>CAHIKZ030005202.1:607500-720000 GCA_903632075.3 Acanthosepion pharaonis | reverse complement strand
ATATATATTAAAAAGATAAAACACATTTTATACATTTTCATTTTATTCTCTGTTCATATCCGTTCAAACCTCAAACATTTTGCACGCTTCAACAGTTGCTGTGTACACAACATTCGTAATAACTAGCGCAGACGTACGTTGTAACATCGGATATTGCAAAATGTCCATCAGTAAATACGAAATTGGTTTTTGTATTAAATAATCGATTTTGATTAGAACCTTAGTCTAATTTTGAATGATCTGATAAGCCAGCTACGGGGGCCCATTTTTTCCGTATCTATTAGGAAGTGTATAATTTTTTATGTCCGTTCAGCCATCCGTAATTGACTTGCCACGAGATAATTGTTGATTGAAGTTAGAATGATGCTTTATCGTTCGCTGCTTTTTGCTTCAGACAAGTGATATGGCCGCAATTTCCGCACTGCGGGTAGAAAGATTACCTTTGCAGCCATGATTTATTTCTGGATTATAAGCCGTCATGACAGACAACTCTGTGGAGCTGACTGCTTCCCAGAAGTCTTCGGTTGAGTTTTATGAATCATTCAAACCGCGTTGTTATGGCGTTGGCAATATGGCGTCAACGACACGGTCACGTGAACCAGCCTGGCTTGACGTTTAACTCACAAAATTTTAGAAGTTCTCTTATTAACTGTAAGGTATTTGCAGGTAACATGGCGGTTTTTGGCGTTTAAGCGGCAGAAACAGTGAAACGACTTCAAATTCCGTCTTTTTCTGTTGCTATTGACTTCCAAAGCTATTTCTTACCAACGAAATCGAGTATACATATGACCTATGTTTACCTATAGACTCAAGTATAAACACTGCGAATGTATACCCGTGGGTAGATGTGTAAACAAGGGCAACTATACACACGGCAAATAGTTACATATGGACACAGGTATAAGCATATTTTACGGCCATATCACCCAAGTTAAGCAACGTCGAGTCTGGTGAGTACTTTGATGGATGTAAATATACGGTTGATAAGCTGCAGGAAACGGATCAAACATAAGCGTTATCGAAACACCGGTTTCCGTACCATCACCGAAGTTAAGCAACGTCCAGCCTGGTCACTATTTAGATGGGTGACCGTTTGGGAATACCAGGTGCTGTCAGCTTGGATGTGGTGTAAAGGATAACGTCTTGGAATTGTTCTGTTTGCTAAGTTCCATTTCCAGTTAGCTTTGCGCAAGTCCCTTGTGAAAGATTATTCATCCACCTTTTCTCTCCCCACCTATGGGTTAATTAGTAAGACTTGTATCGCTAAAAACCATTATTATCTCAAAAAGACATTTTAAAATCTAAAAATATTTTCTAGCTTTAAACCCTTTCCTAGGCGTGTATATTCGGGCGAATAAACACGTGTAAAACATAACGTTTAAAAACCAGCTACAGACGTGTTTATATGTCGACCTTGATTCTTTTTAAGCCCTTTTGAACTTAAAACTAGTCCAGTTGTCAACTCATACGTCTGGTAAAGCTCTTAGCCACCGCCCGGGTACTTTAGGGTACTTCAGTTTCTTAGCCTTCCTGAAGCAGTCAATGTGGTCGGGTGCATTTTGTTCCGACACTCTCTCTCATTTTTTACGTTTTTTTTATTATTTTATTTTTTTTCAACAGATTGCAACCCAAATGTCTAGTTCAGAGGAAAAGAGTAAATATGGTAATAAATTATATAATAAATTATATAAGAAATTTTTTTAAAAATATATTAAAGAATATGATTTATGAGGAGACGTGTTTACACGTCTTTGCTGAAAAAAGTTATTTTCATCATATAATCCCAGCCATAAAAAATGTGGAAAAATAAAATGCAAATAAAAAAATTCATCTGAAAATGAAACGTTTGCCCAAAATTATTGAAGGTGAAGGGTTAAATAACTTGCAAAAGGTTGATAACCCTAATCCATGCCGTCAAAAATGAATCAATCAATGAAATACTAATTAGCTGCACAGGCATCTTTTAGATTCATTTACATTCTAACGAATATGAAGCGATTGCTTTATAGACTCAAATACAAACTTGACACATGTCTACCTATAGACTCGATTATATGGACAACAAGCGATTGCTTTATTGACTCAAATACAAACTTGACCCATGTCTACCTATAGACTCGATTATGTGGACAACAAGCGATTGCTTTATAGACTCAAATACAAACTTGACCCATGTCTACCTATAGACTCGATTATGTGGACAACAAGCGATTGCTTTATCGACTCAAATACAAACTTGACCCATGTCCACCTATAGACTCGATTATGTGGACAACAAGCGATTGCTTTATAGACTCAAATACAAACTTGACCCAAGTCTACCTATAGACTTGATTATGTGGACAACAAGCGATTGCTTTATCGACTCAAATACAAACTTGACCCATGTCTACCTATAGACTCGATTATGTGGACAACAAGCGATTGCTTTATAGACTCAAATACAAACTTGACCCATGTCTACCTATAGACTTGATTATGTGGACAACAAGCGATTGTTTTATCGACTCAAATACAAACTAGACCCATGTCTACCTTAGGCTCGATTATGTGGACAACAAGCGATTGCTTTATAGATTCAAATATAAACTTGACACATGTCTACCTATAGACTCGATTATGTGGACAACAAGCGATTGCTTTATTGACTCAAATACAAACTTGACCCATGTCTACCTATAGACTCGATTATGTGGACAACAAGCGATTGCTTTATCGACTCAAATACAAACTTGTCCCATGTCTACCTATAGACTTGATTATGTGGACAACAAGCGATTGCTTTATCGACTCAAATACAAACTTGACCCATGTCTACCTATAGACTAGATTATGTGGACAACAAGCGATTGCTTTATAGACTCAAATACAAACTTGACCCATGTCTACCTATAGACTAGATTATGTGGAAAACAAACGATTGACAACAAGCGATTGCTTTATCGACTTTATAAAAATACAAACTTGACCCATGTCTACCTATAGACTTGATTATGTGGACAACAAGCGATTGCTTTATCGACTCAAATACAAACTTGACCCATGATTAGACTCGATTATGGGACAACAAGCGATTGCTTTATCGACTCAAATACAAACTTGACCCATGTCTACCTATAGACTCAATTATGTGGACAACAAGCGATTGCTTTTATAGACTCAAATACAAACTTGACCCATGTCTACCTATAGACTCATAGACTTGATTATGGACAACAAGCGATTGCTTTATCGACTCAAATACAAACTTGACCCATGTCTACCTATAGACTCAATTATGTGGACAACAAGCGATTGCTTTATAGATTCAAATATAAACTTGACACATGTCTACCTATAGACTCGATTATGTGGACAACAAGCGATTGCTTTATTGACTCAAATACAAACTTGACCCATGTCTACCTATAGACTCGATTATGTGGACAACAAGCGATTGCTTTATAGACTCAAATACAAACTTGACCCATGTCTACCTATAGACTTGATTATGTGGACAACAAGCGATTGCTTTATCGACTCAAATACAAACTTGACCCATGTCTACCTATAGACTTGATTATGTGGACAACAAGCGATTGCTTTATAGACTCAAATACAAACTTGACCCATGTCTACCTATAGACTCGATTATGTGGACAACAAGCGATTGCTTTATCGACTCAAATACAAACTTGACCCATGTCTACCTATAGACTAGATTATGGAGATTGCTTTATCGACTCAAATACAAACTTGACCCATGTCTATTATTATGTGGACAACAAGCGATTGCTTTATAGACTCAAATACAAACTTGACCCAAACTGTCTACCTATAGACTAGATTATGGGACAACAAGCGATTGCTTTATCGACTCAAATACAAACTTGACCCATGTCTACCTATAGACTAGATTATGGACAACAAGCGATTGCTTTATAGACTCAAATACAAACTTGACCCATGTCTACCTATAGACTCGATTATGGGACAACAAGCGATTGCTTTATCGACTCAAATAAAACTTCACCCATGTCTACCTATAGACTAGATTATGTGGACAACAAGCGATTGCTTTATTGACTCAAATACAAACTTGACCCATGTCTACCTATAGACTCGATTATGGACAACAAGCGATTGCTTTATCGACTCAAATACAAACTTGACCCATGTCTACCTATAGACTCGATTATATGGACAACAAGCGATTGCTTTATAGACTCAAATCTACAAGACTTGATTATGTGGGCAATCAGTCAAGCCATTATCTAAATACAAACTTGTCCCATGTCTACCTATAGATTATTATGGACAACAAGCGATTGCTTTATAGACTCAAATACAAACTTGACCCATGTCTACCTATAGACTAGATTATGTGGACAACAAGCGATTGCTTTATCGACTCAAATACAAACTTGACCCATGTCTACCTATAGACTGATTATGTGGACAACAAGATTGCTTTATCGACTCAAATACAAACTTGACCCATGTCTACCTATAGACTCGATTATGTGGACAACAAGCGATTGTCTTTATAGACTCAAATACAAACTTGACCCATGTCTACCTATAGACTAGATTATATGGACAACAAGCGATTGCTTTATCGACTCAAATACAAACTTGACCCATGTCTACCTATAGACTAGATTATGTGAACAACAAGCGATTGCTTTATCGACTCAAATACAAACTTGACCCATGTCTACCTATAGACTTGATTATGTGGACAACAAGCGATTGCTTTATCGACTCAAAATACAAACTTGACCCATGTCTACCTATAGACTAGATTATGTGGACAACAAGCGATTGCTTTATCGACTCAAATACAAACTTGACCCATGTCTACCTATAGACTCGATTATGTGGACAACAAGTGATTGCTTTATCAACAAACTTGACCCATGTCGACTTGATTATGTGGACAACAAGCGATTGCTTTATAGACTCAAATACAAATACCCATGTCTACCCATAACTTGACCCATGTCTACCTATAGACTAGATTATGTGGACAACAAGCGATTGCTTTATCGACTCAAATACAACCTATAGACCAACAAGCGATTGCTTTATCGACTGTGTCTACCTATAGACTAGATTATGTGGACAACAAGCGATTGCTTTATCGACTCAAATACAAACTTGACCCATGTCTACCTATAGACTAGATTATGTGGACAACAAGCGATTGCTTTATCGACTCAAATACAAACTTGACCCATGTCTACCATAGACTCGATTATGTGGACAACAAGCGATTGCTTTATCGACTCAAATACAAACTTGACCCATGTCTACCTATAGACTTGATTATGGACAACAAGCGATTGCTTTATAGACTCAAATACAATAGACTTTATGACCCGATTGCTGTCTACAAACTTGACCCATGTCCACCATAGACTAGATTATGTGACAACAAGCGATTGCTTTATCGACTCAAATACAAACTTGACCCATGTCTACCTATAGACTCGATTATGTGGACAACAAGCGATTGCTTTATAGACTCAAAAACTTGACCCATGTCTACCTATAGACTTGATTATGACAACAAGCGATTGCTTTATAGACTCAAATACAAACTTGTCTACCTATAGACTAGATTATGTGGACAACAAGCGATTGCTTTATAGACTCAAATATTGACCCATGTCTACCTATAGACTCGATTATATGGACAACAAGCGATTGTTTATAGACTCAAATACTACTACCTATATGAAATAAAACTTGACCCATAGATTATTATATGGACAACAAGCGATTGCTTTATAGACTCAAATACAAACTTGACCCATGTCTACCTATAGACTTGATTATGTGGACAACAAGCGATTGCTTTATCGACTCAAATACAAACTTGACCCATGTCTACCTATAGACTAGATTATGTGGACAACAAGCGATTGCTTTATAGACTCAAATACAAACTTGACCCATGTCTACCTATAGACTAGATTATGTGGACAACAAGCGATTGCTTTATAGACTCAAATACAAACTTGACCCATGTCTACCTATAGACTCGATTATGGACACAAGCGATTGCTTTATCGACTCAAATACAAACTTGACCCATGTCTACCTATAGACTCGATTATGTGGACAACAAGCGATTGCTTTATCGACTCAAACTTGACCCATGTCTACCTATAGACTTGATTATGTGGACAACAAGCGATTGCTTTATCGACTCAAATACAAACTTGACCCATGTCTACCTATAGACTAGATTATGTGGACAACAAGCGATTGCTTTATCGACTCAAATACAAACTTGACCCATGTCTACCTATAGACTAGATTATGTGGACAACAAGCGATTGCTTTATCGACTCAAATACAAACTTGACCCATGTCTACCTATAGACTAGATTATGTGGACAACAAGCGATTGCTTTATTGACCCATGTCTAATAGACTAGATTATATGGACAACAAGCGATTGCTTTATAGACTCAAATACAAACTTGTGTCTACCTATAGACTCGATTATGTGGACAACAAGCGATTGCTTTATCGACTCAAATACAAACTTGACCCATGTCTACCTATAGACTAGATTATGTGGACAACAAGCGATTGCTTTATAGACTCAAATACAAATTGACCCATGTCTACCTATAGACTTGATTATGTGGACAACAAGCGATTGCTTTATCGACTCAAATACAACCTTGACCCATGTCTACCTATAGACTCCGATTATGTGGACAACCTTGCTTTATAGACTCAAATACAAACTTGACCCATGTCTACCTATAGACTTTATGTGGACAACAAGCGATTGCTTTTATCGACTCAAATACAAATCTGACCCATGTCTACCTATAGACTAGATTATGTGGACAACAAGGATTGCTTTATCGACTCAAATATAAACTTGACCCATGTCTAATAGACTTGATTATGTGGACAACAAGCGATTGCTTTATTGACTCAAATACAAACTTGACCCATGTCTACCTATAGACTCGATTATGGACAACAAGCGATTGCTTTATAGACTCAAATACAAACTTGACCCATGTCTACCTATAGACTTGATTATGTGGACAACAAGCGATTGCTTTATCGACTCAAATACAAACCATGTCTACCTATATGTCCACCTATTGACCCATGTCTACCTATAGATTATGTGGACAACAAGCGATTGCTTTATAGACTCAAATATAAACTTGACCCAAGTCTACCTATAGACTTGATTATGTGGACAACAAGCGATTGCTTTATAGACTCAAATACAAACTTGACCCATGTCTACCTATAGACTCGATTATGTGACAACAAGCGATTGCTTTATAGACTCAAATACAAACTTGTCCCATGTCTACCTATAGACTAGATTATGTGGACAACAAGCGATTGCTTTATCGACTCAAATACAAACTTGACCCATGTCTACCTATAGACTAGATTATGTGGACAACAAGCGATTGCTTTATCGACTCAAACAAACTTGACCCCATGTCTACCTATAGACTTGATTATGTGGACAACAAGCGATTGCTTTATCGACTCAAATACAAACTTGACCATGTCTACCTATAGACTAGATTATGTGGACAACAAGCGATTGCTTTATCGACTATCAAATACAAACTTGACCCATGTCTACCTATAGACTAGATTATGTGGACAACAAGCGATTGCTTTATCGACTCAAATACAAACTTGACCCATGTCTACCTATAGACTAGATTATGTGGACAACAAGCGATTGCTTTATAGACTCAAATAAAAACTTGACCCATGTCTTACCTATAGACTCTTGATTATATGGACAACAAGCGATTGCTTTATAGACTCAAATACAAACTTGACCCATGTCTACCTATAGACTTGATTATGTGGACAACAAGCGATTGCTTTATAGACTCAAATACAAACTTGACCCATGTCTACCTATAGACTCGATTATGTGGACAACAAGCGATTGCTTTATAGACTCAAATACAAACTTGACCCATGTCTACCTATAGACTCGATTATGTGGACAACAAGCGATTGATTTATAGACTCAAATACAAACTTGACACATGTCTACCTATAGACTAGATTATGTGGACAACAAGCGATTGCTTTATCGACTCAAATACAAACTTGACCCATGTCTACCTATAGACTCGATTATGTGGACAACAAGCGATTGCTTTATCGACCCATCAAAGACTATTATGGGACAAAAACTTGACCCAAAATGTCTGTCTACCTATAGACTAGATTATGTGGACAACAAGCGATTGCTTTATCGACTCAAATACAAACTTGACCCATGTCTACCTATAGACTAGATTATGTGGACAACAAGATTGCTTTATCGACTCAAATAAAACTTGACCCATGTCTACGTATAGACTAGATTATGTGGACAACAAGCGATTGCTTTATTGACTCAAATACAAACTTGACCCATGTCTACCTATAGACTCGATTATATGGACAACAAGCGATTGCTTTATCGACTCAAATACAAACTTGACCCATGTCTACCTATAGACTAGATTATGGGACAACAAGCGATTGCTTTATAGACTCAAATACAAATAGACTTGACCCATGTCTACCTATATTGACTAAATACAAACTTGACCCATGTCTACCTTAGACCTTTGATTATGGGACAACAAGCGATTGCTTTATAGACTCAAATACAAACTTGACCCATGTCTACCTATAGACTAGATTATGTGGACAACAAGCGATTGCTTTATAGACTCAAATACAAACTTGACCCATGTCTACCTATAGACTTGATTATGGGACAACAAGCGATTGCTTTATAGACTCAAATACAAACTTGACCCATGTCTACCTATATAGACTCGATTATGTGGACAACAAGCGATTGCTTTATAGACTCAAATACAAACTTGACCCATGTCTACCTATAGATTATGGGACAACAAGCGATTGATTTATAGACTCAAATACAAACTTGACACATGTCTACCTATCGACTAGATTATGTGGACAACAAGCGATTGCTTTATCGACTCAAATACAAACTTGACCCATGTCTACCTATAGACTCGATTATGTGAACAACAAGCGATTGCTTTATCGACTCAAATACAAACTTGACCCATGTCTACCTATAGACTTGATTATGTGGACAACAAGCGATTGCTTTATCGACTCAAAATACAAACTTGACCCATGTCTACCTATAGACTAGATTATGTGGACAACAAGCGATTGCTTTATCGACTCAAATACAAACTTGACCCATGTCTACCTATAGACTCAAGATTATGACTGGACCCAACAATAGCGATTGCTTTATCGACTCAAATACAAACGTTATAGACTTGATTATGTGGACAACAAGCGATTGCTTTATCGACTCAAATACAAATCTGACCCATGTCTACCTATAGACTAGATTATGTGGACAACAAGCGTTGCTTTATCGACTCAAATACAAACTTGACCCATGTCTACCTATATAGACTAGATTATGTGGACAACAAGCGATTGCTTTATCGACTCAAATACAAACTTGACCCATGTCTACCTATAGACTTGATTATGGCTTTATACAAATACAAACTTGACCCATGTCTACCTATAGACTTTTATGTGGACAACAAGCGATTGCTTTATCGACTCAAATACAAACTTTGACCCATGTCTACCTATAGACTCGATTATGTGGACAACAAGCGATTGCTTTATAGACTCAAATACAAACTTGACCCATGTCTACCTATAGACTAGATTATGTGGACAACAAGCGATTGCTTTATAGACTCAAATACAAACTTGACCCATGTCTACCTAGACTATTATGACAACAAGCGATTGCTTTATTGACAAATACAAACTTGACCCATGTCTACCTATAGACTTGATTATGTGGACAACAAGCGATTGCTTTATAGACTCAAATACAAACTTGACCCATGTCTACCTATAGACTCGATTATGTGGACAACAAGCGATTGCTTTATCGACTCAAACCCATGTCTACAAATTATGTGGACAACAAGCTTTGATAGACCAAATATGTCATGTCTACCTATAGACTCGATTATGTGGACAACAAGCGATTGCTTTATCGACTCAATACAAACTTGACCCATGTCTACCTATAGACTTGATTATGTTGATTGCTGTGGACAACAATTATGCGATTGCTTTATAGACTCAAATACAAACTTGACCCATGTCTACCTATAGACTCGATTATGGGACAACAAGCGATTGTTTTATCGACTCAAATACAAACTTGACCTATGTCTACCTATAGACTCGATTATGTGGACAACAAGCGTCTATTGCTTTATAGATTCAAAAATACAAACTTGACCCATGTCTACCTATAGACTAGATTATGTGGACAACAAGCGATTGCTTTATAGACTCAAATACAAACTTGACCCATGTCTACCTATAGACTTGATTATGTGGACAACAAGCGATTGCTTTATCGACTCAAATACAAAATTGACCCATGTCTACCTATAGACTAGATTATGTGGACAACAAGCGATTGCTTTATAGACTCAAATACAAACTTGACCCATGTCTACCTATAGACTAGATTATATGGACAACAAGCGATTGCTTTATAGACTCAAATACAAATCTACCTATAGACTAGATTATGGACAACAAGCGATTGCTTTATAGACTCAAATACAAACTTGACCCATGTCTACCTATAGACTAGATTATGTGGACAACAAGGATTGCTTTATAGACTCAAATACAAACTTGACCCATGTCTACCTATAGACTAGATTATGTGGACAACAAGCGATTGCTTTATAGACTCAAATACAAACTTTGACCCATGTCTACCTATAGACTAATTATTTGGACAACAAGCGATTGCTTTATAGACTCAAATACAAACTTGACCCATGTCTACCTATAGACTCGATTATGGGACAACAAAAGGATTGCTTTATAGACTCAAATACAAAACTTGACCCATGTCTACCTATAGACTTGATTATGGACAACAAGCGATTGCTTTATCGACTCAAATACAAACTTGACCCATGTCTACCTATAGACTAGATTATGTGGACAAAGCGATTGCTTTATTGACTCAAATACAAACTTGACCCATGTCTACCTATATACCTTTGTTTGGACACCTTTATAGACTCAAATACAAACTTGATTACCAAGATTATGATTTATAGACAACAAATTGATTGGACAACAAGCGATTGCTTTATCGACCCAAATCTAACTTGACCCATGTCCACCTTTTATGTGGACAACAAGCGATTGCTTTATCGACTCAATACAAACTTGACCCAAGTCTACCTATAGACTTGATTATGTGGACAACAAGCGATTGCTTTATCGACTCAAATACAAACTTGACCCATGTCTACCTATAGACTAGATTATGTGGACAACAAGCGATTGCTTTTATCGAGATTCAAATACAAACTTGACCCATGTCTACCTATAGACTAGATTATGTGGACAACAAGATTGCTTTATTGACTCAAATACAAACTGACCCATGTCTACCTTAGACTCGATTATGGACAACAAGCGATTGTTTTTATAGACTCAAATAAAAATGTCCCATGTCTACCTATAGACTGATTATATGGACAACAAGCGATTGCTTTATAGACCAAATACAAACTTGACCCATGTCTACCTATAGACTCGATTATGTGGACAACAAGCGATTGCTTTATAGACTCAAATACAAAATTGACCCATGTCTACCTATAGACTCGATTATGTGGACAACAAGCGATTGCTTTTATCGACTCAAATACAAACTTGACCCATGTCTACCTATAGACTAGATTATGTGGACAACAAGCGATTGATTTTATCGACTCAAATACAAATCTTGACCCATGTCTACCTATAGACTAGATTATGTGGACAACAAGCGATTGCTTTATCGACTCAAATACAACCCTGACCCATGTCTACATATAGACTTGATTATGTGGACAACAAGCGATTGTTTCAATATCGACTCAAATACAAACTTGACCCAGTTCCCTATAGACTCGATTATGTGGACAACAAGCGATTGCTTTATCGACTCAAATACAAACTTGACCCATGTCTACCTATAGACTTGATTATGTGGACAACAAGCGATTGCTTTATCGACTCAAATACAAACTTGACCCAGTCACGCAAGGCCCGATTATGGACAAATTGCTTTTTATAGATCCCTTGACCTACATGTCTACCTATAGACTAGATTATGTGGACAAAAGTTGACAATTGACTCAAATAAATGTCCCATGTCTACCTATAGACTAGATTATGGGACAACAAGCGATTGCTTTATCGATCAAATACAAACTTGACCCATGTCTACCTATAGACTCGATTATGTGGACAACAAGCGATTGCTTTATAGACTCAAACTGACCCATGTCTACCTATAGACTTGATTATGTGGACAACAAGCGATTTGCTTTATCGACTCAAATACAAACTTGACCCATGTCTACCTATAGACTAGATTATGTGGACAACAAGCGATTGCTTTATAGACTCAAATACAAAATTGACCCATGTCTACCTATAGACTAGATTATGTGGACAACAAGCGATTGTCTTATAGACTCAAATACAAACTTGACCCATGTCTACCCATAGACTAGATTATGTGGACAACAAGCGATTGCTTTATAGACTCAAATAAAAACTTGACCCATGTCTACCTATAGACTCGATTATATGGACAACAAGCGATTGCCTTATAGACTAAATACAAACTTGACCCATGTCTACCTATAGACTGATTATGTGGACAACAAGCGATTGCTTTATAGACTCAAATACAAACTTGACCCATGTCTACCTATAGACTCGATTATGTGGACAACAAGCGATTGATTTATACGACTCATAATATTATGGGACAAATCGACTCAAACTTGTCCATGTCTACCTATAGACTTGATTATGTGGACAACAAGCGATTGCTTTATCGACTCAAATACAAACTTGACCCATGTCTACCTATATAGACTCGATTATGTGGACAACAAGCGATTGCTTTATCGACTAAATACAAACTTGACCCATGGCTCAATGTCTCATAGACTTGATTATGTGGACAACAAGCGATTGCTTTATCGACTCAAATACAAATCTTGACCCATGTCTACGTATAGACTAGATTATGTGGACAAATAAGCGATTGCTTTATTGACTCAAATAATAAACTTGACCCATGTTCACCTATAGACTCGTGATTATGTGGACAAAATTGCTTTATAGACTTTGTCCCACGTTCACGACTCAATTATGTGACAACTTGGACTCCTCAACACAAACTGACCCACAGTTCACCTATAGACTAGATTATGTGGACAACAAGCGACTGCTTTATTGACTCAAATAAAACTTGACCCAAACTATAGACTCGATTATGTGGACAACAAATGATTGCTTTATAGACTGTCCACCTATAGACCTCGATTATGTGGACAACAAGGATTGATTTATAGACTCAAATACAAACTTGAGACATGTCTACCTATATAGACTAGATTATGTGGACAACAAGCGATTGCTTTATCGACTCAAATACAAACATTGACCCTATGTTCACCTATAGACTGATTACGAACAACAAGCGATTGCTTTATAGACTCAAATACAAACTTGACCCATGTCTACCTATAGACTTGATTATGTGGACAACAAGCGATTGCTTTATCGACTCAAAATACAAAACTTGACCCATGTCGACCAACATAGACTTGATTATTGTGACAACAATAGACGTTTTATAGGACAACAAATATTTATCGACTCTTGACCCATGTCTACCTATAGACTCGATTATGGGACAACAAGCGATTGCTTTATCGACTCAAATATTAAATCTTGACCCATGTCTACCTATAGACTAGATTATGGGACAACAAGCGATTGCTTTATCGACTCAAATACAAACTTGACCCATGTCTACCTATATAGACTTGATTATGTGTATAGACAACAAGCAGTTGCTTTATAGACTCAAATATTGCAGTATAACAAACTTGACCCATGTCTACCTATAGACTAGATTATGTGGGACAACAAGGATTGCTTTATAGACTCAAATACAAACTTGACCCATGTCTACCTATAGACTAGATTATGGACAACAAGCGATTGTTTTATCGACTCAAAAATACAAACTTGACCCATGTCTACCTATAGACTAGATTATGTGGACAACAAATGATTGTTTATCGACTCAAATACAACTGACCTATGTCTACCATAGACTTGATTATGGGACAACAAGCGATTGCTTTATCGAAAATACAAACTTGACCCATGTCTACCTATAGACTAGATTATGTGGACAACGATTGCTTTATCGACGACCCATGTCTACCTATAGACTAGATTACAGGAACAACAAGGATTGCTTTATCGACTCAAATACAAAACTTGACCCATGTCCACCTATAGACTAGATTATGTTTTATCGACAACAAGCGATTGCTTTATCGACTCAAATACATTGCTGACCCATGTCTACCTATAGACTAGATTATGTGGACAACAAATAAACTTGACCTGTCTACCTAGATTGCTTTATAGACTCAAATACAAACTTGACCCATGTCTACCTATAGGATTTATGTGGACAACAAGCGATTGCTTTATAGACTCAAATACAAACTTGTCCCATGTCTACCCATATAGACTAGATTATGTGGACAACAAGCGATTGCTTTATAGACTCAAATACAACTTGACACATGTCTACCTATAGACTTGATTATGTGGACAACAAGCGATTGCTTTATCGACTCAAATACAAACATGTCTAACTATAGACTAGATTTTATGGACAACAAGCGATTGCTTTATAGACTCAAATACAAACTTGACCCATGTCTACCTATAGACTCGATTATGTGGACAACAAGATTGCTTTATAGATTGACCCATGTTATATAATTCTTATGGGCAAATTGACAAACTTGACCTATGTCCCATGTCTTTACCTATCGACTAGATTATTATGGACAACAAGTGATTGCTATAGACTCAAATACAAACTTGACCCATGTCTACCTATAGACTCGATTATGTGGACAACAAGCGATTGCTTTATCGACTCAAAATAAACTTGACCCATGTCTACCTATAGACTTGATTATGGACAACAAAGGATTGCTTTTTCAGACTCAAATACAAACTTGGACCCATGTCTACCATAGACTATATTTTTGGACAACAAGCGATTGCTTTATCGACTCAAATACAAACTTGACCCATGTCTACCTATGACTAGATTATGGACAACAAGCGATTGTTTATTGACTCAAATACAAACTTCTGACCCATGTCTACCTATAGACTTGATTATGTGGACAACAAGCGATTGCTTTATAGACTCAAATACAAACTTGACCTATGTCCCTATAGACTAGATTATGTGGAAACAAGCGATTGCTTTATTTAACGACTCAAATAAAAACTTGACCCATGTCTACCTATAGACTAGATTATGTGGACAACAAGCGATTGCTTTATCGACTCAAATACAAATACCCATGTCTACCTATAGACTAGATTATGGACAAATTGCTTTATCGACTTGACCCATGTCTACCTATAGACCAGGATTATGTGGACAACAAGCGATTGCTTTATCGACTCAAATATTAACTGGACCCATGTCTAATACCTATAGACTAGATTTATGTGGACAACAAGCGATTGCTTTATCGACTCAAATACAAACCCATGTCTACCCATAGACCTGATTATGTGGACAACAAGCGATTGCTTTATCGACTAAATACAACTTGACCCATGTCTACCTATAGACTCAGATTATGTGGACAACAAGCGATTGCTTTATCGACTAACAAAACTTGACCTATGTCTACCCATAGACTTGATTATGTGGACAACAAGCGATTGCTTTATAGACTCAAATACAAACTTGACCCATGTCTACCTATAGACTGATTATGGCTGGACAACAAGCGATTGCTTTATAGACTCAAATACAAACTTGAACCATGTCTATAGACCTATTATGTGGACAACAAGATTGTTTATAGATTATTGTCCCATGTCTACCTATAGACATTATGGGGACAACAAGCGATTGCTTTATAGACTCAAATACAAACTTGACCCTACGTGTCTACCTATAGACTAGATTATGTTATGTACAACAAGCGATTGCTTTATAGACTCAAATACAAACTTGACCCATGTCACCTATAGACTACCCATAGACGATTATGTGGACAACAAGCGATTGCTTTTATAGACTCAAATACAACTTGACCTATGTCTACCTATAGACTTGATTATGTGGACAACAAGCGATTGCTTTATAGACTCAAATACAAACTTGACCTACGTCTACCTATAGACTCGATTATGTGGACAACAAAATGATTGCTTTATAGACTCAAAATACAAACTTGACCCATGTCTACCTGGGATTCGATTATGTGGGCAACAAGCGATTGATTTATAGACTCAAATACAAACTTGACCCATGTCTACCTATAGACTAGATTATGGAAACAAGCGATTGCTTTATCGACAAATAAAAAACAGACCCATGTCTACCTATAGACTCGATTATGACAACAAGCGATTGCTTTATCGACTCAAATACAAACTTGACCCATGTCTACCTATAGACTTGATTATGTGGACAACACGATTGCTTTATAGACTCAAAAACTGACTTTATACCTATAGACTAGATTTGTGGAAATGTGACAACAAGCAGACCCATGTCTTTTATCGACAAATAGACAAATACAAACTGTCCATGTCTACCTATAGACTAGATTATGTGGACAACAAGCGATTGCTTTATCGACTCAAATACAAACTTGGACCCATGTCTACCTATAGACTTACAAACTATTATTTGGACAACAAGCGATTGCTTTATCGACTCAAATACAAACTTGACCCATGTTCACCTATAGACTAGATTATGTGGACAACAAGCGATTGCTTTATTGACTCAAATACAAACTTGACCCATGTCTACCTATAGACTAGATAAATTATGGACAACAAGCGATTCTACGTATAGACTTTATCGACTCAAATACAAACTTGACCCATGTCTATAGACCGTTGCTTTATAGACGACCCATATAGAAACTTGATTATGTGGACAACAAGCGATTGCTTTATCGACTCAACACAAACTTGACCCATGTCTACCTATAGACTAGATTATGGACAACAAGGATAGCTTTATCGACTCAAATACAAACTTGAACCATGTCTACCTATAGACTAGATTATGTACAACAAGCGATTGCTTTATAGACTCAAATACAATTTGACCCATGTCTACCTATAGACTCGATTATGTGACAACAAGCGATTGCTTTATAGACTCAAATACAAATTGTGACCCATGTCTACCATATAGACTCGATTATGGGACAACAAGCGATTGCTTTATAGACTCAAATACAAACTTGACCCATGTCTACCTATAGACTCGATTATGTGGACAACAAGCGATTGCTTTATCGACTCAAATACAAACTTGACCCCGTCCACCTATAGACTCCGATTATGTGGACAACAAATGATTGCTTTATAGACTCAAATACAACTTGACCCATGTCTACCTATAGACTTGATTATGTGGACAAATAAGCGATTGCTTTATCGACTAAATACAACTTGAATCCCATGTCTACCTATAGACTAGATTATGTGGACAACAAGCGATTGCTTTATCGACCAAATACAAACTTGACCCATGTCTACCCATATAGACTTGATTATGTGGACAACAAGCGATTGCTTTATCGACTCAAATACAAACTTGACCCATGTCTACCTTAGACTCGATTATGTGGACAACAAGCGATTGCTTTATAGATTCAAATATAAATCCTGACCATGTCCAAAGACTATTATGTGGACAACAAGCGATTGCTTTATTGACTCAAATACAAACCGTCTGTCTACCTATATAGATTCGATTATGTGGACAATAAACTTTTATCGACTTGTTTTATAGACTCAAATTGTTTTAAACTTGACCCATGTCTACCTATCGACTTGATTATGGACAACAAGCGATTGCTTTATGAACTCAAATACAAACTTCCATGTCTACCTATAGACTCGATTATATGGACAACAAGCGATTGCTTTATAGACTCAAATACAAACTTGACCCATGTCTACCTATAGACTAGATTATGTGGACAACAAGCGATTGATTTATAGACTCAAATACAAACTTGAATCATGTCTACTCATAGACTAGATTATTTGACAACAAGCGATTGCTTTATCGACTCAAATACAAACTTGACGCCCTGTCTACCTATTAGACTCGATTATGGACAACAAACGTTTGCTTTATCGACTCAAATAAACTTGACCCATGTCTACCTATAGACTAGATTATGTGGACAACAAGCGATTGCTTTATCGACTCAAATACAAATCTTGACCCATGTCTACCTATAGACTCGATTATGTGGACAACAAGCGATTGCTTTATCGACTCAAATACAAACTTGTCCTGTCTACCAATAGACTAGATTATGTGGACAACAAGCGATTGCTTTATAGACAAACAAACTTGACCCACGTCTACGTATAGACTAGATTATGTGGACAACAAGGATTGCTTTATAGACTCAAATACAAAACTTGACCCATGTCTACCTATAGACTGATTAGACTTTGATTCAAATACAAATTTGACCCATGTCTACCTATAGACAGATTATGTGGACAAGCGATTGCTTTTATAGACTCAAATACAAACTTGACTACCTATAGACTAGATTATGGGACAACTTGCTTTATAGACTAGACACATGTCTACCTATAGACTTGATTATGTGACAACAAGCAATTGCTTTAGTAGACTCAAATACAAACTTGACCCATGTCTACCATAGACTCGATTATGTGGACAACAAGCGATTGATTTATAGACTCAAATACAAACTTGACCCATGTCTACCATAGACTAGATTATGTGGACAACAAGCGATTGCTTTATAGACTCAAATACAAATCTGACCCATGTCTACCTATAGACTCGATTATGAACAACAAATGATTGCTTTATAGACTCAAATACAAACTTGACCATGTCTACCTATAGACTCGATTATGTGGACAACAAGCGATTGCTTTATCGACTCAAATACAAACTTGACCCATATGTCTACCCTCGATTATGGACATTATTGCTGGACAACAAGCGATTGCTAGACTAGATATGACAACAAAGCGATCTCAAATAAAAAACTTACGTATAGAGATCTGGATGTCTACCTATAGACTCGATTATGTGGACCCACAATAGCGATTTGTGGACAACAAGTGATCGGCTCAAATACAAACTTGACCCATGTCTACCTATAGACTTGATTATGTGGACAACAAGCGATTGCTTTATCGACTCAAATACAAACTTGACCCATGTCTACCTATAGAGACTACAGATTATGTGGACAACAAGCGATTCTACCCATTTTTATCGATTGCTTTGATAGACCAAATACAAACCTGAATTCCATGTCTACCTATAGACCTGTTGATTATTTTGGACGACTCAAATACAAACTTGACCCATGTCTACCTATCGACTGATTATGTGGACAACAAGCGATTGCTTTATAGACCAAATACAAACTTGACCCATGTCTGCCCATAGACTAGATTATGTGGACAATTGAAGCGATTGCTTTATAGACTCAAATACAAACAAGGACCCATAGTCTACCTATAGACTCGATTATGTGGACAACAAGCGATTGCTTTATAGACTCAAATACAAACTTGACGCATGTCTACCTATAGACTTGATTATGTGGACAACAAGCGCTTTATCGACTTACAAATATCTCCTATAGACTCAATTGCTTTATAGATCAAATACAAATTTGACCCATGTCTACCTAGACTAGATTATGTGGACAACAAGCGATTGCTTTATAGACTCAAATACAAACTTCTGACCATGTCTGCCTGGGCTAGATTATGTGGACAACAAACGATTGCTTTATAGACTCAAATACAAAGTTCACCTATAGACTGATTATGTGACAATGACTTTATCTATAGACCCATGTCTGCCCATAGATTATTATGTGGACAACAAGCGATTGCTTTATTGACCTCAAATACAAAATTTGACTCCATGTCTACCCTATAGACTCGATTATGGACAACAACAATTGCTTTATAGACTCAAATACAAACTTGGACCCATGTCTACCTATAGACTCGATTATGTGGACAACAAGCGATTGCTTTATCGACTCGTAAATACAAAACTTGACCATATCCACCTATAGACTAGATTATGGACAACAAGCGATTGTTTTATAGACTCAAATACAAAACTTGACTAGAATCACTATAGACTTGATTATGGACAACAAGCATGGACAACAAACTTGACCCATGTTCACCTTAGACTCGATTCAAAATACAAGACTCAAATATGTCTACCTTTAGACTCGATTATGTGACAACAAGCGATTGCTTTATAGACTCAAATAAAGCTTGACCCATGTCTACCTATAGACTTGATTATGTGGACAACAAGCGATTGCTTTATAGACTCAAATACAACTTGACCCATGTCTACCTTAGGCTCGATTATGGGACAACAAGCGATTGCTTTATAGATTCAAATATAAACTTGACACATACGTCTACCAATAGACTCGATTATGTGGACAACAAACGATGGCTTTATAGACTCCAATACAAACTTGACTCTATGTCTATAGACTCATTATGTGGACAACAAGGATTGCTTTATCGACTCAAATACAACCTGTCCCATGTCTACCTATAGACTTGATTATATGGACAACAAGCGATTGGTTTTATCAACCCCAAACCTGACCCATGTCTACCCATAGACTAGATTATGTACAAACTTGACCCCATGTCTACCTATAGACTCGATTATGTGGACAACAAGCGATTGCTTTATCGACTCAAATACAAACTTGACCCATGTCTACCTATAGACTCGATTATGTGAACAACAAGCGATTGCTTTATAGACTCAAATACAAACTTGACCCATGTCTACCTATAGACTTGATTATGTGGACAACAAGCGATTGCTTTATCGACTCAAATACAAACTTGACCCATGTCTATATAGACTCGATTATGTGGACAACAAGCGATTGCTTTACTGACTCAAATACGACTTGACGTGTCACCTATAGACTAGATTATGTGGACAACAAGCGATTGCTTTATCGACTCAAATACAAACTTGACCCATGTCTACCTATAGACTTGATTATGTGGACAACAAGGATTGCTTTATCGACTCAAATACAAACTTGACCCATGTCTACCTATAGACTTGATTATGTGGACAACAAGCGATTGCTTTATCGACTCAAATACAAACTTGACCTATGTTCACATATAGACTTGATTTATGTGGACAATAAGCGATTTAACTTTATTAGACTCAAATACAAACTTGACCCTTGTCTACCTATAGACTCGATTATGTGGACAATAACATTGTCACGGACTTGCTTTATACCGACTCAAATACAAACTTGCTTTATGTCTATAAACTTGGAGCTTGATTATGTGGACAACAAGCGATTAAGGTTTTATCTGACTCAAAATGCAAACTTGACCTATGTCTACCTATAGACTGAATTATGGACAACAAGCGATTGCTTTATTGACTCAAATACAAACTTGACCCATGTCTACCTATAGGATTCGATTATTTGGACAACAAGATTGCTTTTGAACCATGTCTACCTATAGACTAGATTATGTGGACAACAAGCGTTGCTTTATGAACTCAAGTACAAACTTGACCCATATGTCTACCTATAGACTCGATTATGTGGACAACAAGCGATTGCTTTATTGACTCAAATGAAAACTTTTGGCCCATGTCTACCTATAAACTCGATTATGTGGACCAACAACGGTGCTTTATAGACTCAAATACAAACTTGACCCATGTCTACCTATAGACAATTATAACAACAATGATTGCTTTATCGACTCAAATACAAACTGACCCGCTGTCTACCTATAGACTCGAATTATGGACCAACAAGCGATTGCTTTTATCGACTCAAATACAAACTTGAAACCTCCTATGACCCATGTCTACCTATAAAATACAAACTTGATTATGTAGACAATTATGGACAAGCGATTGCTTTATCGACTCAAATACAAACTTGACCCATGTCTACCTATAGACTAGATTATGTGGACAACAAGCGATTGCTTTATAGACTCAAATACAAACTTGACCCATGTCTACCTATAGACTAGATTATGTGGATTAAGCGATGTGGACACTCGATTATGTACAACAAGCGGTGCTTTATAGACTCAAATACAAGCTTGACCCATGTCTACCTATAGACGATTGTGGACAACAAGCGATTGCTTTATCGACTCAAATACAAACTTGACCCATGTCTACCTATAGACTTGATTATGTGGACAACAAAGCGATTGTTTATCGACTCAAATACAAACTTGACCCATGTCTACCTATAGACTAAGATTATGGACAACAAATGATTGCTTTATAGACTCAAATACAAACTTGACCCATGTCTACCTATAGACTCGATTATGGGACAACAAGCGATTGATTTATAGACTCAAATGTCAAACTTGACCCATTATGTCTACAAGTTTTATAGAATACAAAACTTTATGTGGACAACAAGCGATTGCTTTATCGACTCAAATACAAACTTGACCCATGTCTACCTATAGACTTGATTATGTGGACAACAAGCGATTGCTTTATAGACTCAAATACAAACTTGACCCATGTCTACCTATAGACTTGATTATGTGGACAACAAGCGATTGCTTTATCGACTCAAATACAAACTTGAATATGTCTACTATAGACTATATTATTTGGACAACAAGCGATTGCTTTATCGACTCAAATACAAACTTGACCCATGTCACCTATAGACTTGTGGACAACAAGCGATTGCTTATCGACTCAAATACAAACTTGACCCATCTACCTATAGACTCGATTATGGACAACAAGCGATTGCTTTATAGACTCAAATACAAACTTGACCCATGTCTACCTATAGACTTGATTATGTGGACAACAAGCGATTGCTTTATCGACTCAAATACAAACTTGACCCATGTCTACCTATAGACTAGATTATGTGGACAACAAGCGATTGCTTTATCGACTCAAATACAAACTTGACCCATGTCTACCTATAGACTAGATTATGTGGACAACAATTGCTTTATAGACTCAAATACAAACTTGACCCCATGTCTACCTATAGACTCGATTATGTGGACAACAAGCGATTGCAAACTCAAATACAAACTTGACCCATGTCTACCTATAGACTCGATTATGTGGACAACAAACGATTGCTTTATCGACTCAAATACAAACTTGTCCCATGTCTACTATAGACTAGATTATGTGGACAACAAACGTTGCTTTATCGACTCAAATACAAACTTGACCCATGTCTACCTATAGACTAGATTATGTGGACAACAAGCGATTGCTTTATCGACTCAAATACAACTTGACCCATGTCTACCTATAGACTTGATTATGTGGACAACAAGCGATTGCTTTATCGACTCAAATACAAACTTGACCCATGTCTACCTATAGACTCGATTATTATGGACAACAAGCGATTTGTCTACCTATAGACTTTATAGACTCAAATACAAACTTGACCCCATGTCTACCTATAGACTCGATTATGTGGACAACAAATGATTGCTTTATCGACTCAAATACAAACTAGACCCATGTCTACCATAGGCTTGATTATGTGGACAACAAGCGATTTTATAGACTCAAATTGACAACCTATAGACTCGATTATGGAAACAAGCGATTGCTTTATTGACTAAACAAACACCCGGCCGCCATCTCCTGACCTATGTCTACCTTGATAGACTCAAATACAACAAGACGATTGTGGACAACAAGATTATCGACTCAAATACAAACTTGACCCATGTCTACCTATAGACTTGATTATGGACAACAAGCGATTGCTTTATCGACTCAAATACAAACTTGACCCATGTCTACCTATAGACTAGATTATGTGGACAACAAGCGATTGCTTTATCGACTCAAATACAAACTTGACCTACCTATTATTATGGACAACAAGCGATTGTCTTATCCTAAATACAAATCCTGACCCATGTCTACGTATAGACTAGATTATGTGGATCAAGCGATTGCTTTATTGACTCAAATACAAAATTTGACCCATGTCTACCTATAGACTCGATTATGTGGACAACAAGCGATTGCTTTATCGACTCAAATACAAACTTGACCCATGTCTACCTATAGACTTGATTATGTGGACAACAAGCGATTGCTTTATCGACTTAAATACAAACTGACTCAATTATACAACAAGCTTAGCTTTGACCTGGTCTACCTATAGACTCGATTATGGACAACAAGCGATTGCTTTATAGACTCAAATACAAACTTGACCCATGTCTACCTATAGACTAGATTATGTGACAACAAGCGATTGATTTATAGACTCAAATACAAACTTGACCCATGTCTACCTATAGACTAGATTATTATGTGGACAACAAGCGATTGCTTTATAGACTCAAATACAAACTTGACCCATGTCTACCTATAGACTTGATTATGTGGACAACAAGCGATTGCTTTATCGACTCAAAACAAACTTGACCCATGTCTACCTATAGACTTGATTATGTGGACAACAAGCGATTGCTTTATAGACCTCAAATACAAACTTGACCCATGTCTACCTATAGACTCGATTATGTGGACAACAAGCGATTGCTTTATCCCATGTCTCCTAAACTTGATTATGGGGCAAAAGCGATTGATCCCAAATACAAACTTGACCCATGTCTACCTATAGACTAGATTATGTGGACAACAAGCGATTGCTTTATCGACTCAAATACAAACTTGACCCATGTCTACCTATAGACTAGATTATAGGACAACAAGCGATTGCTTTATCGACTCAAATACAATTGCGATTATGACTTGCTTTATCGACTCAAATACAAACTTGGTCTACCTATAGAATGTGGACAACAAGCGTCTACTCAAATATAGACTGTCTACCTATAGACTTTATGTGGACAACAAGCGATTGCTTTATTGACTCAAATAATAAACTTGACCCATGTCTACCTATAGACTCGATTATTTGGACAACAAGCGATTGTTTATAGACTCAAATACAAACTTGACCCATGTCTACCTAGACTAGATTATGTGGACAACAAGCGATTGCTTTATAGACTCAAATACAAACTTGACCCATGTCTCACTATAGACTCGATTATGTGGACAACAAGCGATTGCTTTATAGACTCAAATACAAACTTGACCCCATGTCTACCTAGACTCGATTATGTGGACAACAAGCGATTGCTTTATAGACTCAAATACAAACTTGACCCATGTCTACCTAGACTATTATGTCAACAAGACTTTATCGACTCAAATAAACTTGAACCATGTCTACCTATAGACTAGATTATGTGGACAACAAGCGATTGCTTTATCGACTCAAATACAAACTTGACCCATGTCTACCTATAGACTAGATTATGTGGACAACAAGCGATTGCTTTATTGACTCAAATACAAATTTGACCCATGTCTACCTATAGACTCGATTATGTGGACAACAAGCGATTGCTTTATAGACTCAAATACAAACTTGTCCCATGTCTACCTATAGACTCAAATACAAGATTATAGACCAAATACAAACTTGACCCATGTCTAATAGACTCGATTATGCAACAAGCGATGCTTTATCGACTCAAATACAAACTTGTCTACCTGTCTACCTATAGACTCAAATACAAACTTGATTGTCTACCATAGACTTGATTATGGACAACAAGCGATTGCTTTATCGACTCAAATACAAACTTGACCCATGTCTACCTATAGACTGATTATGTGGACAACAAACGTTGCTTTATAGACTCAAATACAACTTGACAACAAGCATTGCTATAGACCAATATGTGGGCACCTATAAATAAAACTTGACCCAGTCTACCTTATTATGACAACAAGCGATTGCTTTATCGACTCAAATACAAACTTGACCCATGTCTACCTATAGACTCGATTATGTGGACAACAAGCGATTGCTTTATAGACTCAAATACAAACTTGAATGGCGTCTACCTATAGACTCGATTATGTGGACAACAAATGATTGGATTATGGACAACAATTTTTTATAGACTCAAATACAAACGACCTATGTCTATAGACTAGATTATGTGGACAACAAGTTGCTTTATCGACTCAAATACAAACCGACCCTTGTCTACCTATAGACTCGATTATGTGGACAACAAACGTTGATTGCTTTTATCGACTCAAATACAAACTTGACCCATGTCTACCTATAGACTAGATTATGTGGACAACAAGCGATTGACCCATAACGCTTTATCGACTCAAATACAAACTTGACCCATGTCTACCTATAGACTAGATTACAACAAGGACAACAAGAACGATATAGACTAGATTATGTCGATTGCTTTATCGACAAATACAAACTTGACCCACGTCTACGTATAGACTAGATTTTATGTGGACAACAAGCGATTATGCTTTATAGACTCAAATACAAACTTGACCCATGTCTAGACTATTATGTGGACTCGATTATTTATTGACTTTAAATACAAACTTGACCCAACATAGACTGATTATTTGACTTTATGCTTTATATAGACTCAAATACAAATCTGACGCATGTCTACCTATAGACTAGGATTATGGACAACAAGCGATTGCTTTATCGACTCAAATACAAACTTGACCCAACCATAGACTAGATTATGTGGACAATTTATGTTTATAGACTCAAATACAAATCCTGACCCATGTCTACCTATAGACTTGATTATGTGGACAACAAGCGATTGCTTTATAGACTCAAATACAAACTTGACCCATGTCTACCATAGACTGATTATGGGACAACATGATTGCTTTACAACAAACTTGACCTACGTCTTATAGACTTGATTATGTGGACAATAAGATTGCTTTAGACTCAAATACAAACCCATGTTCTATATAGACCCATGTCTACCTGATAGACTAGATTATGTGGACAACAAGCGATTGCTTTATCGACTCAAATACAAACTTGACCCATGTCTACCTATAGACTCGATTATGGGACAACAAGCGATTGCTTTATTGACTCAAATACAAACGACCCATGTCTACCTATAGACTAGATTATGGACAACAAGCAGTTGCTTTATAGACTCAAATACAAACTTGACACATGTCTACCTATAGACTAGATTATGGGACAACCAGCGATTGCTTTATGACTAAATACAAACTTGACCCCATGTCTTGACCTATAGACTCGATTATGTGGACAACAAGCGATTGCTTTATTTATTGACTCAAATACAAACTTGACCCATGTCTACCTATAGACTTGATTATGTGGACAACAAGCGATTGCTTTATAGACTCAAATACAAACTTGACCCATGTCTACCTATAGACTGATTATGTGGACAACAAGCGATTGCTTTATCGACTCAAATACAAACTTGACCCATGTCTACCTATAGACTGATTATGTTGGACAACAAGCGATTGCTTTATAGACTCAATACAAACTTGAAATCTTGATACCCATGTCTACAACTATAGACTTGATTATGTGACAACAAGCGATTGTCTTTATAGACTCAAATACAACTTGACCCATGTCTACCTATAGACTCGATTATGTGGACAACAAGCGATTGCTTTATCGACTCAAATACAAACTTGACCCATGTTCACCTATAGACTTGATTATGTGGACAACAAGCGATTGCTTTATCGACTCAAAATACAAACTTGACCCATGTCTACCTATAGACTTGATTTTGTGGACAACAAGCGATTGCTTTATCTCGACTCAAATACAAATCTTGACCCATGTCTACCATAGACTTGATTATGTGGACAAGCGATTGCTTTATCGACTCAAATACAAACTTGACCCATGTCTACCTATAGACTTGATTATGTGGACAAATAAGCGATTGCTTTATTGACTCAAATACAAACTTGACCGGTGTCTTTATAGACTCATTATGTGACAATTAAGCGATTGACCCATTTATATAGACTCAAATACAACAAGGACCTTTATAGACTTATGATTATGGGACAACAAGCGATTGCTTTATTGACTCAAATACAAACTTGACATGTCTACCTATAGACTAGATTATGTGGACAACAAGCGATTGCTTTATCGACTCAAATACAAATCCTTGACCCATGTCTACCTATAGACTTATGTGGACAACAAGCCTTTTATCGACTACAACTGACCCATGTTCACCTATAGACTGATTATGTGGACAACAAGGATTGCTTTTTATACTCAAATACAAAACTTGACCCATATCCACCTATAGACTAGATTATGGACAACAAGGATTGCTTTATAGACTCAAATACAAATCTCTGACCCATGTCTACCTATAGACTTGATTATGTGGACAACAAGCGATTGCTTTGTCGACTCAAAATACAAACTTGACCTATGTCCACCCATATAGACTAGATTATGTGGACAACAAGCGATTGCTTTTATTGACTCAACAAAAAGCTGACCCATGCTCCAATAGACTTGATTATGTGGACAACAAGCGATTGCTTTATCATCAAATACAAACTGTCCCATGTCTACCTATAGGCTCGATTATGTGGACAACAAGCGATTGCTTTATAGATTCAAATATAACTTGACACATGTTCACCATACCACTAGATTATGTGGACAACAAACGGTGCTTTATTGACTCCAATACAAGCTTTTATCGACTCAAAATACAAACTTGACCCATGTCTACCTATAGACTAGATTATGTGGACAACAAGCGATTGCTTTATAGACTCAAATACAAACTTGAGTCTACCTATAGACTTTATGTGGACAACAAGCGATTGCTTTATCGACTCAAATACAAACTTGACCCATGTCTACCATAGACTAGATTATGTGGACAACAAGCGATTGCTTATCGACTCAAATACAAACTTGACCCATCTCACCTATAGACTTGATTATGGACAACAAGCGATTGATTTTATAGACTTTATCTACCTACTAAATACAAAAGCGATTGCTTTATCGACCTACAAACTTGACCCATGTCTACCTATAGACTAGATTATGTGGACAACAAAGCGATTGCTTTATAGACTAAATACAACTTGACCCATGTCTACCTATAGACTAGATTATGTGGACAACAAGCGATTGCTTTATCGACTCAAATACAAACTTGACCCATGTCTACCTATAGACTAGACCTATGTTTATGCGAACAACAAATACAACTCAAATACAAGTGACCCATGTCTACCTATAGACTTGATTATGGACAATGACAGCACGCTTTATTGACCAAATAAAACTTGACCCATGTCTGCCTATAGACTAGATTATGGACAACAAGGATTGCTTTATCGACTCAAATACAAAACTTGACCCATGTCTAGATTATGTATGGACAACAAATTATTTATCGACAAATACAAGCGACCCTGTCTTTATATGACTAGAATGTGGACAAAGCTTTAACTTTATTAGCTCAAGCTGAAACTTGTCTACCTAGACTCGATTATGGACAACGATTGCTTTATAGACTCAAATACAAACTTACCATGTCTACCATAGACTTGATTATGTGGACAACAAGCGATTGCTTTCTAGACTCAAATATAAACTGACCCATAGTCTACCTACTAGACTGAATTATGGGATCGAAATAAGAACCATGATATAGACTAGATTATTGGACAACAAGCGTCAAATACAAACTTGACCCATATGTCTACCTATAGACTCGATTATGTGGACAACAAGCGATTGCTTTATTGACTCAAATGAAACTTTTGACCCATGTCTACCTATAGACTCGATTATGTGGACAACAAGCGATTGCTTTATCGACTCAAATACAAACTTGACCCATGTCTACCATAGTCGATACAACTATTGCTTTTTGATCGACTCGATTATGTGGACAACAAGCGATTGCTTTATCGACTCAAATACAAACTTGACCCATGTCTACCTATAGACTAGATTATGTGGACAACAAGCGATTGCTTTATCGACTCAAATACAAACTTGACCCATGTCTACCTATAGACTAGATTATGTGGACAACAAGCGATTGCTTTATTGACTCAAATACAAACTTGACCCATGTCTACCTATAGACTCGATTATGTGGACAACAAGCGATTGCTTTATAGACTCAAATACAAACTTGACCCATGTCTACCTATAGACTAGATTATGTGGACAACAAGCGATTGCTTATAGACTAAATACAAATCTTGTCCCATGTCTACCTATAGACTAGATTATGTGGACAACAAGCGATTGCTTTATAGACTCAAATACAAACTTGACCCATGTCTACCTATAGACTCGATTATGTGGACAACAAGCGATTGCTTTATAGACTCAAATACAAACTTGACCCATTATGTCTACCTATAGACTAGATTATGTCTGGACAACAAGCGATTGCTTTATAGACTCAAATACAAACTATAGACCCATGTCTACCTCATAGACTGTCTACCTGAGCTGATTATGTGGACAACAAAAAGGATTGCTTTATCGACTCAAATACAAACTTGACCCATGTCTACCCATAGACTTGATTATGTGGACAATAAGCGATTGCTTTATCGACTCAAATACAAACTTGACCCATGTCTACTATAGACTCGATTATGTGGACAACAAGATTGCTTTATAGACTCAAATAAACTTGACCCATGTCTACCTATAGACTCGATTATGGAAACAAGCGATTGCTTTAACGACTCAAATACAAACTGACCATGTCTACCTATAGACTCGATTATGTGGACAACAAGCGATTGCTTTATTGACTCAAATACAAACTTGACCCATGTCTACCTATAGACTCGATTATGGACAACAAGCGATTGCTTTATCGACTCAAATACAAATTGTCCCATGTCTACCTATAGACTTGATTATGTGGACAACAAGCGATTGCTTTATCGACTCAAATACAAACTTGACTCCATCTGCCTATAGACTAAATTTGGACAACAAGCGTTGTTTTATCGACTCAAATACAAACCTGAGACTATAGACTAGATTATGGACAACAAGCGATTGCTTTATAGACCAAATACAAATTTGACCCATGTCTACCTATAGACTCGATTATGTGGACAACAAGCGATTGCTTTATAGACTCAAATACAAACTTGACCCATGTCTACCTATAGACTTGATTATGTGGACAACAAGCGATTGCTTTATCGACCCATGTCTAAATATTATGTGGACAAATTGCTTTATAGACCAAATATGACCCATGTCTACCTATATAGACTAGATTATGTGGACAACAAGACACATGTCTATATCGACTTTATCGACTCAAATAAATTAAAACCATGTCTACCTATAGACTAGATTATGTGAACAACAAGCGATTGCTTTATAGACTCAAATACAAACTTGACCCATGTCTACCTATAGACCTTGATTATGGACAACAAGCGATTGCTTTATTGACTCAAATACAACTTGACCATGTCTACCTATAGACTCGATTATGGACAACAAGCGATTGCTTTATAGACTCAAATACAAACTTGACCCATGTCTACCTATAGACTCGATTATTATGGACAACAAGCGATTGCTTTATCGACTCAAATACAAACTTGACCCATGTCTACCTATAGACTCGATTATGTGGACAACAAGCGATTGCTTTATAGACTCAAATACAAACTTGACCCATGTCTACCTATAGACTAGATTATGTGGACAACAAGCGATTGCTTTTTATCGACTCAAATACAAACTTGACCCATGTCTACCTATAGACTTGATTATGTGGACAACAAGCGATTGCTTTTATGGACTCAAATACAAACTTGACCCATGTCTACCTATAGACTCGGATTATATGGACAACAAGCGACTTGCTTTATATAGACTAGATTATGTCTACTCAAAGACTCGAACTTGTCTACCCATTATGTCAACAAGTACCTATAGACTCGATTACCTATAGACTTGATTATGACAACAAGCGATTGCTTTATTGACTCAAATACAAACTTGACCCATGTCTACCTATAGACCTCGATTATGTGGACAACAAGCGATTGCTTTATCGACTCAAATACAAACTTGACCCATGTCTACCTATAGACTTGATTATGTGGACAACAAGCGATTGCTTTATAGACCTCAAATACCCAACCTATAGACTTTATGACCAAGCGATTGTTTATAGACTCTACAACTACCCAAAGTCTACCCATAGACTCGATTATGTGGACAACAAGCGATTGCTTTATCGACTCAAATACAAACTTGACCCATGTCTACCTAGACTAGATTATGTGGACAACAAGCGATTGCTTTATCGACTCAAATACAAACTTGACCCATGTCTACCTATAGACTAGATTATGGACAACAAGCGATTGCTTTATCGACTCAAATACAACCAGACCCATGTCTAAATTATTGACTGGAATACAAACATCGATTATGGACAACAAGCGATTCAAATAACAAACTTGTCCCATGTCTACCTATAGACTAGATTATGTGGACAACAAGCGATTGCTTTATAGACTCAAATACAAACTTGGACCCATGTGACTAGATTATGTGGACAACAAGCGATGTCTAAATACAACCTGTCCCATGTCTACCCATAGACTCGATTATGTGGACAACAAGCGATTGCTTTATCGACTCAAATAAAACTTGACCCATGTCTACCATAGACTTGATTATGTGGACAACAAGCGATTGCTTTATAGACTCAAATACAAACTTGACCCATGTCTACCTATAGACTAGATTATGTGGACAACAAGCGATTGCTTTATAGACTCAAATACAAACTTGACACCATGTCTATAGACCTATAGACTATGTGGACAACAAGCGATTGCTTTATCGACTCAAATACAAATACTTGACCCATGTCTACCTATAGACTAGATTATGTGACAACAAGCGATTGCTTTATCGACTCAAATACAAACTTGACCCATGTCTACCTATAGACTCGATTATGGGACAACAAGCGATTGCTTTATCGACTCAAAAACTTGACCCATGTCTACCTATAGACTAGATTATGGACAAACAAGCGTTTTACAACAAACGATTGACTCAAATACAAATTTGACCCATGTCTACCTATAGACTAGATTATGTGGACAACAAGCGATTGCTTTATAGACTCAAATACAAACTTGACCCATGTCTACCTATAGACTAGATGATTATGATTGATTATGATAGACTCAAATACAACTTGCCCATGTCTACCTTGACTTTATAGATTGCTTTATAGACTCAAATACAAACTTGACCCATGTCTACCTATAGACTAGATTATGTGGACAACAAGCGATTGCTTTATAGACTCAAATACAAACTTGACCCATGTCGATTATTGTGGACAAATAAAATTATTGGACTTTTATAGACTCGAAACTTGACCCATGTCTACCATAGACTAGATTATGTGGACAACAAGCGATTGCTTTATAGACTCAAATACAAACTTGACCCATGTTTACCTATCGACTAGATTATTATGGACAACAAGCGATTGCTTTATAGACTCAAATACAACTTGACCCGTCTACCTATAGACTAGATTATGTGGACAACAAATGATTGGCTTTATAGACTTACAACTTGACCCATGTCTACCTAGACTTGATTATGTGGACAAAAGCGATTGCTTTATAGACTCAAATACAAACTTGACCCATGTCTACCTATAGACTCGGATTATATGGACAACAAGCGATTGCTTTATCGACTCAAATACAAACTTGACCCATGTCTACCTATAGACTTGATTATGTGGACAACAAGCGATTGCTTTATCGACTCAAATACAAACTTGACCCATGTCTACCTTATACATCAAGATTGCTTTATCGATTATGTCTACCTATAGACTGGATTATGTGGACAAAAGCGATTGCTTTATAAAGACTCAAATACAAACTTGACCCATATGTCTACCTATAGACTTGATTATGTGGACAACAAGCGATTGCTTTATCGACTCAAATACAAACTTAGACCCATGTCTACCTATAGACTAGATTATGTGGACAACAAGCTTTATCGACTTACAAATCTGACCCATGTCTACCTATAGACTAGATTATGTGGACAACAAGCGATTGCTTTATAGACCCATGACCCATGTCTACCTATAGACCTCGATTATTTGGACAACAAGCGATTGCTTTATAGACTCAAACTTGACCCATGTCTAATAGACTTGATTATGACAACAAGCGATTGCTTTATCGACTCAAATACAAACTTGACCCATGTCTACTATAGACTAGATTATGATTGCTTTATAGACCTTTCAAAACAAACTTGACCCATGTCTACCTATAGACTTTATGGGATCGACTTTTATCGACTAAATACAAATCCTGGACCATGTCTACCAATAGACTAGATTATGTGGACAACAAGCGATGGCTTTTATAGACTTACAAACTTGACCCATGTCGACCAAATAGACTTGGATTACTTGATTAGCTTATAGGACTCTAATACAAAACAACTGGACCCATGTCTACCCATAGACTCGATTATGGACAACAAGCGATTGCTTTATTGACGACCCATGTCTACCATAGACTGATTATGTGGACAATAAGCGATTGCTTTATAGACTAAACAAAACTTGTCCCATGTCTACCTATAGACTTATGACAACAAGCGATTGCTTTATGACTGACCTACGTCTACAATAGACTTGATTATGGACAACAAGATTGCTTTATCGACTCAAATACAAACTTGACCCATGTCTACCTATAGACTAGATTATGTGGACAACAAGCGATTGCTTTATCGACTCAAATACAAACTTGACCCATGTCTAATATAGACCTGATTATGTGGACAACCTAAATAGATTAGATTTATGTGGACAAATACAAACGACTCAAATACAACCCTGACCCATGTCTACCTATAGACTGATTATGTGGACAACAAGCGATCATTGACTCAAATACAAACGACCCATGTCTACATAGACTCGATTATTTGGACAACAAGCGATGTCTTATCGACTCAAATATACGATGTCTACCTATAGATTATGTGGACAACAAGCGATTGCTTTTATCGACTCAAATACAAACTTGACTAGATTATGTGGACAACAAGCCTTTATAGACCAAATACAAACTTGACCCATATAGACTCGATTATGTGGACAACAAGGATTGCTTTATCGACTCAAATACAACTTGACCCATGTCTACCTATAGACTTGATTATGTGGACAACAAGCGATTGCTTTATCGACTCAAATACAAACTTGACCCATGTCTACCTATAGACTTGATTATGTGGACAATAATAGACCTCGAAATTGACTTTATATAGACTTGATTATGGACAAATACAAACTTGACCCATGTCTACTATAGACTCGATTTTATCGGGTCTACAATAGACAAATGATTGCTTTATAGACTCAAATACACAACTTGATTATGTGGACAACCGATTGCTTTATAGACTAAATACCTAATATGTCTACCTATAGATTGATTATGTGGGACAACAAGCGATTGCTTTATTGACTCAATACAAACTTCTGGACCCATGTCTACCTATAGTCGATATGTGGACAACAAGATTGCCATAGACCTAAATACAACTGAAATACCCATAGACATTATGTGGACAACAAGGATTGATTTATAGACTCAAATAATAAACTTGACGCATGTCTACCTATAGACTAGATTATGGACAACAACAAGCGATTGCTTTATCGACTCAATACAAATCCTGACCCATGTCTACCTATAGACCGACGTTTATGGACTCAACACAAACTTCTGGACCCATGTCTACCTATAGACTTTATCGACTCAAAAATAAAATCTTGACCCATGTCTACCTATAGACCTCTGATTATGTGGACAACAAGCGATTGCTTTATCGACTCAAATAAACTTGACCCATGTCTACCTATATAGACTAGATTATGTGGACAACAAACGATTGCTTTATCGACTCAAAATACAAACTCAACATGACCCATGTCTAGACCCATAGACTTGATTATGACTGGACAACAAGCGATTGCTTTATCGACTTTACCATGTCGACTCAAATACCGACTTGACCCATGTCTACTATAGACTCGATTATTTGTGGACAAATACAAACTTGACGATTGCTTTTATTGGACAACAAATATTGCAAAATCCTGACCCATGTCTACAATATAGACTTTCGATTATGTGGACAACAAGGGATTGATTTATAGACTCAAATACAAACTGTCCCATGTCTACCTATAGACTAGATTATGTGGACAACAAGCGGTTGCTATCGACTCAATACAAAACTGGTCTATAGACCAAATACAACAAACGATTGATCGACTCATGTTATGTCTGCCTATAGACTAGATTATGTGGACAACAAGCGATTTAACTTTTATCGGACTCAAATACAAACTTGACCCATGTCTACCATAGACCTCGATTATGACAACAAGGATTGGCTTTATCATTTCAAATACAAATCCGACCCCGCATCTCACCTACAGACTAGATTATATGGACAAGCGATTACAGATCATTCAAATACAAACTTGACCCCATGTATAGACGCAGGACTCGATTATGACAACAATGATTCTTTATTGACCAAATACAAACTTGACCCATGTTCACCTATAGACTCGATTATGTGGACAACAAGATTGATTTATAGACTCAATACAAACTTGACTACCTATAGACTAGATTCGATAGATGGACAACAAGCGATTGCTTTAACGACTCAAATAAAAACTGACCTATGTCTACCTAGACTGAATTATGTACAACAAGTTATTGCTTTTATCGACTCAAATACAAAACTGACCCCATGTCTACTATAGACTCGATTATATGGACAACAAGCGGTTGCTTTAGACTCAAATACAAACTTGACCCATGTCTACCTATAGACTTGATTATGTGGACAACAAAGCGGTTGCTTTATAGACTCAAATATAAACCCCGACCCATGTCTGCCTATAGACTATTATTTGGACAAGGATTGTTTATAGACTCAAATACAAACGACCCATGTCTACCTATAGACCGATTATGTGACAACAAGCGATTGATTTATTGACTCAAATAAATTTGACCCATGTCTACCTATCGACTAGATTATGTGGACAACAAACGATTAGCTAACGACTCAAATAAAAACTTGGCCATGTCTACTATAGACTCCGATTATAGTGGACAACAAGCGATTGCTTTATCGACTCAAATACAAACTTGAACTTTATGTCTACCTATAGACTTGATTATGGACAACAGCGGTTAAGCTTTATCGACTCAAATACAACCTTGTTATGTCTACCTATAGACTAGATTATGTGGACAACAAGCGATTGCTTTATAGACTCAAATATAAACTTGACCCATAGTCTACCTATCGACTAGATTATGACAACAAGCGATTGCTTTATCGACTCAAATAAAACTTGTCCATGTCTACCTATAGACTCGATTATGTGACAACAAGCGATTGCTTTATAGACTCAAATACAAACTTCTGACCCATGTCTACCTATAGACTTGATTATGTGGACAACAAGCGATTGCTTTATAGACTCAAATACAAACTTGACCCATGTTCACCATAGACTCGATTATGGACAACAAGCGATTGCTTTATAGACTCAAATACAAAACTTTACCCATGTCTACCTATAGACTAGATTTATTTGGACAACAAGCGATTGATTTATAGACTTCAAATACAAACTTGACCCATGTCTACCTATAGACTAGATTATGTGGACAACAAGCGATTGCTTTATCGAAATCAAGACTAAACTTGACCCATGTCTACCTATAGACTTGATTATGTGGACAACAAGCGATTGCTTTATAGACTCAAATACAAACTTGACCCATGTCTACCTATAGACTTGATTATGTGGACAACATGATAGACAACAAATGATTGCTTTATGGACTCAAATACAAACTTGACCCATGTCTACCTATAGACTCGATTATGTGGACAAGCGATTGATTTATTGACTCAAATACAACCTGACCCATGTCTACCTATAGACTAGATTATGTGGACAACAAGCGATTGCTTTTATCGACTCAAATACAAACTTGACCCATGTCTACCTATAGACTCGATTATGTGGACAACAAGCGATTGCTTTATCGACTCAAATACAAAACTGTCTACCTATAGACCCAACAAGCGGTGCTTTATAATCTAAATACAAACTTGTGTATAGACTCGATTATGTGGACAACAAGCGATTGCTTTATAGACTCAAAATACAATTATGTGGGCAACAAGCGATTGACTCAAATAAACACCCATGTCTACCTATAGACTAGATTATGGACAACAAGCGATTGCTTTATCGACGACCCATCAAGGCCTGATACAAACTTGACCCATGTCTACCTATAGACTCGATTATATGAACAACAAGCGATTGGAAATAAAACAATGTCTACCTATAGACGATTATGCTTGCTTTATCGACTCAAATACAAACTTGACCCATGTCTACCTATAGACTAGATTATGTGGACAACAAGCGATTGCTTTATCGACCAAATACAACTTGACCCATGTCTACCTATAGACTAGATTATGTGGACAACAAGCGATTGCTTTATCGACTCAAATACAAACTTGACCCATGTCTACCTATAGACTAGATTATGTGGACATCAAGCGATTGATTTATAGACTCAAATACAAACTTGGACCCCATGTCTACCTATAGACTAGATTATGTGGACAACAAGCGCTTTATCGACTCAAATACAACTACCCATGTCTACTAGACAAATACAAACTTGCTTTATCGACTCAAATAATACTTGACCCATGTCTACGTATAGACTTGATTATGTGGACCAACAAGCGATGCTTTATTGACTCAAATAATAAACTTTGACCCATGTCTACCCATATAGACTAGATTATGGACAACAAGCGATAGCTTTATAGACTCAAATACAAACTTGTCCCATGTCTACCTATAGACTAGATTATGTGGACAACAAGCGATTGCTTTATAGACTCAAATACAAACTTGACCCATGTCTACCTAGACTAGATTAGTGCTCATGATTATAGATGACCCATGTCTACCTATAATTATGCAAGTTTGCTTTATAGACTCAAATACAAACTTGACCCATGTCTACCTATAGACTCGATTATGTGGACAACAAGCGATTGCTTTATAGACTCAAATACAAACTTGATCCTATATAGTCTTATGTGGACCTTTATAGACTCAAATATATTATGTCTACCTATAGACTCGACAACAAGCGATTGCTTTATAGACTCAAATAAAACTTGACACATGTCTACCTATAGACTTGATTATTATGGACAACAAACGATTGCTTTATCGACTCAAATACAAACTTGACCCATGTCTACCCATAGACTCGATTATGTGAACAACAAGCGATTGGTTTTATCGACTCAAATACAACTTGACCCATGTCTACCTAGACTCAACAAGGATTGCTTTATCGACTCAAATTACAAACTTGACCCATGTCTACCTATAGACTAGATTATGTGGACAACAAGCGATTGCTTTATCGACTCAAATACAAACTTCACCCATTGTCTACCTATAGACTAGATTATGTGGACAACAAGCGATTGCTTTATCGACTCAAATACAAACTTCGACTCAAATGTGGGACAAAGCGATTGCTTTATTGACCCCTTGATGTCCTACCTATAGACTCGATTATGGACAACAAGCGATTGCTTTATAGACTCAAATACAAACTTGACCATGTCTACCTAGACTTGATTATGTGGACAACAAGCGATTGCTTTATCGACTCAAATACAAACTTGACCCATGTCTACCTATAGACTAGATTATGTGGAAAACAATAGCTTTATCGACTTGCCATTTATCGACTCAAATACAACTTGACCCAACACCCATGTCTACCTATAGACTCAATTATGGACAACAAGCGATTGCTTTATAGACTCAAATACAAACTTGACCCATGTCTACCCATAGACTTGATTATGTGGACAACAAGATTATAGACTGACCCATTTATCGACTCAAAACCTACAAACTTGACCCATGCCCATGTCTTACCTATAGACCCGTCGTCTACTTAGACTAGGGACAACAAGCGACGGCTTTATAGACTCAAATACAAACTTGACCCCATGTCTTATAGACTAGGATTATGGACAACAAGTTGATTATTTCTTATGGACAAATACAAAACGGACCCATGCTTTATTGACAACAAATACAAACTTGACCCATGTCTACCTATAGACTGATTATGTGGACAACAAGCGATTGTTTTATAGACTTGACTTTATAAACTCAAATACAAATCTGACCTACGTCTACCATGTAGATTCATTAACAACAAGATTGCTTTATCGACTCAAACCCATGTCTACCTATAGACTAGATTATGTGGACAACAAGCGATTGCTTTATCGACTCAAATACAAACTTGACCCATGTCTCTATCCTATAGACTTGATTATGGACAACAAGCGATTGTTTTATCGACTCAAATACAAACCTGACCCATGTCTACCTATAGACTAGATTATGTGGACAACAAGCGATTGCTTTTATTGACTCAACACAAACTTGACCCATGTCTACCTATAGACTCGATTATTTGGACAACAAGCGATTGCTTTTTTTTGATAGACTTTAGACAAATACAAACTTGACCCATGCTACCCATATAGACTAGATTATGTGGACAACAAGCGATTGCTTTATAGACTCAAATAAAAACTTGACCCATTATGTCTACCTATAGACTCGATTATATGGGACAACAAGCGATTGCTTTATAGACTCAAATACAAACTTGACCCATGTCTACCTATAGACTTGATTATGTGGACAACAAGGATTGCTTTATATAGACTCAACAAATTGCTTTATACAAACTAGACCCATGTCTACCTATAGACCCGATTATGTGGACAACAATTAGCGATTGCTTTATAGACTCAAAAACTTGACACATGTCTACCTATAGTAGACTTGATTATGTGGACAACAAGCGATTGCTTTATAGACTCAAACTTGTCAATCTACCTATAGACTTAGATTATGTGGACAACAAGCGATTGCTTTATTGACTCAAATACAAATAGACTTGACCCATGTCTACCTATAGACTAGATTATGTGGACAACAAGCGATTGCTTTATCGACTCAAATACAATAAGCGATTGGTTTATTGACCCATGTCTACCTATAGACTTGACGTATGGGACAACAAGCGACCCATGTCTTTATCGACTCAAATACAAACTTGTTACGTCTACCCATATAGACCTAGATTATGTGGACAACAAGCGATTGCTTTATTGACTCAAATACAAACCTGACCCATGTCTACCTATAGACTAGATTATGTGGACAACAAGCGATTGCTTTATCGACTCAAATACAAACTTGACCCATGTCTACCTATAGACATAGACTTGCTTTATCGATTATGTGGACAACAAGGACGATTGCTTTATTGACTCAAATACAAACTTCTGACCCATGTCTACCTATAGACCCATCGATTATGTGGACAACAAGCGATTTGTTTTATAGACTCAAATACAAACTTGACCCATGTCTACCCATAGACTTGATTATAGTGGACAACAAGCGATTGCTTTATAGACTGCAAATACAAATAAATCCTGACCCATGTCTACCTATAGACTCGATTATGGACAACAAATGATTGCTTATAGACTCAAATACAAAAATACTACCTATAGACTTGATTATGTGGACAAATAAGCGATTTACTTTATTGACCCATGTCTGCCTATAGACTTGATTATGTGGACAATAAATGATTGGCTTTATAGACTCAAATACAAACTTGATTATATTGATTTATAGTCTACCTATAGACTCGATTATGTGGGACAACAAGCGATTGCTTTATAGACTCAAATACAAACTTGACCCATGTCTACCTATAGACTCGATTATGTGGACAACAAGCGATTGCTTTATCGACTCAATACAAAACTTGACCCATGTCACCTATAGACTCGATTATGTGGACAACAAGCGATTGCTTTTATCGACTCAAATATAAACTTGACCCATGTCTACCTATAGACTTGATTATGTGGACAACAAGCGATTGCTTTATCGACTCAAATACAAACTTGACCCATGTCTACCTATAGACTCGATTATATGGACAACAAGCGACATATTTTATCGACTCAAATAAACTTGACCCATGTCTGCCTAACCCATGTGTGGACAACAAGCGATTGCTTTATCGACTCAAATGGAAACAACAACCCATAGACCAGATTATGTGGACAATTGATTGCATAGATTAAATAAACTTGACACATGTCTACCTATGGGACTCGATTATGGGACAACAAGCGATTGCTTTATGACTCAAATACAAACTTGACCCATGTCTACCTAGACTCCGATTATGGGACAACAAGCGATTGCTTTATCGACTCAAATACAAACTTGACCCATGTCTACCATAGACTTGATTATGTGGACAACAAGCGATTGCTTTATAGACTCAAATACAAACTTGACCCATGTCTACCTATAGACTAGATTATGTGGACAACAAGGATTGCTTTATAGACTCAAATACAAACTTGACCCATGTCTACCTATAGACTAGATTATGTGGACAACAAGCGATTGCTTTATCGACTCAAATACAAACTTGACCCATGTCTACCTATAGACTAGATTATGTGGAAAACAAGCGATTGCTTTATCGACTCAAATACAAACTTGACCCATGTCTACCTATAGACTCAATTATGTGGACAACAAGCGATTGCTTTATAGACTCAAATACAAACTTGACCCATGTCTACCTATAGACTTGATTATGGGACAACAAGCGATTTAGCTTTATCGACTCAAATACAAACTAGACCCATGTCTACCATAGACTATTATGTGGACAACAAGATTATTTATTGACAAATATAAACTTGACACATGTCTTTATAGATTCAAATATAAAACTTGCTTTATAGACACAAATACAAATCTACCTATAGACTCGATTATGTGGACAACAAGCGATTGCTTTATCGACTCAAATACAAACTTGACCCATGTCTACTATAGACTCGATTATGGACAACAAGCGATTGCTTTATCGACTCAAATACAAACTTGACCCATGTCTACCTATAGACTTGATTATGTGGACAACAAGCGATTGCTTTATCGACTCAAATACAAATTGACCCATGTCTACCTATAGACTAGATTATATGTGGACAAGCGATTGCTTTATAGACTCAAATACAAACTTGACCCATGTCTACCTATAGACTAGATTATGTGGACAACAAGCGATTGCTTTATCGACTCAAATACAAACTTGACCCTCGATGTCTACCTATAAACTTGACTAGATTATTATATGGACAACAAGCGATTGCTTTATAGACTCAAATACAAACTTGACCCATGTCTACCTATAGACTCGATTATGTGGACAACAAGCGATTGCTTTATTGACTCAAATAAAAAATTGTCCCATGTCTACCTATAGACTTGATTATGGGACAACAAGGATTGCTTTATAAATACAAACAAATACAAACGCATTACTATCGACCCAAATGTCTACCTATAGACTAGATTATGTGGACAACAAGCGATTGCTTTATAGACTCAAATACAAACTTGACCCATGTCTACCTATAGACTATATGGAAACAAGGATTGATTATGTGGACAACAAGACTAATTGGACAACAAGCGATTATAGACTCAAAAATACAAACTTCACCCATGTCTACCTATAGACTAGATTATGTGGACAACAAGCGATTGCTTTATCGACTCAAATACAAACTTGACCCATGTCTACCTATAGACTCGATTATGTGGACAACAAGCGATTGCTTTATAGACTCAAATACAAACTTGACATGTCTACCTATAGACTAGATTATGTGGACAACAAGCGATTGCTTTATCGACTCAAATACAAACTTGACCCATACGTCTACCTATAGACTAGATTATGTGGACAACAAGCGATTGCTTTATCGACTCAAATACAAACTTGACCCATGTCCTACCTATATAGACTAGATTATGTGACAACAAGCGATTGCTTTATCGACTCAAAATACAAACTTGACCCATACAAACTTCGGCCTATAGACTAGATTATGTGGGACAACAAGCGATTGCTTTTATAGACTCAAATACAAACTTGACCCATGTCTACCTATAGACTCGATTATATGGACAACAAGCGATTGCTTTTTATAGACTCAAATACAAACTTGTCCCATGTCTACCTATAGACTAGATTATGTGGACAACAAGCGATTGCTTTATAGACTCAAATACAAACTTGACCCATGTCTACCTATAGACTTGATTATGTGGACAACAAGCGATTGCTTTATAGACTCAAATACAAAACTGACCCATGTCTACCTATAGACTCGATTATGTGGACAACAAGCGATTGCTTTATAGACTCAAATACAAACTTGACCCATGTCTACCTATAGACTTGATTATGTGGACAACAAGCGATTGCTTTATAGACTCAAATACAAACTTGACCCATGTCTAACTATAGACTCGATTATGTGGACAACAAATGATTGCTTTATAGACTCAAATACAAACTTGACCCATGTCTACCTATAGACTCGATTATGTGGACAACAAGCGATTGCTTTATAGACTCAAATACAAACTTGACCCATGTCTACCTATAGACTCGATTATGTGGACAACAAGCGATTGCTTTATTGACTCAAATACAAACTTGACCCATGTCTACCTATAGCTCGATTATTTATCGACTCAAATACAAGCCCCATTCTACTATTTATGTGGACAACTTGCAAATAAAAACTTGACCCATGTCTACCTATAGACTAGATTATGGGACAACAAGCGATTTAGCTATCGACTCAAATTGACCCATGTCTGCCTTTAGATTATATGGACAATGGCGATTTGCTTTATAGACTCAAATACAAACTTGACCATATCTAGATTATGTAGACAACAAGCATATATAAATACAAACCTGACCCATGTCTACCTATAGACTTTATGTGGACAACAAGCGATTGCTTTATAGACTCAAATACAATCTTGACCCATGTCTACCTATAGACTTGATTATGTGGACAAAGACAACAAGCGAAATTGACCCATTTATAGACTCAAACAAATGATTGCTTTATAACTTGACCCATGTCTACCTATAGACTTGATTATGTGGACAACAAGCGGTGACTTTGATAGACTATAGAATTATACAAACTTGACTCAAATACCCATATGTCTACCTATAGACTTGATTATGTGGACAACAAATGATTGCTTTATCGACTCAAATACAAACTTTGACCCATGTCTACCTATAGACTCGATTATGGACAACAAACGATTGCTTTATCGACTCAAATACAAATACTTTGACCCATGTCTACCTATAGACTAGATTATGTGGACAACAAGCGATTGCTTTATCGACTCAAATACAAACTTGACCCATGTCTACCTATAGACTAGATTATGTGGACAACAAGCGATTGCTTTATCGACTCAAATACAAACTTGTTCACTTATATAGACTCAATTATGTGGACCCATGTCTTTATCCTATAGAAACTCTTTATGTTATGGACAACAAGCGATTGCTTTATCGACTCAAATACAAACTTGACCCATGTCTACCTTAGACTAGATTATGGACTTTATCGACTCAAATATTTGACCCATGTCTACCTATAGACTCGATTATGTGGACAACCAAGCGATTGCTTTGTCGACTCAAATACAAACTTGACCCATGTCTACCTATAGACTGGATTATGGACAACAAGCGATTGCTTTATAGACTCAAATACAAACTTGTCCATGTCTACCTATAGACTAGATTATGTGGACAACAAGCGATTGCTTTATCGACTCAAATACAAACTTGACCCATGTCTACCTATAGACTTGATTATGTGGACAACAAGCGATTGCTTTATAGATCAAATACAAACTTGACCCATGTCTACCTATAGACTAGATTAGGACAACAAGCGATTGACTTTATCGACTCAAATACAAACTTAATTATGTCTACCTATAGACTCGATTATATGGAAACAAGCGGTGCTTTATAGACTCAAATACAAACTTGACCCATGTCTACCTATAGACTAGATTATGTGGACAACAAGCGATTGCTTTATAGACTCAAATACAAACTTGACCCATGTCTACCTATAGACTCGATTATGTGAACAACAAGCGATTGCTTTATAGACTCAAATACAAACTTGACCCATGTCTACCTATAGACTCGATTATGTGGACAACAAGCGATTGCTTTATAGACTCAAATACAAACTTGACCCATGTCTACCTATAGACTCGATTATGTGGACTTGAACTTGACTTTACCCATAGACTCGATTACTGGACAACAAGTCTACCTTATAGACTCAATTACCCATGTCGGACAACAAGCGGTTTTTATCGACTCAAATACAAACTTGACCCATGTCTACCTATAGACTCGATTATGTGGACAACAAGCGATTGCTTTATAGACTCAAATACAAACTTGACCATGTCTACCTATAGACTAGATTATGTGGACAACAAGCGATTGCTTTATTGACTCAAATACAAACTTGACCCATGTCTACCTATAGACTCGATTGTGGACAACAAGCGATTGCTTTATTGACTCAAATACAAACTTGACCCATGTCTACCTATAGACTCGATTATGTGGACAACAAGCGATTGCTTTATAGACTCAAATACAAACTTGTCCCATGTCTACCTATAGACTAGATTATGTGGACAACAAGCGATTGCTTTATAGACTCAAATACAAACTTGACCCATGTTCACCTATAGACTCGATTATGTGGACAACAAGCGATTGCTTTATAGACCAAATACAAACTTGACCCATGTCTACCTATAGACTCGATTGTGGACAACAAGCGATTGATTTATAGGACTCAACACAAACTTCACAATATGTTCACCATAGACTAATTATGACAACAAGCGATCGTTTTATCGACCAAATACAACTTAATCTATGCTCACCTATAGACTCGATTATGTGGACAAGCGATTGCTTTATCGACTCAAATACAAACTTGACCCATGTCTACCTATAGACTCGATTATGTGGACAACAAGCGATTGCTTTATAGACTCAAATACAAAGCTTGACATGTCTACCTATAGACTCGATTATGTGGACAACAAGCGATTGCTTTATAGACTCAAATACAAACTTGACCCATGTCTACCTATGGGCTCGTTATGGTTAACAAGCGATTGCTTCTTGACTCAAATGCAAACATTATGTCTACTATAGACTCGATTATGTGGACAAGCAAGCGATTGCTTTATAGACTCAAATACAAACGACCCATGTCTGCCTATAGACTCGATTGTATGGACAACAAGCGATTGCTTTATCGACTCAAATACAAACTTGACCCATGTCCACCCTATAGACTCGATTATGGACAAGCGATTTGCTTTATAGACTCAAATACAAACTTGACCCAAAGTCTACCTATAGACTTGATTATAGCAGACAACAAGCAATTGCTATCGACTCAAATACAAACTTGACCCATGTCTACCTATAGACTCGATTATATGGACAACAAGCGGTGCTTTATAGACTCAAATACAAACTTGACCATGTCTACCTATAGACTTGATTATGTGGACAAGCGATTGTTTATCGACTCAAATACAAATAGGCCCATGTCTACCTTAGGCTCCGGTGTGGACAAGCGATTTACTTTGGGTGCAAATATAAACGACACATGTCTGCCTATAGGCTCGATTATGTGGACAACAAGCGGTGCTTTATTGACAAATACCGACTTGTTATATCTACCTATAGACTCGATTATGTGGACAACAAGCAGGTGCTATCGACTCAAATACAAAATTGTCCATAATGTCTACCTATAGACTTGATTATGGACAACAAGCGATTGCTTTATGACTCAAATATAAACTTGATTATGTCTACCTATAGCGATTATGCTTTATAGACTCAAATACAAAACCCATGTCTACCTATAGACTCGATTATGTGGACAACAAGCATTTGCTTTATCGACTCAAATAAAACTTGACCCATCTCTACCTATAGACTTGATTATGTGGACAACAAGCGGTGCTTTATCGACTCAAATACAAACTTGTTATGTCTACCCTATAGACTCGATTATGGACAACAAGCGGTGCTTTATAGACTCAAATACAAACTTGACCCATGTCTACCTAGACTTGATTATGGACAACAAGCGATTGATTTATCGGCTCAAATACAAACTTCACCCATGTCTACCTTAGACTAGATTATGTGGACAACAAGCGGTGCTTATCGACTCAAATATGACCCCATTCAAATATAAACTTGACACTCATTGGCCATGTCTATAGACTCGATTATGTGGACAACCAAGCGATTGCTTTATCGACTCAAATACAAACTTGACCCATGTCTACCTATAGACTCAATTATTCAAGCGGACCCCATGTCTACCTATAGCTAGATTATATGGACAACAAGCGGTGCTTTATCGACTCAAATACAAACTTGACCCATGTCTACTATAGACTAGATTATGTGGACAACAAGCGATTACTTTATTGACTCAAATACAAACTTGACCCATGTCTACCTATAGACTCGTTATGTGGACAACAAGCGTTGCTTTATAGACTCAACAAACTTGTCCCCATATCCACCTATGATTGGACAACAAACGGTTTATAGATCAAATACAAACTTGACCCATGTCTACCTATAGACTTGATTATGGACAACAAACGATTGCTTTATCGACTCAAATACAAAACTTGCTACCTATAGATTTATGTGGACAACAAAGCGATTTTATAGACTCAAATACAAACTTGACCCCATGTCTACCTATAGACTTGATTATGTGGACAACAAGCGATGCTGACTCAAATATTGACCCATGTCTACCTATAGACTTGATTATATGGACAACAAGCGGTGCTTTATAGACTCAAATACAAACTTGTTATGTCTACCTATAGACTCGATTATGTGGGCACAACAATTTATAGATTGACTTTATAGACTAGATTATATGGACAAATACAAAATAAAACTTGACCCATGTCTACCTATAGACTCGATTATATGGACAACAAGCGATTGCTTTATCGACTCAAATACAAACTTGACCCATGTCTACCTATAGACTTGATTATGTGGACAACAACGGCTTTAGACTCCAAAATACAAACCGTTATGTCTACCCATAGACTAGATTATGTGGACAACAAGCGATTGCTTTTACTGACCTCAAATACAAACTTGACCCATGTCTACCTATAGACTAGATTATGTGGACAACAAGCGATTGCTTTATAGACTCAAATACAACTTGACCCCAGCGTCTACCTATAGACTCGATTATGGACAACAAGCGATTGCTGCATAGACTCAAATAAAACTTGACCCATGTCTACCTATAGACTGATTATATGGACAACAAGCAAGCGATTGCTTTATAGACTCAAATACAAACTTGACCCATGTCTACCTATATAGACTGATTATGTGGACAACAAGCGATTGCTTTATAGACTCAAATACAACTTGACCCATGTCTACCTATAGACCTCGATTATGTGGACAACAAGGATTGATTTATAGACTCAAATACAAACTTCACACACACCACCTAGACGATTATGTGGACAACAAGCGATTGTTTTATCGACTCAAATACAAACTTGACCCATGTCTACCTATAGACTATTATGGACAACAAGCGATTGACAAAACTTGGAAGCGTCTATTAGACTGATTATGTGGACAAATTTATCGACTCAAATACAAACTTGACCCATGTCTACCCATAGACTAGATTATGGACAACAAGCGATTGCTTTATCGACTAAATACAAACTTGACCCATGTTCACCTTATAGACTAGATTATGGGACAACAAGCGATTGCTTTATAGGACTCAAATAAAAACTGACCCATGTCTACGTATAGACTTGATTATATGGACAAGCGATTGCTTTATAGATCAAATACAAACTTGACCCATGTGTCGATTATGTGGACAACAAGCGATTGTTATAGGTTCAAATACAAATTTGTCCCATGTTCATTATGTGATTATATGGACAACAAGGATTGCTTTTATAGACTCCAAATACAAACTTGACCCATGTCTACCTATAGACTAGATTATGTGGACAACAAGCGATTGCTTTATAGACTCAAATACAAACTTGACCCATGTCTACCCATAGACTCGATTATGGACAAGCGATTGCTTTATAGACTCAAATACAAACTTGACCCCATGTCTACCTATAGACTTACTATTGGACAACAAGCGATGTTTTTATAGGACAAATACAACTTGATTGTCTACCTATAGACTCGATTATGTGGACAACAAATGATTGCTTTATAGAAAATACAAACTTGACCCATGGCTCACCTATAGACTTGATTATGTGGACAACAAGCGATTGATTTATAGACCAAAATACAAACTTGACCCATGTCTACCTATAGACTAGATTATGGACAACAAGCGATTGTTTTATCGACTCAAATACAAATCCTGACCTTCTACCCATAGACTAGATTATGGAACAACAAGCGATTGCTTTATCGACTCAACATAAATCTTGACCCATGTCTACCTATAGACTAGATTATGTGGACAACAAGCGATTGCTTTTATCGACTCAAAAATAAAACTTGACCCATGTCTACCTATAGACTCGATTATGGGACAACAAGCGATTGCTTTATAGACTCCAATACAAACTTGTCCCATGTCTACCTATAGACTGATTATGGACAACAAGCGATTGCTTTACTGACTCAAACTTGACCCGTCTACCTATAGACTGATTATGTGGACAACAAGCGATTGCTTTATCGGGACTCAAATACAAATCCTGACCCATGTCTACTCCATAGACTAGATTATGTGGGACAACAAGCGATTGCTTTATCAGACTCAAATACAAACTGACCCATGTCTACCCATAGACTAGATTATGTGGACAACAAGCGATTGCTTTATCGACTCAAATACAAACTTGACCCATGTTACCTATAGACTAGATTATGTGGACAACAAGGATTGCTTTACACTCAAATACAAACTTGACCCATGTCTACCTATAGATTCGATTATGGGACAACAAGGATTGCTTTATAGACTCAAAATAATAACTTGAAATACATTAACTTGTTGCTTTTACGTCAAATACCTATAGACTAGATTATTATGGACAATAAGCGATTGGCTTTATAGACTCAAATACAAATCTAGACCCATGTTCACCTATATAGACTCGATTATGGGACAACAAGCGATTGCTTTATAGACTAAATACAAATTGACCCATGTCTACCCATAGACTTGATTATGTGGGAACATGCGATTGTTTTATAGACTCAAATACAAATCCTGATTATGTACCATTGTTTTAACAAATATAAACTTGACCTGTCTACCTATAGACCTGATTATGGACAACAAATGATTGCTTTATAGACTCAAATACAAACTTGACCCATGTCTACCTATAGACTCGATTATGTGGACAACATGATTGCTTTATCGACCAAATACAAACTTGTCCCATGTCTACCTATAGACTTGATTATGTGGACAACAAGCGATTGCTTTATCGACTCAAATACAAACTTGACCCATGTCTACCTATAGACTAGATTATTATGGACAACAAGCGATTGCTTTATAGACTCAAATACAAACTTGACCCATGTCTACCTATAGACTAGATTATGGACAACAAGCGATTGCTTTATCGACTCAAATACAAAACCTTGACCCGTCTACCTATAGACTCGATTATGTGGAAAACAAGGATTGCTTTATAGACTCAACACAAATCTTGACCCAAGTCTACCTATAGACTTGATTTTGTGGACAACAAGCGATTGCTTTATAGACTCAAATAAAACTTGACCCATGTCTACCTATAGACTTGATTATGTGGACAAGCGATTGCTTTATCGACTCAAATACAACTTGACCCATGTCTACCTTAGACTTGATTATGGACAACAAGCGATGGATTCAAATAAAACTTGATTGTTTTATAGACTCGAAATACAAACTTGCTTTATTGACCCATAAACTTGACCACCTTTAGGCTCGATTATGTGGACAAATAAGCGATTGCTTTATAGATTCAAATATAAACTTGTCATGTCTACCTATAGACTTGATTATTATGTGGACAACAAGCGATTGCTTTATTGACTCAAATACAAACTTGACCATGTCTACCTATAGACCGATTATGGACAACAAGCGATTGTTTTATCGACTCAAATACAAAATTGTCCCATGTCTACCTATAGACTAGATTATGGGACAACAAGCGATTGCTTTATCGACTCAAAAACTCACTTGTCCCTATAGATCTACAACAAGGACGTTTTATAGACTCAAATTATGTGGACATTATGTGGACAAGCGATTGCTTTATAGACTCAAATAAAACTTGACCCATGTCTACCTATAGACTTGATTATATGGACAACAAGTTGATTGCTTTATCGACTCAAATACAAACTTGACCCATGTCTACCTATATCTAGATTATGGACAAACAAGCGATTGGTTTACAGATTATCGACCCAAATACAAACTTGATTATGTGGACCCATGTCTACCATATAGACTCAATTATGTGGACAATAAGCGATTGCTTTTATAGACTCAAATGTCTACATAATTTATGTGGACAATTGACCCATGTGTCTACCTATAGACTTGATTATGTGGACAACAAGCGATTGCTTTATCGACTCAAATACAAACTTAGACCCATTGCTTTACACCTTAGGCCCGATTATGGGACAACAAGCGATTGACTTTGACCCATGTCAAATATAAACTAGATTATGTGGACAAGCGATTGTTTATAGACCAAATACAACTTGCCCCAAGATTATGTGGATTAACAAGCGATTGCTTTATTGACTCAAATACAAATCCTGTCCCATGTCTACCTATAGACTAGATTATGGACAAGTTGATTGCTTTATCGACTCAAATACAACTTGTCCCATGCCTACCCATAGACTAGATTATGTGACAACAAGCGATTGCTTTATAGACTCAAATACAAATTTGACCCATGTCCTATAGACCTGATTATGTGGATAACTTGTTTATAGACTAGATTATGACTGATTATGTGGACAAGCGATTGCTTTATAGACTAAATAAACTTGACCCATGTCTACTCTATAGACTAGATTATGTGGACAACAAAATGATTGCTTTATAGACTCAAATACAAACTTGACCTATGTCTACCTATAGACTAGATTATGTGGACAACAAGCGATTGCTTTATAGACTCAAATACAAACTGACATGTCTCCATAGACTAGATTATGGGACAACAAGGATTGCTTTATAGACTCAAATAAAACTTGACCCATGTCTACCTATAGACTTGATTATGTGAACAATAAGCGATTGCTTTATAGACTCAAAATACAAACTTGACCCATGTCTATAGACTCTGATTATGGACAATGATTGCTTTATGACCAAAATGGACCCATGTCTATATAGACGATTGGACAATTTTATAGACTCAAATACAAACTTGACCCATGTCTACCTATAGACCTTGATTATGTGGACAACAAGCGATTGATTTATAGACCTCCTGAATGCTCACCTATAACTTGATTATGTGGACAACACATTGCTTTATCGACTCTACTTCAAGGTCTATAGACTAGATTATGTGGACAACAAGCGATTGCTTTATCGACTCAAATACAACTGACCCATGTCTACCCATAGACTAGATTATGGGACAACAAGCGATTTAATTTATCGAATAAACTTGACCTATGTCTACCCATAGACTAGATTATGTGGACAATAAGCGATTGCTTTATTGACTCAAATACAAATCCTCACCCATGTCTACCTATAGACTAGATTATGTGGACAACAAGCGATTGCTTTATAGACTCAAATACAAACTTGACCCATGTCTACCATAGACTAGATTATGGACAACAAGCGATTGCTTTATAGACTCAAATACAAACCCATGTCCTTGACCCAACAACATTGTTTTATAGACTCACGACCTATATAGACTTGATTATGTGGACAACAATTGCGATTGACCCATTTATTGACTCAAAAATATTACAAAGACTTGACCCATGTCTACCTATAGACTCGATTATGTGGACAACAAGCGATTGCTTTAGACTCAAATACAAACTTGTCCCATGTCTACCTATATAGACCTGATTATGTGGACAAATGTTGATTGCTTTATAGACTCAAATACAAACTTGACCCATGTTCACCTATAGACTAGATTATGTGGACAACAAGCGATTGTCAGATAGACTCAAATACAAACTTGACCCATGTCTACCATATAGACTCGATTATGTGGACAACAAGCGATTGCTTTATAGACTCAAATAAAACTTGACCCATGTCCACCCATAGACTTGATTATGTGGACAACAAGATTGCTTTATAGGACTCAAATACAAACTTGACCCAAGTCTACCTATAGACTCACTATGTGGACAACAAATGATTGCTTTATAGACTCAAATACAAACTTGACCCATGTCGTTAGACCTGATTATAGGACTCGATTGTGGGACAAATACAAACTTGACCTGATTTATATAGACTCAAATACAAACTTGAGACATGTCTACCTATCGACCTTAGATTATTATGGACAACAAGCGATTGCTTTATCGATTCAAATACAAACTTAACCATGTCTACCTATAGACCGATTATGTGAACAACAAGCGATTGCTTTATCGACTCAAATACAAAACTTTGACCCATGTCTACCCATAGACCTGATTATGTGGACAACAAGCGATTGCTTTTATCGACTCAAAATACAAAATTGACCCATGTTCACCCATAGACTTGATTATGTGGACAACAAGGATTGCTTTATCGACCCAAATACAAACTTGACCCATGTCTACCTATAGACTATTATGTGGACAACAAGGATTGCTTTATCGACTCAACTTGACCCATGTCTACCTATAGACTTGATTATGTGGACAACAAGCGATTGCTTTATCGACTCAAAATACAAACTTGACCCATGTCACCATAGACCATTATGAAAACAAGGATTGCTTTAGATTATGACCTATGTCTACCTATAGACAACAAGCGATTGCTTTATAGACTCAAATACAAACTTGACCCATGTCTACCTATAGACTAGATTATGTGGACAACAAGCGATTGCTTTATCGACTCAAATACAAACTAGACCCATGTCTACGTATAAATTAGATTATGGACAACAAGCGATTGCTTTATTGACCAATATAAACTTGACCCATGTCTACCCATAGACTCGATTATGTGGACAAGCGATTGCTTTATAGACTCAAATACAATCTTGTCCCATGTCTACCTATAGACTAGATTATGGACAACAAGCGATTGCTTTATAGACTCAAATACAAACTGACCCATGTCTACCTATAGACTTGATTATGTGGACAACAAGCGATTGCTTTATAGACTCAAATAAGCAAACTTGACCCACAGGTCTAACTATAGACTCGATTATGGACAACAAATGATTGCTTTATAGACTAAATACAACTTGACCCATGTCTACCTATAGACTAGATTATGTGGACAACAAGATTGCTTTTATAGACTCAAATACAAACTTGACCTATGTCTACCTATAGACTAGATTATGTGACAACAAGCGATTGCTTTATAGACTCAAATACAAAACTTGACCCATGTCTACCTATATAGACCTCATTATGTGAACAACAAGGATTGCTTTATCGACAAAAAATCCTGAATGTCTACCTAAGACTTGATTATATGGACAATGTCTACCTAAATAGAAACTTGATTATATAGACCTTAAATAAGCGATTGCTTTATCGACTCAAATACAAACTTGACCCCATGTCTACCATATAGACTAGATTATGTGGACAATAAGCGATTGCTTTATCGACTCAAATACAAACTTTGACTCCATGTCTACCTATAGACTAGATTATGTGGACAACAAGCGATTGCTTTATCGACTCAAATACAACTTGACCCATGTCTACCTATAGACTTGATTATGGACAACAAGCGATTGCTTTATCGACTCAAATACAAACTTGACCCATGTCTACCCATAGACTTGGATTATGTGGACAAATAAAGCGATTGCTTTATCGACTCAAATACAAACTTGACCCAAGTCTTCCCATAGACTAGATTATGTGGACAACAAGCGATTGCTTTATCGACTCAAATACAACTTGACCCATGTCTACGTATAGACTAGATTATGGACAACAAGGATTGCCTTTATTGACCTCAAATAAAACTTGACCTATGTCTACGTATAGACTAGATTATGGACAAGCGATTGCTTTATTGACTCAAATAAAAATGACCCATGTCCCCATAGTCTATTATGGACCTTGCTTTATAGACTCAGATTATGTGGTTCAACAAGCGATTATATGGACAATTTACGGTTTTATAGACTCAAATACAACCTGACCCATGTCTACCATAGACTAGATTATGGAATAACAAGCGATTGCTTTATAGACTCAAATACAAACTTGACCCATGTTCACTCTAGACTTGATTATGTGGACAACAAGCGATTGCTTTATAGACTCAAATACAAATCCTGACCCATGTTCAACTATAGACCTGATTATGTGGACAACAAATGATTGCTTTATAGACTCAAATACAAACTTGACCCATGTCTACCTATAGACTCGATTATGGACAAATGATTGCAAGGAAATACAACTCTAATTTGTCTTATAGACTGATTATGTGGGCAACAAGCGATTGAATCCTGACCCATGTCTAACTATAGACTCGATTATGTGGACAACAAGCGATTGCTTTATTACTCAAATACAACTTGACCCATGTCTACCTATAGACTTGATTATGTGGACAACAAGCGATTGCTTTATCGACTAAATACAACTTGACCCATGTCTACCTATAGACTCGATTATGTGGACAACAAGCGATTGCTTCATCGACTCAAATACAAATCCTGACCCATGTCCACCTATAGACTCGATTATGGACAACAAGCGATTGCTTTATCGACTCAAATACAAATCCTGACCTAAGTCTACCTATAGACTTGATTATGTGGACAACAAGCGATTGCTTTATCGACCAAATAAAACTTGACCCATGTCTACCTATAGACCTTGATTATGTGGACAACAAGCGATTGCTTTATAGACCTTCAAATACAAACTTGACCTATGTCTACCTATAGACTAGATTATGTGGACAACAAGCGATTGTTTTATCGACTCGTAAATACAAACTAGACCCATGTCTACCATAGACTAGATTATGTGGACAACAAGCGATTGCTTTTATAGATTCAAATACAAACTTGACCCATGTCTACGTATAGACTCGATTATGGGACAACAAGGACGTTTTATTGACTCAAATACAAACTTGACCCATGTCTATTTGTAGACCCGATTATGGACAACAAGCGATTGCTTTATAGACTCAAATACAAAATTGTCCCATGTCTACCTATAGACTTGATTATGGACAACAAGCGATTGCTTTATCGACTCAAATACAAATCCTTGACCCATGTCTACCTATAGACTAGATTATGTGGACAACAAGCGATTGCTTTATAGACTCAAATACAAACTTGACCCATGTTCTACCTATAGACTAGATTATGTGGACAAGCGATTGCTTTATCGACTCAAATACAAACTGACCCATGTCTACCTATAGACTAGATTATGGGAAAACAAGGATTGTTTTATAGACTCAAATAAAACTTGACACATGTCTACCTATAGACTAGATTATGTGGACAACAAGCGATTGCTTTATAGACTCAAACACAAACTTGACCCAATGTCTACCTATAGACTTGATTATGGGAACAACAAGCGATTGCTTTATCGACCTGGGCCACAAACTTGACCTATGTCTACCTTAGGCCCGATTATGGACAATGTTGATTGCTTTATCGATTCAAATATAAACTTGACACATGTCTACCTATAGACCAGATTATGTGGACAAGCGATTGCTTTATTGGACTAAACATACAAACTTCTGACCCATGTCTACCATAGACTCGATTATGGGACAACAAGCGATTGTTTTATCGACTCAAATACAAACTTGTCCATGTCTACCCATAGACTTGATTATGTGGATAACAAGCGATTGCTTTATCGACTCAAATAAAACTTGACCCATGTCTACCCATATAGACTAGATTATGTGGACAACAAGCGATTGCTTTATAGACTCAAATACAAACTTGACCCATGTCTACCTATAGACTAGGATTATGGGACAACAAGCGATTGCTTTATCGACTCAAATACAAACTTGACCCATGTCACCATATAGACTAGATTATGGGACAACAAGCGATTGCTTTATAGACTCAAATACAACTTGACCGCGTTCACCCATAGACCTGATTATGTGGACACAAGGATTGTTTTATAGACTCAAATAAAAATCTTGACCCATGTCTACCTATAGACTAGATTATGTGGATAACAAGCGATTGTTTATAGGACCAAAATACAAACTTGACCCATGTCTACCTATAGACTGATTATGTGGATAATAAGCGATTGCCTTTATAGACTCAACAATACAACTTGACCCATGTCTACCTATAGACTCGATTATGTGGACAACAAGCGATTTTATCTGAGCAGACTCAAATACAAACTTGACCCATGTCTAACTATAGACTAGATTATGTGGATAACAAATGATTGCTTTATAGACTCAAATACAAACTTGACCCATGTCTACCTATAGACTCGATTATGGACAACAAGCGATTGTTTATAGACAAATAAAACTTGATTGCTTTATCGACTCGATTATGTGGACAATGTTGATTGCTTTATTGACTCAAATACAAACTTGACCCATGTCTACCTATAGACTTGATTATGTGGACAACAAGCGATTGCTTTATCGACTGTCTAATGGAGTAGACCTGATTATGTGGACAAATTGCTTTATCGAAACTTGACCCATGTCCACCTATAGACTCGATTATGTGGACAACAAGCGATTGCTTTATAGACTCAAATACAAACTTGACCCAAGTCTACCTATAGACTTGATTATGTGACAACAAGCGATTGCTTTATCGACTCAAATAAAACTTGACCCATGTCTACGTATAGACTAGACTAGATTATGTGACAACAAGCGATTGCTTTATTGACTCAAATACAAACTGACCCATGTCTACCTATAGACTTGATTATGTGGACAACAAGCGATTGTTTTATAGGACCAAATACAAACTTGTCCCATGTCTACCATAGGCTAGATTATGGACAACAAGCGATTGCTTTTATAGATCTAAATATAAACTTGACACATGTCTACCTATAGACCTATGTACAACAAGCGATTGCTTTATTGACTCAAATACAAATTGACCCATGTCTACCTATAGACTCGATTATGGACAACAAGATTTATGGACAAATAAAAAATTGTCCCATTTATAGACTTGATTATGTGGACAAATTGCTTTTATACAAAAACTTGACCTATGTCTACCTATAGACTAGATTATGTGGACAAACAAGCGATTGCTTTATAGACTCAAATACAACTTGACCTATGTCTACCTATAGACTAGATTATGTGGACAAATAAATGATTGCTTTATAGACTCAAATACAAACTTGACCCATGTCTACCTATAGACTAGATTATGTGGAAAACAAGCGATTGATTTATAGACTCAAATACAAACTTGAGACATGTCTACCTATCGACTAGATTATGGACAACAAGCGATTGCTTTATAGACTCAAATACAAACTTGACCCATGTCACCCATAGACTTGATTATGGACAACAAGCGATTGCTTTTATCGACTCAAATACAAATCAGGACCCATGTCTACCATAGGCCTGATTATTATGTGGACAACAAGCGATTGCTTTATAGATTCAAAATATAAACTTGACATGTCTACCTATAGACTAGATTATGGGACAAGCGATTGCTTTATTGACTCAAATACAACTTGGACTCATGTCTACCTATAGACCTGATTATGTGGATAACAAGCGATTGCTTTTATCGACTCAAACAAACTTGTCCCATGTCTACCATAGACTTGATTATGTGGACAACAAGCGATTGCTTTATCGATTCAAATACAACTTGACCCATGTTCACCATAGACTAGATTATGTGGACAACAAGGATTGCTTTAATGACCAAATACAAACTTGACCCATGTCTACCTATAGACTAGATTATGGACAACAAGCGATTGCTTTATCGACTCAAATACAAATTGACCCATGTCTACCATAGACTAGATTATGTGGACAACAAGCGATTGCTTTTATAGACTCAAATACAAACTTGACCCATGTCTACCTATAGACCTCGATTATGTGGACAACAAGCGATTGCTTTATAGACTCAAATAAAACTTGACCCATGTCTACCTATAGACTTGATTATGTGACAACAAGCGATTGCTTTATAGACTCAAATACAAACCTTTGACCCATGTCTACCTATAGACTCGATTATGTGGACAAGCGATTGCCTTTATAGACTCCAAATACAAACTTGGACCCATGTCTAACTATAGACCTGATTATGTGGACAACAACGATTGATTTATAGACTCAAATACAACTTGACCCATGCTCCACCTATAGACTAGATTATGTGGACAACAAGCGATTGATTTATCGATTCAAATACAAATTTGACCCATGTCTACCCATAGACTAGATTATGGACAACAATATTGTTTTATCGACTCAAACACTTGACCCATGTCTCACCTATAGACTCGATTATGTGGACAACAAGCGATTGCTTTATCGACTCAAATACAAACTTGACCCATGTCTACCTATAGACTCGATTATGGACAACAATTTGCTTTATCGACTCAAATACAAGCTTGACCCATTCCGATTATGTGTCAAATACAAACGGCCAGTCTATAGACTTGATTATGTGGACAACAAGCGATTGCTTTATCGACTCAAATACAAACTTGACCCATGTCTACCTATAGACTAGATTTTAGACAACAAGCGATTGCTTTATTGACTCAAATACAACCCATGTCTTGACCCATGTTCACCTATAGACTAGATTATGTGGACAACAAGCGATTGCTTTATAGACTCAAATATAAACTTGACCCATGTCTACCTATAGACTCGATTATGGACAACAAGCGATTGCTTTATAGACTCAAATACAAACTTGACCCATGTCTACCTATAGACCTGATTATGTGGACAACAAGCGACGCTTTATAGACTCAAATACAAACTTGACCCATGTCTACCTATAGACTTGATTATGTGGACAACAAGCGATTGCTATCGACTCAAATAAACTTGACCCATGTCTACCTATAGACTAGATTATGGACAACAAATGATTGCTTTACATACACAACTTGACCCATGTCATATAGACTAGATTATGTGGACAACAAGCGATTGATTTATCGACTCAAATACAAACTTGACCCATGTCTACCTATCGACTAGATTATGTGGACAACAAGCGATTGCTTTATCGACCAAATACAAACTTGACCCATGTCTACCTATAGACTTGATTATGTGGACAACAAGCGATTGCTTTATCGACTCAAATACAAACTTGGACCCATGTCTACCTATAGACTAGATTATGTGGACAACAAGCGATTGCTTTATCGACTCAAATACAAACTTGACCCATGTCTACCTATAGACTAGATTATGTGGACAACAAGCGATTGCTTTATCGACTCAAATACAAACTTGACCCATGTCTACGTATAGACTAGATTATGTGGACAACAAGCGATTGCTTGACCCATATCTACCTATAGACTTGATTATGAAAAACAACCCATGTCTACCAATACAACTCGATTAATGTGGACAACAAGCGATTGAACAAGCTTTATAGACTCAAATACAAACTTGACCCATGTCTACCTATAGACTCGATTATGTGGACAACAAGCGATTGCTTTATAGACTCAAATACAAACTTGTCCCATGTCTACCTATAGACTAGATTATGTGGACAACAAGCGATTGCTTTATAGACTCAAATACAAACTTGACCCATGTCTACCTATAGACTAGATTATGTGTACAACAAGCGATTGCTTTATAGACTCAAATACAAACTTGACCCATGTCTACCTATAGACTCGATTATGTTGGACTCAAAATTAAGCGATTGCTTTATAGATACTAAATGGACAACAAATTGCAAAACTCAAAAAACTTGACCCATGTCTACCTATAGACTAGATTATGTGGACAACAAGCGATTGATTTATAGACTCAAATACAAACTTGACCCATGTCTACCTATAGACTAGATTATGTGACAACAAGCGATTGCTTTATAGACTCAAATACAAACTTGACCCATGTCTACCTATAGACTCGATTATGTGGACAACAAGCGATTGCTTTATAGACTCAAATACAAACTTGACCCATGTCTACCTATAGACTCGATTATGTGGACAACAAGCGATTGCTTTATAGACTCAAATACAAACTTGACCCATGTCTACCTATAGACTAGATTATGTGGACAACAAGCGATTGCTTTATCGACTCAAATACAAACTTGACCCATGTCTACCTATAGACTCGATTATGTGAACAACAAGCGATTGCTTTATCGACTCAAATACAAACTTGACCCATGTCCTAATTATGTGGATATTGCTTTATCGACTCAAATACAAACGACAAGCGATTGCATGTCTACCTATATAGACTAGATTATGTGGACAACAAGCGATTGCTTTATAGACTCAAATACAAACTTGACCCATGTCTACCTATAGACTCGATTATGTGGACAACAAGCGATTGCTTTATCGACTCAAATACAAACTTGACCCATGTCTACCAATAGACTCGATTATGTGGACAACAAGCGATTGCTTTATCGACTCAAATACAAACTTGTTGTCTACCTATAGACTAATTATGTGGACAACGATTGCTTTATAGACTCAAATACAAACTTGACCCATGTCTACTTTGATTATGTGGACAACAAGCGATTGCTTTATAGACTCAAATACAAACTTGACCCATGTCTACCTATAGACTCGATTATGTGGACAAATATAAATGATTGCTTTATAGACTCAAATACAACAAGCTTGCTTTATTGACCAAATATAAACTTGACCCATGTCTACCTATAGACTCGATTATATGGACAACAAGCGATTGCTTTATAGACTCAAATACAAACTTGACCCATGTCTACCTATAGACTCGATTATGTGGACAACAAGCGATTGCTTTATCGACTCAAATACAACTTGACCCATGTCCTATACCTTGATTATGACAACAAGACTCGAAATTATGTCTACCTATAGACTACAACAAGCGATTGCTTTATCGACTCAAATACAAACTTGACCCATGTCTACCTATAGACTAGATTATGTGGACAACAAGCGATTGCTTTATCGACTCAAATACAAACTTGACCCATGTCTACCTATAGACTCGATTATGTGGACAACAAGCGATTGCTTTATCGACTTACAAACTTGATGTCTACTCAAATACAAACTTGACCTATACAAACTTGACCCATCTATAAGACTTATTATGTGGACAACAAGATTGCTTTATAGACTCAAATAAAACTTGATTGTCTACCTATAGACTCAATTATGTGGACAACAAGCGATTGCTTTATCGACTCAAATACAAACTTGACCCATGTCTACCTATAGACTAGATTATGTGGACAACAAGCGATTGCTTTATAGACTCAAATACAAACTTGACCCATGTCTACCTATAGACTCGATTATGTGGACAACAAGCGATTGCTTTATATTGCAAACTCAAATACAAAGACTTTATGACCCATGTCTAAACTTGACTATAGACTTGATTATGTGGACAACAAGCGATTGCTTTATCGACTCAAATACAAACTTGACCCATGTCTACCTATAGACTCGATTATGTGGACAACAAAATGATTGCTTTATAGACTCAAATACAAACTTGACCCAACAAGGATTGTTTTATCTACCTATAGACTTGATTATGTGGACAACAAGCGATTGCTTTATAGACTCAAATACAAAACTTGACCCATGTCCACCTATAGACTAGATTATAGTCAACAAGCGATTGCTTTATAGACTCAAATACAAACTTATGTGTCTACCTATAGACTCGATTATGTGGACAACAAGCGATTGCTTTATCGACTCAAATACAAACTTGACCCATGTCTACCTATAGACTAGATTATGGGACAACAAGCGATTGCTTTATCGACTCAAATACAAACTTGACCCATGTCTACCTATAGACTAGATTATGTGGACAACAAGCGATTGCTTTATCGACTCAAATACAAACTTGACCCATGTCTACCTATCGACTCGATTATGTGGACAACAAGCGATTGCTTTATCGACTCAAATACAAACTTGACCCATGTCTACCTATAGACTAGATTATGTACAACAAGCGGACAAATACAAACTTGACCCATGTCTCACCTATAGACTTTATGTGGACAACAAGCGATTGCTTTATCGACTCAAATACAAACTTGACCCATGTCTACCTATAGACTTGATTATGTGGACAACAAGCGATTGCTTTATAGACTCAAATACAAACTTAGACTTGACCCTATGTCTACCTATAGACTCAAATACAAACTTGATTATGTGGACTAGATTATGTGGACAAGCGATTGCTTTATCGACTCAAATACAAACTTGACCCATGTCTACCTATAGACTCGATTATGTGGACAACAAGCGATTGCTTTATAGACTCAAATACAAACTTGACCCATGTCTACCTATAGACTAGATTATGTGGACAACAAGATTATAGACTCAAAATACAAACAACAACTTGCGATTTGTTTATCGACTCAAATACAAACTTGACCCATGTCTACCTATAGACTAGATTATGTGGACAACAAGCGATTGCTTTATAGACTCAAATACAAACTTGACCCATGTCTACCTATAGACTCGATTATGTGGACAACAAGCGATTGCTTTATAGACTCAAATAAAACTTGACCCATGTCTACCTATAGACTCGATTATGTGGACAACAAGCGATTGCTTTATAGACTCAAATACAAACTTGACCCATGTCTACCTATAGACTCGATTATGTGGACAACAAGCGATTGCTTTACTCAAATCAAACTTGACCCAACCTACTTTATGACAACAAGCATTGTTTATCGACTCAAAATACAAACTTGACCCATGTCTACCTATAGACTTATTATGGACAACAAGCGATTGCTTTATCGACTCAAATACAAACTTGACCCATGTCTACCTATAGACTAGATTATGTGGACAACAAGCGATTTGCTTTATAGACTCAAATACAAACTTGACCCATGTCTACCTATAGACTCGATTATGTGGACAACAAGCGATTGCTTTATAGACTCAAATACAAACTTGACCCATGTCTACCTATAGACTTGATTATGTGGACAACAAGCGATTGCTTTATCGACTCAAATACAAACTTGACCCATGTCTACCTAATACAATTATGTGGACAACAAGCTTGCTTTATCCAAATACAAACTTGACCCATGTCTACCTATAGACTCGATTATGTGGACAACAAACGATTGCTTTATAGACTCAAATATCGACTCAAACTTGACCCATGTCTACCTATAGACTCGATTATGTGGACAACAAGCGATTGCTTTATAGACTCAAATACAAACTTGACCCATGTCTACCTATAGACTAGATTATGTGGACAACAAGCTGTCTTTATAGATTATGACAACAAATGAAATACAAAACTTGACCCATGTCTACCTATAGACTCGATTATGTGGACAACAAGCGATTGCTTTATCGACTCAAATACAAACTTGACCCATGTCTACCTATAGACTCGATTATGTGGACAACAAGCGATTGCTTTATCGACTCAAATACAAACTTGACCCATGTCTATTATGTGGACAACAAGCCTTTATAGACTCAAATACAATTCTATGACTCGGGACAACAAGCGATTGCTTTATCGACTCAAATACAAACTTGACCCATGTCTACCTAGACTAGATTATGTGGACAACAAGCGATTGCAACAAGCTTGATTGCTTTATAGACTCAAATACAAACTTGACCCAAATTGTCTACCTATAGACTCGATTATGTGGACAACAAGCGATACAAACTTATAGACTCGATTATGGGACAACAAGCGATTGCTTTATAGACTCAAATACAAACTTGACCCATGTCTACCTATAGACTAGATTATGTGGACAACAAGCGATTGCTTTATCGACTCAAATACAAACTTGACCCATGTCTACCTATAGACTCGATTATGTGGACAACAAGATTGCTTTATAGACTCAAATACAAACTTGACGCATGTCTACCTATAGACTAGATTATGTGGACAACAAGCGATTGCTTTATCGACTCAAATACAAGCTTGACCCATGTCTACCTATAGACTCGATTATGTGGACAACAAGCGATTGCTTTATCGACTCAAATACAAACTTGACCCATGTCTACCAATAGACTCGATTATGTGGACAACAAGCGATGGCTTTATAGACTCAAATACAAACTTGACCTATGTCTACCTATAGACTAGATTATGTGGACAACAAGCGATTGCTTTATCGACTCAAATACAAACTTGACCCATGTCTACCTATAGACTCGATTATGTGGACAAAATACAATTGCTTTATCGACTGTCTACCTATAGACTAGATTAACAAAGCGATTGACCCATGTCTACCTATAGACTACAAGATTATGTGGACAACAAGACGATTGCTTTATAGACTCAAATACAAACTTGACCCATGTCTACCTATAGACTAGATTATGGGACAACAAGCGATTGCTTTATAGACTCAAATACAAACTTGACCCATGTCTACCTATAGACTCGATTATGTGGACAACAAGCGATTGCTTTATCGACTCAAATACAAACTTGACCCATGTCTACCTATAGACTAGATTATGTGGACAACAAGCGATTGCTTTATCGACTCAAATACAAACTTGACCCATGTCTACCTATAGACTAGATTATGTGGACAACAAGCGATTGCTTTATCGACTCAAATACAAACTTGACCCATGTCTACCTATAGACTAGATTATGTGGACAACAAGCGATTGCTTTATAGACTCAAATACAAACTTGACCCATGTCTACCTATAGACTCGATTATGTGGACAACAAGCGATTGCTTTATAGACTCAAATACAAACTTGACCCATGTCTACCTATAGACTCGATTATGTGGACAACAAGCGATTGTCTTTATAGACTCAAATACAAAAGCTTGACCCAAATCTACCTATAGACTCGATTATGTGGACAACAAGCGATTGCTTTATCGACTCAAATACAAACAAATAGACTTGATTATGTGGACAACAAACGATTGCTTTATAGACTCAAATACAAACTTGACCCATGTCTACCTATAGACTCGATTATGGGACAACAAGCGATTGCTTTATACAAACTTGACTCAAATACAAAAGCGATTGACCCATGTCTACCTATACCTATAGACTAGATTATGTGGACAACAAGCGATTGCTTTATCGACTCAAATACAAACTTGACCCATGTCTACCTATAGACTAGATTATGACTCGATTATGGACAACAAGCGATTGCTTTATCGACTCAAATACAAACTTGAACCATGTCTACCTATAGACTAGATTATGTGGACAACAAGCGATTGCTTTATAGACTCAAATACAAACTTGACCCATGTCTACCTATAGACTCGATTATGTGGACAACAAGCGATTGCTTTATAGACTCAAATACAAACTTGACCCATGTCTACCTATAGACTCGATTATGTGGACAACAAGCGATTGCTTTATCGACTCAAATACAAACTTGACCCATGTCTACCTATAGACTCGATTATGTGGACAACAAGCGATTGCTTTATCGACTCAAATACAAATTTGACCCATGTCTACCTATAGACTAGATTATGTGGACAACAAGCGATTGCTTTATCGACTCAAATACAAACTTGACCCATGTCTACCTATCGACTCGATTATGTGGACAACAAGCGATTGCTTTATCGACTCAAATACAAACTTGACCCATGTCTACCTATAGACTAGATTATGTGGACAACAAGCGATTGCTTTATCGACTCAAATACAAACTTGACCCATGTCTACCTATAGACTAGATTATAGACTCAAATACAAACTTGACCCATGTCTTATAGACTCGGACAACAAGCGATTGCTTTATAGACTCAAATACAAATCTTGACCCAACAAGCGATGTTTATCGACCAAATATAGACTATAGACTAGATTATGTGGACAACAAGCGATTGCTTTATCGACTCAAATACAAACTTGACCCATGTCTACCTATAGACTCGATTATGTGGACAACAAGCGATTGCTTTATCGACTCAAACTTGACCCATGTCTACCTATAGACTTGATTATGTGGACAACAAGCGATTGCTTTATCGACTCAAATACAAACTTGACCCATGTCTACCTATAGACTAGATTATGTGGACAACAAGCGATTGCTTTATAGACTCAAATACAAACTTGTCTACCTATAGACTATTATGTCAACAAGCGATTGCTTTACCTCAAATAGAAATTTGATTCTATGACTAGATTATGTGGACAACAAGCGATTGCTTTATAGACTCAAATACAAACTTGACCCATGTCTACCTATAGACTCGATTATGTGGACAACAAGCGATTGCTTTATAGACTCAAATACAAATTGACCCATGTCTACCTATAGACTAATTATGTGGACAACAAGCGATTGCTTTATCCTCAAATACAAACTTGACACATGTCTACCTATAGACTCGATTATGTGGACAACAAGCGATTGCTTTATAGACTCAAATACAAACTTGACCTATAGACTCGATTATGTGGACAACAAGCATGTCTACCTATAGACTCGATTATGTGGACAACAAGCGATTGCTTTATAGACTCAAATAAAACTTGAAACTTGACCCATGTCTACCTATAGACTAGATTATGTGGACAACAAGCGATTGCTTTATAGACTCAAATACAAACTTGACCCATGTCTACCTATAGACTAGATTATGTGGACAACAAGCGATTGCTTTATAGACTCAAATACAAACTTGACCCATGTCTACCTATAGACTCAATTATGTGGACAACAAGCGATTGCTTTATAGACTCAAATACAAACTTGACCCATGTCTACCTATAGACTCGATTATGTGGACAACAAGCGATTGCTTTATAGACTCAAATACAAACTTGACCCATGTCTACCTATAGACTCGATTATGGGACAACAAGCGATTGCTTTAAATACAAACTTGACCCACTCAAATATTATGTGGACAAAAGCGATTGCTTTATAGACTCAAATACAAACTTGTCTACCTATAGACTCGATTATGTGGACAACAAGCGATTGCTTTATCGACTCAAATACAAACTTGACCCATGTCTACCTATAGACTCGATTATGTGGACAACAAGCGATTGCTTTATAGACTCAAATAAAAATTGACTATAGACAAATAGACTCAAATTTGACCCATGTCTACCTATAGACTTGATTATGTGGACACAAGCGATTGCTTTATCGACTCAAATACAAACTTGACCCTATGTCTACCTATAGACTAGATTATGTGGACAACAAGCGATTGGACTTTTATTGACTCAAATACAAACTTGACCCCATGTCTACCTATAGACTCGATTATTTGGACAACAAGTGATTGCTTTATAGACTCAAATACAAACTTGACGCATGTCTACCTATAGACTCGATTATTATGGACAACAAGCGATTGCTTTATAGACTCAAATACAAACTTGACCCATGTCTACCTAACTATTATGACCAACAAGCGATTGCTTTATCGACAAATAAAAATGACGATCAATTACTTTACAACAAGGATACTACTTTGGCTTGTTATCTACAACAAGGGAAAATATCTACAGCGTATAAACTTCATTTTGAACGTAATTGCGACTCAAATACAAACCGCCAGACATTAGTGGACAACCATAGACTCATGAAACAGCCTGTCGCCTCTTTGGTGTTTATACTTGAGGCTATAGTCAAACAATTCAGCTGGACGCAATTGTCAGGTATAGCAAATCTGACGAATTGTCAGTCAATATCCAGTATGAAACAGCCTGTCGCCTCTGTCGACCTCTGAGTGTTGATTCAATGTTCACTTTTATATATATATATATATATATATATATATATATATATATATATATATACAGGCATGTGCTTTATGATCGCCTGAATGGATAAGAATTCAATATTTATTCTGCTATGATTTCCACCATTTTGTTTTCTCGGTTCGTGACTTAAATTTCTCCCTTTTTGCTCTCGCTCCATCTTTTTTCCTTTCTATCGATTAATCAGATTTAACATGAAAATCATTTAACTGAACAAAAGCGCTCGGTGGACGCCCCTGCCGACTCTTCAACAAAGAACACTTCTCGTCGACCGAAATCTTCAGACTTCTAAGCATTTCTCAAGTTCCTTCCAGATCTTAGGACTTGGTGCCGACGCTTGGGTTGGGAAAAGACATATTGTAATGGCATACTCCTCAATGGAAAATACCGGATGTTGACGGAAGACACTACAAGAATTACCACGAGCCATTTGGCCCTCACCATGGCAAACAAACAATTACTCTCCTCCCAAACGCATTATAGTCCTATATCTGTATACACGATTAAATAAGAAAAAAATACGAAATAAATTTGACATGTTTCGCTATTTATTTAGCTGCATTAGAAATTCAAAATTTAAGATAACGATTCAAAACATTAATGAAACATTGTGTTATGGTCCGGTTCCTTCTACCACGGTGATAGTCCAAGGTAGAACCAATAAAGAAGAACTCGAAAACGTATATGGAATAACACATATATATTACAAACAGGAATATATACAGAGAAGTAGAAAGTGTTAGTACGAACAATCAGGTTTAGTAGTAATTGTCTGAACGCGACTCTGTTTCGGACTGCCTCTGACTCGACTGACTGACTGACGGACTCGCTCGCTCTGACTGACTGACTCCTGACGGACTTCACTCCCGACTTCAGACTGAACTCTGCTTCCTCTTGAGGCGCAGTATTTATTATTATTATTATTATTATTATTATTATTATTATTATTATTATTATTCCATTATGTTATTATGGGTAAGGTCCCATAATACATTGTATGTCCTGATTTCAAATTTGTGATGAAAAATTAAATCCGTAAAAGTGGGAAAAACTCCTGTGTTGAGTTGATTAAATGTTTATTTTTCTAAATCTCATTTTTTGCTTTCTCTCGATGTGTTGTGGGTTCCGAGATGAATTCGGTCTCCAATGAAGAACAAACGCAATAATTAAGTATAAGAAATAAAATGTATTTACACAATCATACAAAGGGTAATACTGTTAGTAAATCCAGGAACACGGTTAGTAGCAAATACAGATAGATATATACAGTCTTGAAGTAGGACTTCCTTAGAGTCTACGTGCTTGTAACTGACGATATTCAGCCCCCCCCCGAGGGTGTCATGTGGCAAAAGGCCTTTTTAACGTGGGCATTCCAAGCCCGTGGGCTCGGCCAAAAATATGCCCATTGAACCCGTATGAACGGGTTCAGGGCCGGTTTTACCTCCCCGAAGGAGACTCCGCCCTTCGGCGTAGCCTCCTTCGGGTTCCTCCCGTCCGTAGGAAGAGAGTTTAACCAAACAGTCGGTTCAGACTTGAACAACTGCTTGTAACTGACTTCTACAAGAGGCTACCTCTCACCTCTCCGTTCGTATATTCTCTCTCTCTCTCTCTCTCTCTCTCTCTCTCTCTCTCTCTCTCTTTCCGACTACTCTCTTACTATCCGACTACTCTCAATGACTGTCTAACTCTGGGTAATTAACGGCAGCCGTCCAAGTAACACTTGGTAGAGTCCACATATGAAAAAGGGGTGGACCCCATAACACGATGTCAATATGCTAATTGTTGTAGCATACCTACGGAAAATAATCGGTAAGTCCCCGTTCACATAAATACAGTAGCAAATACTGTATGTTGGTCAGCAGTCGAAGATTCGTGTCGATCTGTGCTGGTCAAACTCTCCGCCTCCGAGCAGAGAGGATCCCAGGACAGAGTCTCGTCTCGAGAAACGGCTACTGAACCCTGTTTTATACGGGGTCGACGGGGAATTTTGGGCCAAGCCTACGAGCTCGGATACCCCACGTTAAATTCGGCCTTTTGCCACATCTGATCGCGTTGGGCGGTTGGTAGATATCCTGCAGTCGGCGATTTGGCTCCAGATGTGCTGATCAAATTCTGCCTCCGGACAGAGAGGATGCCCAGACTTGGCTATGTCAAAGGGTAGAGTCTTGTCTCGGAAAACAGCTACCCGATCCCGTTTTATACGGGGTCTACGGAGAATGTTTTGATACCCCCACATTAAATTCGGCCTTGGGCCGTATCTGATCACGTGGTGTGGTTAAACTTTCTGACTCCGGGATCCCCAGACGAAGCTATGTGAAAGGGCAGTGTCTCGTCTCGAGAAAAAGCTACCCGACCCCGTTTTATAAGGTATCTACAGGAAATTTTTGGCCGGGCCTACGCGCTCGGATACCCCAATTAAATGCTGCCTTGTGCCACATCTGACCACGTGAGGCGGTTGATAGTTATCCTGGGCTTGGAGATCCACTGCGGAATCCACTTGACTCACTTCTAGCAGTTGACTACTACTTCTACGCGCCGCTGGCGAATCTTATACGTGTTGTTCTTGTCCTAAGTATTATCGTTCATTAACAACCTTCGTTTGATTATTCTATTCTGTAATCTTTCCTAGGTTACAACACTAATGATGAGATTTGTTCAATTTAATTAAATATTCAAAGTGGGCTTAATCTAGCTGAGGGCAACATGTGCTTCCCACCACAGTCAGCTCCTTCTCACCCCTTAAATAATACATGGTTAGTTTTCAATTACTCCATGTGTGAAGAATTGATATATTAGATGCTAATAAGAAAAAAATTAATAATATGCTCAATTCGCCTTAATTTTCTCAAGTTCCACTAACAAAGCTATTTTTCCAGAATTCAATGTATTTCTATAGTAAAATCATTAGTAATGCATTTATATTATAAATATAATAGACTAATTTTATCAGTATTGGTTTTATTAATTCCTGACCACTGACTATCTCTTGATTCGTGATTCTTAAAATAAAATCATTAGCAATGCATTTACATTATTAATATAATAGCTTTATTCTTTTAGTAATGGTTTCATTAATTCCTGACCACTGACCATCCTTTCCTTTTTGATTTTCAAATCATTCTTAGAGTAGCAATGCATTTACATTATACATATAATAGACCTGTTTTCGGCACTTCAACGAAGTGTAATGGTTAGCAAGATTGTCTTCGTAGATCAGTTGGTACTGACTAGTGATTTTGATCCTCACTGGGTGCTCCATACTTTTGATCTTGTGCCTCATCTAACCCACGCTTAATAAATCGTTATAATAACCCTGTTCTATCAGTAACACTGACATTAATTTCTGACAACTGACACTTCGTTTCTTTCCGATTTTCAATGCTTTTTACAAAACATATATATATATATATATATATATATATATATATATATATATATATAGTGCACGATCTAAGACAACAGAAGTTTTGAAACAAAATGGCTATTTTTTTGTGATGTTATAACATGCTTATGTTATAATTTTTATTATATATATATATATATATATATATATATATATATATATATATTAAGAAACAGAGAATTATAAGGGTTCATGGGATTTTAATTAATTCCTTAGGACCAGGATTTCATACAAAAATATTGATGATTAATTTTTCCATCTCTCTGGATTACATCCTTGGAATTATCAATACGGATTACCAAATAACTTCATTAATTAATTAACTATCTATCTATCTAACTATCTATCTATTGATAAATATATATATATATACATAAACTCACATCTATCTATCTATATATATAAACAAACTCACATCTATCCAACCAAATATGTTAGCTCTATCTCTGATATTGAGCGCTTTCTAATAAGTACCGCGCATATAATATATAATATATATGTTTGTTTATATATATATGTTTGTTTATATTTATATACACTTTTGTGTGTGTATATATATGTGTGTGTGTGTGTGTGTGTGTGTGTGTGTGTGTGTGTGTGTGTGTGTGTGTGTGTGTGTGTGTGTGTGTGTGTGTGTGTGTTTGTGTATGTTTATATGTATGTGTTTATATGTATGTGTTGTGGGTGTGGTCAGATTATATATATATATTGAACATGCAAGATCATGCCCTCTCTCCCAGAAACTGATTTCGTGTGGGTGTAGTTTCAGCACAAACCAGAGGTGAACGTTGTGGGTTGAGCAGACGTTTGTAATGATTTGCTAGCCGACGTGTCAAAAGGGTGTGCCTGGGAACCAGTGGTAGCCGGCCATTGATTAATATGTCAGAATGTATGAAGACAGGCTACCCAAAGTCCTCATGTACAACCAACTCGATACTGGAAAGCGGAATGTCGTGACTGGGATATAGATACAAGCGCAAGACCTGTCTTGTATGCTGTTGACATGACTTAACTCAAGGTAGTGACCCTGAATAGACGGGAGCGGAGAAACAGAGGTCAAAATGGTATCAAGATCGACGAAACGGGCCGAAATGACCGACTACGCCAAGCAAGAGTTAGGCTTTAGCGTGAGGAGACACGGTGGAGTAATGGATAGCGGCTTGGATTGAGGAATCGGAGAGCCGAGTTCGAATTCCAGTCGAATCCATTACATTCACTGTTGGACAAGCATACGTCGAAATCGACTAGAGAATCCATTATATATGATAAACAAAATGTATAGTTACACGAAATTCAAAATATTTTTAAAAGAAGCTCCTGCGAAAGCCTCTTTTTGGATATAAATAGCTTTTCTGTATTTTTTTGTTTTGTTTTTTATTTTATTTTATTTTTTACTAAGTGTGTATTTTCGTTTTCCATATCGACAATGTATGAAAGTTCTCAGAATGTATCTGTAGAGAAGATACATTGAATAAAATCGGAAAATAGTACTTAGTCCTATTTTTAATTGTCTGACAATTGCGGCCTCCTTTGCAAATCATTTGCGGGTCTTAATTGCCACTTAAGATTATCGCACAAAATTCATAACTGAATCAATTGGTTATGTTATCAGAGCGTCATACGCCGAAAAACAAGAAAAATTAAATAAAAAGTATAACAGTAGTACCTTGTCTGTCGCTTTTAATGAAACATGCATAAACGAAGGATAGCTGCCTAAATATACAACTATATATAAAGGACCTCCAATCGGTTGTGAACTGGGGCAGGAATTGGCTGGTCAATTTTAACGCTTCAAAAACAAAACTGCTCTCTATTAATCACCACAGAGATCCTTCCCTGCCCCCCATTAGAATATCTGACGCTCAACTTCTCAAGAGCACCTCTGTGCGGCTGCTCGGTCTCACGTTGACTGCTGACCTGAGATGGAACAAATACATTGAGTCAATTGCTTCGTCCACTGCAAGGAAAGTTGGCTCCCTGAGCCGCGCCAGAAAATTTTTCTCCCCGGAATCGATCCTCCAGATCTACAAATCAACAATTCGCCCTTGCATGGAGTATTGCTGCCATATATGGTCTGGAGCCCCTCCTGTTTGCCTCGGGATTCTTGATAGGCTCCAGAGGCGGATATGCAAAATAATTAGCCCTGCTCTGGCATCTCGTCTACAGTCACTTTCTCACAGACGCGTCGTCGCGTCTCTCTGTCTGTTCTACAAATACTTTCATGGTAATTGCTCCGAGGAGCTGCATTCGCTGGTTCCCAGACTTCATGAGTTCAAGCGCCCTACGAGGCTGGCATCCCGCTCTCACCCCTTCACTGTCGAAACTCCTAAATGTAGCCGTCTCTTCTACTCTAATAGCTTCATGTCTCGCACCTCTCGCCTGTGGAACTCCCTTCCCTATTCCAGCTATTCAAGTGTAATGTCAATCGACATCTCCAGCTGCCTTGATCTATCCACTACCCTTCTCCTCATACCCTCTTCTATCACTCCTATCTGATCTCGCTCTATATTTTCTGTAACCTCTTGCGTCCTAGTGGCTTCCCGCCTTGCTTGGGGTGAAATGCTTAAAATATATATATATATATATATATATATATATATATATATATATATATATATATATATATACACAATTTCACTCACAAGGATTGGGTATGATATATATATATGAAAACCATATCATACATAGCCTTGTGAGTGAAATTTTGTAGACGGAACTCTTGTGGGCCGTCGATATCTGTTCTAGCATGAAGCCACAAGTCATCGTGACCGAGGGCTTGAGCGTTCTGGCTTTATTCAAATGGTTGATCACGCTAGAAAACAGGCTCTCTCCCAGAAACTGTAACTAAGGTTTGCTCAGCATAGTTGCAGTATAAACCACAGGTGGACTCTGTGGGAGTTGAGTAAACACAAATGTACCTGGGCGAGCTTCTGCAATTGGGATTGGCTAGCCGCCCTAGTAGACGGGTATACCTAAAAGCGAGTGCCTATCTATTATTACACACACACACACACACACACACACACACATATATATATATATATATATATATATATATATATATATATATATATAGTCAAAGACGAATTATTCCGTCGATTTTGAATATTTTTATCCATTCTTTTGCTGTTTTGCATAATTCGCCTCCCAAATTTGTTTGTATTTAGCCTATTATTCTGAAAATTGAGTTTTATATTCCATTTTGTTCTTGTATGTATATATATATATATATATATATATATATATGTAGAGAGAGAGAGGGGTTGAGAGAAAGAGAGAGAGAGAAAGAGGAATGCGTAGGGTAAAAAATCTACATACACCTACATATACTTGCACGTACGTATAAATATATTCCGTCCTTAGGTGTTAGAAATACAGAGCTCAATATTATGAAACAGAGATATAAGTATATATTAATGAATATATATATATATATATATATATATATATATATATATATTAGTGAATATTCATAATATCCAACGTCGATAGCACGACTCTGAGTTTCGTGAATTCTTGCAACCTTCAAGTGCAAACACATTTTCACCTGAGGATTGCAAGAACTGCATATATATACATATGTGTGTGTGTGTGTGTGTGTGTGGAGAAAGGAAAAAGACAATAGGAAAACTGGACTTTTTCAAGGCAGATCAGTGCTGTTATCTACATATATATTTACTATTGTTCTGAGAATGTTCATAGGCGGATCGTTAATAAAACAGAACGAGGGTAAGAGCAAAAAGAGGGAGTTACGGTGATCCCATGGGCTTCAGAGGATTGGTCATTCACAACAAACTTGTAACCTGGAATTTAATTTACTAAATGAAAGTGTTTATCTTGCAGAGACTCAGACAATTATGAAAATGGCATCAGGTCACTTCTGTTTATTTTCATATTTAAATGTCGTTCTTGGAAATGGTCTCGTAGATTTTTCTATATCATCATATATTTTTGAATTCTTTTTTGCGTAATAGATTTGTAAAATTTTATTAATTTCATCAGATTAATATATAAAGGAAGAACAAGAGAATTTATTATCAGACAAAAATCTTTGTAAATCAATCATTGATTTTTGGATAACTTGATATTTTTTATCATAAAATATGTTCTTTAACATTTAAAGACTAAGTGATACTATTTGTGGCTGCCGCGGTAAAACGGGAGAAAGTTTTGTCAAAACATAAATATTATGTACTGAGAGACATTGAAACAAGAAGGGTTAATACGGAAAATCCCTGGAAAAAATTGAGGATTTAATTCACACATAAACGACTTGAATTGTATGTCGAGCAGTTTAAACATTGTAAAAATGACCCAGACTTCGGGGGCAATGATGATTGACACACAGATGCAAATATGGACTGGAAAGCGAAAAACTAGATTTTGTAAACAACTAAATTTGGAACTGAGCTTTTCTGGACGGAAAATTGCCGAGGTAGCAGGCACAGGTAAGACATCAAGGAGGATGGAGGAACCACCCATGCTCACTGAAGAGGTCAGTTAGAGAGGATAATAAAAGAGAGGGTAGAGAGATGGAACTCCCCAAAGTTATGGCGTAAGCCGGAAGAGATGCGCCGAAATGCTCCTACCTCGCCATACCCCCATGCCAGTTTGGCTGAATGTCCATAAATACGAATGCGCGAAGCGAATTCGGCAGACGAGTCGCAGAAGAGAGAAGAGTGGCAGAAGAGACGGAAACGAGACCAGAGACAGAAGAGAGGCCCACGTGATTATCTGCCGACGAAAGCCTTCGACTTCAGCCTTGTGCCAAACTTTACAAGTCAACAACGATAATATCAATCCCGATTTAAACGCGGGTTGGGCTGATAATTATTAGGTTGGTGCAAAAATAATGACGTAATAATGACGTTTTTGGACGTATTTTTTAACGTCAAAGAACGACATTATTACGTCATCATTTTTGCACCAACCTAATAATTGCATGCCAAATTTTGTATAAGCAATTATTGTACGAAGGACTGATATAAAAACAGTATTTAGTTTTTGTTCAATTTATTCAAGTGTTACTTTTTCTCTGTACGTCTTCGCCCTGCTTGGACCTCCCCAACACGAAGATACCTGCGACGATTCGATCTTAGCCTCCTTATGATCAAACTTAATCACAACGTGGGATAAGGCAAGTCTGCGATCGAAGCGATCTTCAGCCGTTGTGTTGGAAGTCTTGGATGACCGGTGGGTATTGTACGGTTACACTAGCCATCATTCTGCAAGTGCTCAATATTAATATTCATGAAAGTTAGCTTAGTCTGGCTCAGGGCCACGAAACGTGAGGGACACATAGTGGTCTGTAGGACTAACCTGCTAATCTAAGAAATGACAAAAGCGTCGCATAGCGAATTATTTTATGTATCTATTCCAAGCGATTCATTTCGCTAAGACACTTGAAAAATGTTGACTGCTTCTTAAAATAAGTAGCTTATGTAAAGGCTGTCTTCTTGACAAGCATTAAGTTTGTTTCAGATGGATATTAAATAACAGGAATATGAAGACAGATCTGAAATTAACTGAGTTGGATATAAACAGAGTGAGATAGATAGATAGATAGATAGATAGATAGATAGATTGAGATAGATAGATATAAACAGAGCAGGATGGTTAGATATGACACCATATGTCATATGTCACTACTCCTTTCACGGACCTGATTGAGCATTTTTCCTCCATAAACATTTTTAATCTTCATTTATATACATTTTAAACAATATATATATATATATATATATATATATATATATATATATATATATATATATATATATATATTAATTTATAAATTTACAGAGCATAAATATTATAAATTAACTGATTTAAAAAATATGGTTCCTTCGCTGCAAAGAAATTAGCATGTTTCAAAAGCAAAATTCGTTTAAAAGTGAAGCAGAACTATTGCCTTTAATTTAATTACATAATTGAATTTTAAATTGTTAGTTTCTGTTTTTGAAACATGGTAATTCCTGTGTAGCGAAGAAACCCTATTTTAAATCAGTTAATTTATAATATTTATGCTCTGAAAATTTACATTGAGTACTGTTTTGTAAAAATGTCTTAAAATAATTTTCAGACTTTGTCCATTTCATAATATATATATATATATATATATATATATATATATATATATATATATATATTTTACAGATAAAATAAAGGACAAATAGGAAACGAATATCAATCTAACATGTTATCACTGTTTTTCTCAATCTCTGACGAAGCTTTAAAATAATCACAAACTCTCCTTTTCTGTGTTCTGTGTCCCTTCCTGACATAAGCGATCATGGCTCTCCACAACTTCTTGTCCCTTTGTTATACCATAATACCTATTCTATTGTAATAGACTCTCCCACAGATAATAAGTAGTAGTAGCAGTGGCCCGTTGGGCTCAGTGGTGTTGAGCGAGTGAGTCTGTCGGACATTGAAGTACCAACCATCACAACTAGATTGCTGCGTCATTAACTCTTATTTCAAGTTCCTAGCGTTTTGTACGTCGAACCTAATTTAGGACGACTTAGTGAAATACAAGCCTCCACTGTGAAAACTATTCTACAACACCCTTGTAGTTCTTTATAGCGTTACTAACCATCTCTTTACTCATTCTGTCGTCCATTTCCATACGTCCATCCCTTTTCCTTTCAATATGTCCTGTGAGTGTCAAATTTAGTTCTTTATAGCGTTACTAACCATCTCTTTACTCATTCTGTCGTCCATTCCCATACGTTCATCCCTTTTCCTTTCAATATGTCCTGTGAGTGTCAAATTATCTAACTCCTCCTCCTCCTTTATTAAATGTCCATGAAATTCAACCTTTCGTTTTTTTATTCTAAAAGTGTACTTTTTGTTTCCGTTTTCCTTAAAACTTCCTTATTGTTTATATGCTATGTCCATGGTATTCTCAGCATCCTTCGATAGATCCACGTCTTTACTGCCTCCAGCATCACATACTTCTAATGACTAAAATATTCTAACATAATCAGCACCAGAGATACAACAAAAATTCAAACCTTGAACACAGCTATGTTGTTTATGAATACGCCTGCCCACTTGAAGAATGACTCTAACAAATACGTTGGTTTTAAAACCACTACATTATCGCGACAGTTAATTGTGCCATTTACCCGATAATTGCTCAATTAAATCGAATGACAACCACCCAAACAAAAAAAAAGCACGCATTCTGGCAAATTGTTAAATATACCACAAATCTCTAAAAATAAAATCGACTACGAATATTCGAAGCCTTAACAAAACAATCCACCCAACGTCAATAAAATTTCATCCAATTTAGGAACAAGCATACTAAATATATTTTACAAATAGGAAAAAAATCAACACGATTTTACAAACTACCGCGTGATGCCGGAATAGTTGAAATTAGAAAAAAAAACGACATCATGCGCTCGAAAACAAGTCATAAAAAAGACATAATGAATACTTATAGTAACAATCATTTCAACACAAAAATAAAACTGAGAAAATCTTACATTGTTATGGTTTTCAAAAGCTAATACGCTAAACTCTTAGCATCCCATCCCTGGAAAATGAAATGATATAAACATCTCATCTGGTTATTGATAGACGTTTATCTCTTCAGTAAGTACGTATTAAACCTGATAGAAAATCCTAAGTCGCTATAATATACAGGGTGCGGCAGAAACACTTCCCACATACACCTCCCAGAAATACCTCCACATAATAACAGCAAGACGTTTGCTTCGTTTACGTAACTTATTTTGTGAATCTAATTGTTACTTATTCCTTATGGATGCCATAAACCGGGTAATAATAGGAGTAGGTAGGTTTGGTTATCGTCCGATTCGTACTCTTCCCCAGTCTTTTGTACAGGAGTAGAGGTTCATACCTTGTTTCCAGTACCTTCTAAAGTCTACTTCAAATCTACACTTTTAACGTCTCCCCCTGAATTTTGAGCTCTCCAAGTCTAGAATTAGTTGTCTGTCTTTCTTGTCATCTTTCCCTTTCTAACGCTGATACTACTCCACACAATAACCCACTACCTTGAGTGGCTCTTGGGCCTTGTATTTGGTGAACATTAATAAAAGACAATATGTGTTTTTTATATATATATATATTTTTCAAGCCGAATTGGTGTAAAGCGAAGAAACGCTTACTAGTAACTTATCAGGGAAATTTTTAAGAATGTTAACAGAGCCCCTGACCAACCCAAATAAGCTTGCTTTAGATTTTCGCTACGATGAACGGTGCTGCAATGAATGTAGAAAAGTGTGATTTTTTTCTGAAAAAAGATCGGGAAGATATTCATTATTCACATGGTTTCTTCGTTTTGCGAATATTGTTTCTAGGAAAAGTTTTGTAAACTGAAATTACGTAAAGTGAATAATTAATTACTATTACTTTATACAGGGAAATTTTTGAGCGTTCCCAGATTAAAAAAAAAGAAGAAGAAAACATTGCGTGAGAGGCAGGTGTGTAGAATGTTCTTGATGCTTCCGTAATTATTATTTTTCTCTCCCAATAGAAGTAGATAGGTTTGCCTATCGACAGGTCGATATTCCTTCCGTGTCTTTTGAACAGGAGTAGTGGTTCATCCCTTGTTTCTTGTTTAGGATTCGGTTTCCGGTACCTTCTAAAGTCTACTTCAAATCTATACTTTTAATGCCTCCGCCTGAACTTTTGACCTCTTCAAGTCTAGAATTAGCTATCTTTCTTGACCTCTTGCCCTTTCTAACGCTGATGCAACTCCACACACGAGCCCTCTACCTAGAGTGACCCCCAAGAGAGTGACATTTTTAAATGCGCAAGTCATGTCTTATTATTATGTGTGGGGTATCTCTGGAAGGTGTATGGTAATTTTCTAAGTGTAGCTCAGATGTGGCACAAGGCCGAAAGTTTTGAGGGACCCAGTGAGGATCGAACTCACTTTTCAGTCGTAACTGATCTAGCGAGTCAAGCTTGCTTACCATTATACCACGTTGAAGTGCCCTTTTTTCCAAGCGTAGCTTAGATATGGCACAAAGCCGATATTAAGGGGCGCCCAGTGAGGATGGAACTCACTATTCTGTTGTAAGTGTTCTAGCTAGACAAGCTTGTTAACCATTACACCAGGTGACCTTCTGGAAGGTGTATGTGGGATATATTTCTGCCCCACCCTGTATAACGTAAGCTGATACCATAATTTCCAGCACATTTTTTTACAAAATGTTGGGCAACACCTAAAAATGCACTTGGAAATTTATATCACTTCAGGACTTAGAGGGTCATGACTCCCCACAGGGTCCTTTTTCCTTTTATCATTTGCGAATTATCATGCCTTCTTGGGAAAGATAGTGGAGAGTTAGAAAGGTACCGCTAAGAAAACTAGACTTGGGAAAGATGTTAGAATAACCCAGAACCTATAATGGGATCAAACTGCCTGTATACGAAGAAAAAAATGAATCGAATAAAGACCGAAAAATAGAAAGGGTCGTGAGACAAGGATGTGTCTTCACCCCAGATTTATTCAACCTCTGCAGTGAAGCTATTCCGAGGGAGCTGGAGACTCTACAACGAATTATTATCGGTGGCCATAATTTTAAGAATAGAAGATGTTCTGTCAATTTTTCTTAGATAAGGTATTATGATTACTTGCATTATTTACATTATTCGGACTGTTATCCTCATCTTCATTGCCATATTCACAACGTTTCGGCCTCTATATCTCTGAGATGAAGTATTATGATTACTTACATTTTTTACATTATTCAGACTATTATCCTCATCTTTATTTCCATATTCACAACGTTTCAGGCATTATATCTCTGAGATGAGGTATTATGATTACGTGTATTATTTACATTATTCGGACTATTATCATCATCTTCATTGCCATATTTACAACGTTTCAGCCTCTATATCTCTGAGATAAGGTATTATGATTACTTGCATTATTTACATTATTCGGACTGTTATCCTCATCTTCATTGCAATATTCACAACGTTTCGGCCTCTATATCTCTGAGATGAGGTATTATGATTACTTACGTTTTTTACATTATTCGGACTATTATCCTCATCTTCATTTACATATTCACAACGTTTCAGGCATTATGTCTCTGAGATGAGGTATTATGATTACGTGCATTATTTACATTATTCGGACTATTATCCTCATCTTCATTGCCATATTTACAACGTTTCAGTCTCTACCGAACTCTTTATTTCGTCTACCAGGATAGATTGTTCTAGTTTCACGTGCGATGCCTCTTCCGGGTGTCTCAACTCTCCAAATTTTTGGTTCACCACTGCTGTGGCTTGATATTGAACTCACAACTCTTCAGATTTAGTCACTGGATCTAAACAATTTCCAGTATTCAGTACCAAACAAGATATATTATATAACAGTTCATCGCTCTCTGACTAAATCTCTGGGATGAGGTGTTACGATTTCTTGCGTTATTTATATTATTTGGACTGTTATCTTCAACTTCATTGCCATATTCACAATGTTTCGGCCTCTATATCTCTCAGACTTGCATTATCTACATTATTCGAAAGCTAGATCAAGCCAAAGCACGAACTACTGCTGCCATACCTGTAGTCTTGATAGAGTTCAAAACCATCTACACGGACTTGTGGCTGGCAATACGGAACAACTCGGGGGACAGTCAAATCAGAACTGACCTCCTTGTTCCCAACCGTGATTGTTAATATTCACCAGCAACTGGAAATCATCAATATCCGGCTTTTTTTCATTTGATCCCAAATGTTTCTCTTTAGATAAGTGGGTGCCGTCTAGAAGACCCGACTTCAAAGCCCCATCCGCCGAGCATAAAAGAGGAAAATTTGAGACCAAGATAAAATCACACCTTCCTCTTTTATATGGGTATCCCAATCATGTACTATTTTTCTGTAAGTTAGATTCAATTTGGGCTTCAGTATAACATTTTCTACTCTACAATCTCTTTCCCGCAGGCGAAACATCACAAGCTTCTCACTATTCTATCGCTATTTCCATGGCAATTGTTCAGACGAGCTACATTCCTTAGTTCCATCAGTTCAGACCTTTACAGCTAACCCTTTCTCTACTCTATCGCTATTTCCATGGCAAATGTTCAAACGAGCTACATTCCTTAGTTCCACCTGTTCAGTCCTTTACATCTAAGCCTCTCTCTACACTATCGCTATTTCCATGGCAAATGTCCAGACGAGCAGCATTCTTTAGTTCCACCAGTTCAGACCTTTACAGCTAAGCCTCTCCCTACTCTATCGCTAATTCCATGGCAAATGTCCAGACGAGCTACATTCCTTAGTTCCACCAGTTCAGACCTTTACATCTAAGCCTCTCTCTACTCTATCGCTATTTCCATGGCAAATGTCCAGACGAGCTACATTCCTTAGTTCCACCAGTTCAGACGTTTACAGTTAATTATTGTGTCGATTATTCATTTCGATTACTAAAAGTTAACAATCCATCTCCCCCACCTCCCCCCAGTTATGGTTAAATACTCTCACAGACTGGGCCTATAGCCTTGATTGGCAACCAGTCTAGGAGCAGAAAAACTCTGAATTCAAACCAGCTGCTTTGTAGGTCCTGCCTCTTTAAGAAAGTGCTAGAAGGTCACTTTAAAATCAAGTCCATCTCGCAAGAGACGAACTGATCTCTTACTTCCAGCTGCGACAGAAAATAATTGACTTTTCGGGCTTAGTACAATGGCTCGAACAAACACAAAACTCGGACACAGGACGGCGCTATGGGCCTCTCTGATTTCACACCATTCGCCTGTGGGTGTATCACATAGGTCACTTTAGACGACGACGTTAATAACGGCATATAACTACTGTATCTATTGTTAGTTATGACATAATCAAATGTATTCGTATACTATTTCGTTTTAAAGAATAGCAGATTTTTTAAATTAATTTCGAGCAGAAACATTTCATCGACCAGACGCCTCTATTGCTTGAGATAAGAACATTTTATGATCAATATATTTTCAGTTGTTATTTTTTTTAACGTTCTAGGATTAAATTTACTTTAAATTGCGTGAACGCTGGAAAAGAACTTCCAAGTCAAAAAAAAGGAAAAAATTCCGATAGAAAAGATAAGAGATTTCTTCAAAAATAACCTGGAAAAGTTTAAAGCCTAATATGATGGAATAATACAATTTAACTTGAATGGGAAGTAAGGACATTAAAAAAAACAGCCAAAATGCTTTGATGGCGAGATAATAAAGGTGATGAATATATTTGAATAAAATTTATTTCAATAAAATTTATTTCAGTAAAATTTAAAAAAATGTTTGGCTATTTTACATGGCTTAGATGTATAAATGTAGGCGAGTCACACACATTGGCAGCCATTTTTTAAAGCTGACAGTAGATACACTTTTACCGTTTCGAACTACTCAGCTTCGCAGATGAAGAAGAGACTTAAAGCAACGGAAATATGGTTCTACAGAAGGATGTTGTGAATACCATGGATCGAACATGTGAATGACGACGAAGTTTTAGAGGAAATGGAAACAAAAAGGTGTTTTTTTACTTATAAATCGAAAAAAATCATTTAAAATTCCTAAGCCATATAATGAGGAAAGAGGATTTGGAAACCATGATACTCTCAGGACAGACTGAAGGCATGGAGTGGGGTAGAAGAAAACAAAGCATAACCTATCTAACGAGCGTGAGTAAATGTATTGCTGAACAAGGTTTAGGAGAAATAACAAAAAGACAATATTTATAAAGAACTATAAAGGACAGGAAATAGTGGAGAACCATGATCGTCTACGTCGTGAAAGGACATGAAACAAAGAAGAAACGGTCAGAAAGAGATGGATGAAATTTCGGGGAAACATAATAAGAAAAGAAAACCTGGGAAATTTGACAGTCAAAGGACAGATGGACAGAGGAAATCAATGACAGGAAGACGTGGAGAGCCATGATCGTCTATGTCTTGATGAGAAAGGACACCTAAAATAAAAAGGGACAGAGGAAAACAGTGAGGAACCTAACTGACGAGAATGTCTCAGTTGATGACAGTACAGGGAGTAGGGGGCATAATAAAAACAAAAGTTGTTAAGAGTTGCAATAGACATGAAGATGTGGAGAGCCATGATCGTCCATGTCCTAAAGAGTAAGCGCATGTAGAAGAAGGGACAAAGAAAAACAGTTAGTAACTTATCTAAAGAGGTTGTCTCAATGGATATCAGAACAGGGAGTGGGGGCATAATAAAAAAACAAACGTTGCTAAGAGTTACAAAGGACAGGAAGATGTGGAGAGCCGTGGTCGTCCACGTTCTGAAAAGAAAGTACAGGTAAAATAAGGGACAGAGGAATCACGGAAAACATTGAGTAACCTACTTAACGAGGTTGTGTCAATGGATGACAGAATAGGGAGTGCAAGGCATACTAAAAAGATAAACGTTGCTAAGAGTTACAAAGGACAGGAAGATGTGGAGAGCTGTGATCTTCCACGTTCTGAAGGGAAAGTGCACGTAGAAGGGACAGAGGAAAACTGTGAGTAATCTACCTAACAATGTTGTGTCAATGGATGGCAGAACAAAGAGTGGGAGGCATAATAAAAAGACAAACGTTGCTAAGAGCTACAAAGGACAGGAAAATGTGGAGAGCCATGATCGTCCATATCCTAAAGAGTAAGCGCACGTAGAAGAAGGGACAAAGAAAAACAGTTAGTAACTTATCTAAAGAGGTTGTCTCAATGGATGGCAGAACAGGGAGTGTGGGCATAATAAAAAGACAAACGTTGCTAAGAGTTACAAAGGACAGGAAAATGTGGAGAGCCATGATCGTCCATATCCTAAAGAGTAAGCGCACGTAGAAGAAGGGACAAAGAAAAACAGTTAGTAACTTATCTAAAGAGGTTGTCTCAATGGATGGCAGAACAGGGAGTGTGGGCATAATAAAAAGACAAACGTTGCTAAGAGTTACAAAGGACAGGAAGATGTGGAGAGCCATGATCGTCCATATCCTAAAGAGTAAGCGCACGTAGAAGAAGGGACAAAGAAAAACAGTTAGTAACTTATCTAAAGAGGTTGTCTCAATGGATGGCAGAACAGGGAGTGTGGGCATAATAAAAAGACAAACGTTGCTAAGAGTTACAAAGGACAGGAAAATGTGGAGAGCCATGATCGTCCATATCCTAAAGAGTAAGCGCACGTAGAAGAAGGGACAAAGAAAAACAGTTAGTAACTTATCTAAAGAGGTTGTCTCAATGGATGGCAGAACAGGGAGTGTGGGCATAATAAAATGACAAACGTTGCTAAGAGTTACAAAGGACAGGAAGATGTGGAGAGCCATGATCGTCCATATCATAAAGAGTAAGCGCACGTAGAAGAAGGGACAAAGAAAAACAGTTAGTAACTTATCTAAAGAGGTTGTCTCAATGGATGGCAGAACAGGGAGTGTGGGCATAATAAAATGACAAACGTTGCTAAGAGTTACAAAGGACAGGAAAATGTGGAGAGCCATGATCGTCCATATCCTCATCGGAGAGGGCACCTAGTTGAAGATCAGATGAACTGAGGAGTTTAGTAACAGATGAAGGAAAGTATGACACTGAAATACGAAGATGCATGTGAACAGCGAAAGATGTCTTCCGAAATCTAAGCAAAGTATTAACGAAAAGAAAAATAGCTTGAGAAACAAGAAAAGAGTGTTGTACTGCTACGTAATATCAATTCTCTATTATGGGAGTGAATAAAGGATGCTGAGAATGCAAAGGATTATCTTCTCTTTCTTATGTGCCGTGTCCTTTCCGTATTTAGATCATGGCTCTCCACTTCTTCCTATCCCTTGTAGCTCTCAATAAGTCTCGGCCCTCTGCCACTTCCCCCAGACCACGTTCTGTCATCCACTTGCCAGGTATGTCATGTATTGCCTTTCCTTGTCTCTCTTTCCCTCTATTCGACCTGTGAGTATCAGATTCTCCAAGCCTACCTTTCTCATGTCCCAGAAACTTCAGCTGCCTCTTCCCGATGTTAAGTATAAGCCTCTTCCTTGATTGAATCCTCATTGTTGTTCACACGCTCGGTCCATGATATTCTCAGTATCCTTTGTAGAACCACATCTCCGTCGCCCCGAGTCTCTTTCTTTATCTTTGAGGAGACCGTCCAACATTAACCAACCGTAAAGAAGGACAGATGTAACGTAACAGCTCAGTATTCTTTTCTTCGTTACCAAAGAGATCCTCCTGTCTCGCAGTACTCTGCTCAGATTTTGGAATGTGTCCTTGGCCATCCCAATACGTCTAAGGACCTCAGTGTCGCACTTGCCGTCCTCTGTCAAAAGACTTCCCAGATATTTAAACTTCCATGCCTGCTTGATTCTAGTGTCCCCGACCTGTAAATCGCATTTAGGGGTCATCCTTTTACTGATGACCATGCATTCTGTTTTCTTGTAGTTTATGCTTAGTCCCTTCTTCACGCTCTCCTTCGCTACCTTCTATAGGAGATTTTGTAATTTCATTTCCGTGTCTGCTATCAGTAGTGTGTCATCTGCGTATCTTATGTTGTTAAGATTGTGGCCGCTCGTGATGAATCCCGGTAGGATTTCCAATTCTCTCAGAATTGCCTCGCTGTATAGGTTGAATAGATACTGGGAGAGGACACTAGAATTTACTCCTGCCTCAAAAACAAATCTAGTGTCGGTGACAAACCTAACCTGGCCGTGCGTCTTGAAATGGACCTCCAATCGGTTGTTAAATGGGGCAAGAATTGGCTGGTCAACTTTAACGCCTCAAAAACTAAACTACTCTCTATTAATCACCACAGAGATCCTTCCCTGCACCCCATTAGAATGTCTGATAGTCAACTTCTTGAGAGCAACTCTCTGCGTCTGCTCGGTCTCACGTTGACTGCTGACCTGAGATGGAACAAATACATTGAATCAATTACTTCTTCCACCGCGAGGAAAGTTGGCTGTCTGTGCCGCGCCAGGAAATTTTTCTCCCCGGAATCGATACTTCAAATATACAAATCAACCATTCGCCCTTGTATGGAGTATTGCTGCCATATATGGTCTGGTGCACCTTCTGTTTACCTCGGAGTTCTTGACAAGATCCATATTCGGATAATATATAATTGGCCCTGATCTGGCGTCTCGTCTACAGTCACTCTCTCACAGACGCGCCGTCGCCTCTCTCTGTCTTTTTTACAGATACTTTCATGGTAATTGCTCCGCTGAGCTGCTTTCACTGGTTCCCGGACTTCATGAATTCAAGCGCCCTACAAGGCTGGTATCCCGCTCTCACCCTTACACTGTAGAAACTTTTAAATGTAGCCGTCTCTTCTACTCCAATGGCTTCATACCTCGCACCTCTCGCCTGTGAAACACCCTTCCCAATTACTGTTTCCCTGAGAGCTATAATCTCCAACTATTCAAATGTAATCAATCGACATCTCCAGTTATCTTGATCTATCCACTATCCCTCTCCTCATCCTTTCTTCTATCACTCCTATCTGCTCTTGCTCCAAATCTTCCGCAACCCCCCTGCATCCTAGTGGCTTCACGCCTTGCTCCGGGCGTAATGCTTAAAAAAAAAGGACACATCCTTGCCTTACGCCCCTTTCTATTTTTATATATTCTCTGAACTCTTTCTCTATGCGCATGGAATGTTGTTTGTTTATACTTAGTCCCTTCCCGCTCTACTTCGCTACCTTCTATAGGAAGTTTTGTAATTTCATTTCCGTGTCTGCTATCAGTAGTGTGTCATCTGCGTATCTTATGTTGGTAAGATTGTGGCGGCCGATGCTGAAACCCGGTAGGATTTCCAGTTCTCTCAGAATTGCCTCGCTGTATAGGTTGAATAGATACTGGGAGAAGACACTAGAATTTACTCCTGCCTCAAAAACAAATCTAGTGTCGGTGACAAACCTAACCTGGCCGTGCGTCTTGAAATGGACCTCCAATCGGTTGTTAAATGGGGCAAGAATTGGCTGGTCAACTTTAACGCCTCAAAAACTAAACTACTCTCTATTAATCACCATAGAGGTCCTTCTCTGCCCCCCATTAGAAAGGATATATTTTAGTGGGTCTGTGATGAGAAGAACGAGACAAATCGAGTGTAGTTATTTTTTTATTTTTTTTACTCTGAAGCTAGACGAATTGGCAATACAGTTTAGCGATGATGGCCCTACCGTATGGAACAACCTCGAAACGTCGTACTCCTTGGAAATTTCACCAAGCAGACATCAAGATCGGTTGTTCTATTCCCGCTTTCTAAGAGAGTCAGGACTTTCTGGCCAATCCAATAATTGCAATGCATTTCTATAGTAAATAATTCCCAATGAAAAGATGCTTTTAGTACTTGCTGTCTCTCTAAAAAAATAGCACTCATTACAGTGAATGACAAGGTTCACGATTTGTTTAATGAATAACTGTACGGCATTTCTTTACTGAATAATTCCCATTTATTTTATATAAATTCTATTAATATGCTGACAATTGTGGTTATTTATTTATTTCTCATTAGGATCATAAAGCGGTACATATCCTTTTTAATGTGTGTCGAGGTTAAGATTGGGGTGATCGGGGAAGCTTCCACAATACAACCGTTCTGAAAAAGAAGCTGCCTGGGTGAAACTTCCTCCTTACAAATGGAATATAAAGGGAATATGCTGATGAGTCGCCTCGGTGTACGTAAAATGGCAGGTTCTAGCTGTAAAGGTCTGCACTGGTGGATGGAAGGAATGTAGTTCGCTGATAGAGAAGCGATAGGCTAGCAACGCTCCGAATGTAGGATGGGGGGGCTACAAAGTGAGAAATAATTCATCACCCAAATGGCCGCGCAAAGTCGAGGCTGGAAATTAAGGATTGGCCAGGTGTGGCAACAATAGTCAATTTTTGGTCGGATCTAGTCCTTGTAATGACGTGCGTGTTTTGGTTTGGCCTGGTTTGGTTTACGGCATATCAACACTTCAATGGGTTATTTAATGTCGACTAGATTTTTAGGATAGGTTCGTATGAATAGAATATGTATTCTTTGTAAGAAATCAGTTTGGTTTGGTTTATTTTGTTTTGCAGTATATCAACCTCAATGGGTTATTTAATGCCGACAAGATTTTTAGGATAGGTTCGTATGAATAGAATATGTATTCTTTGTAAGAAATCAGTTTGATTTGGTTTATTTTGTTTTACTGCATATCAACCTCAATGGGTTATTTAAAGCCAACAAGATTTTTAGGATAGGTTCGTATGAATAGAATATGTATTCTTTCTAAGAAATCAGTTTGGTTTGGTTTATTTTGTTTTACGGCATATCAACACCTCAATGGGTTATTTAATGCCGACAAGATTTTTAGGATAGGCTTTTATGAATAGAATATGTATTCTTTGTAAGAAATCAGTTTGGTTTGGTTTATTTTGTTTTATGGCATATCAGCCTCAATGGATTATTTAATGCCAACAAGAGTTTTACTGCTAGATTATATTCTTCAAAAATATATTAGTCTTAATATTTTATCTTCAAAAATGTATTGCTGATAATATTTTTTCAAATATGTTAATAATTTTTTCTTCGAAAATTTATTGCTGGTATTTTTTACAAAATCGTATTGCTGGTATTAAAACCTATTTTTACACTTTCATAGTGTTTTGACCCCAGTTTTGGGTGTTGACTTAGCCATAGCTGGGACACAAATAGGTGCTACCACCCCAAGTTAGGGTGGACCTGGGGACACCAGTAATTAAGAGGTGGTTCCATGTTCCTCAAAGTCTACTGATCTGAGGCTCTGCTGCCAGATGTAGTTCATCGTGATACCGAAAACATGGATGTAGTTTATTGTCATACCCAGGACGGGCATGTTTTGATAGAGACAAGAATTCCCTCCGTTCTTGCCCTTTGACGCGCATCTATTCATCTTGGTATATGGGTAAGATGTGACGGACCCCCTGGGATTAGCCATTGTTATTTTGACAGCGACAGGAAACACCTGCACCAAGCGAAACATCACCTGACGTCGTGGTGTCTTTAACGGTTCACAGGCAGATTAATTTCCAGTTACCGCTAGCTTTATGACTAAAGATGAAATAAAATAGGCCAGTGGAGTATTTTAGTTACCAGCCTCTTTAATTTCAATCTATATGTTCAAGGTGAGAGAAGCTAACGTTTCTTGAATTGATGGAAAGAAACTGGAGGAAAAGTACTATGACACGCGACACCAACATCACAGCGAAATAGAGACGAATATGAAATTCTTATGCACAAAAAGAAATTATTCGATTACAAAAAGAAAACTCGTCTTATTAGGCATCTCTGAATCAAACACGGCTATCATGTAACAGCAAAATTGTGCAAATCGTCTAACAGCATAATTATTCATCACACAAAATGTATATCTAAAAAAAAAAAATATACTAAACTAAGTGACATTATCTACATTATTCAGACTATTGTCCTCATCTTTGTCGCCATATTTATTACAAAGTTTCGGCCGTTGTACGCTCCGGCCTTCTTCAGGTGGTTGGAATGTCGAACTGAACCCTTTATACCGCTCACTGGGGTAGACTGTTCTAGTTCCACGTGCCGTGTTTAATGGATGTCAGTTATCTCCTGTCAATTCCCCTCTGAAAGTTCTCCACTACCTTAACCGATCATTGAACTCACACTCTGTGGGTCCTCTCACTGGATCTAACCAACGCCTTTATCCATTGTGCCATGTGTCCTTGAGGACATCTGTGTATGAATTTCTGGGTTCGACATTCCAACCACTATATCGGCTGAAATGTCTTGAAAGCGATGATGTATAATCTGTTTTATTCAATGAATAATGAGAATACTTAATCTTGGAAGTTTAGACCATCCTGAGAAGGCCGGAGAACACGTCATCCGAAAGCAACAAAGATGAGGATATACTCTAGTGAATAATTCATGGAATAAGGACTTCATGTCAGAAAAAAAGATGTGTACATCGGAGGTTCATCTTATTTGTGATATAAATGATCAGAGACGGGCACCTCGAGACGGTGTAATAGTTAGCAAGCTTGTCTCGCGAGAACAATTACAACTGAGTCGTGAGTTCGATCCTCACTGGGTGCCCCATACTTTCGGCCTTGTGTCTTATCTGAGCTACGCTTGGAAAATCACTATAAATGATCAGAGAATAAATGCAATGGCTGTTATGTGATTCGGTAAGCACTGAATTCGGAACTGCCATTATGGGGTCGAATTTTCTTTCTTTCTTATATAGCTTTTTCATTTTCCTTCTTTCGACCCCCCTCTCTCTCTCTCTCTCTCTCTCTCTCTCTCTCTCTCTCTCTCTCAAAAATCTTGATCCAATTAATCAACCGAAAACAATGAAAATCATAATTCTACGCAACTGATTCAACACGAAGCAAATACTTCTCTCAAACAAGAACACACCTCGAATCTAGCAGACCCGACAGGCTGTACAAATCGCGAAGACATTAATAATACAGATCGAATGGATTCTATCGATCCCCAAGCAACCATCTTGCCGGTATCAGGTACCTGAGAGTTGATCAGGCGAATATAGCAACAGAGAGCCATATCTCCATCAATATTCGCCTGTCATGCCGAGGGAACCGCAGACGTCAGAAGCCTTTAGAAGAAGGGAAGGGTATTCGGCGCATGCGTTCAGCTGCAAATAATCAGACAGATACTCACATATTAATGTTCGATAAAATAGCTGTTGATGCAGTTTTCGGTTACAAAACTAGTTACGTATTTCCAATCGAAACCAGAGGTCGGTGTTCGAGCACAGATAAACGCGAATATTTATTACGCAGGTTATTTATGACACTTTCAAATATTATCGCTAAATAATTTTCTTCGCTTCACTTTTCTATATCTTTGCCTTTATTGACTACTAAGTTAGCCTTAGAAAATATAAAATCGATGCCTTTTTTTTTTTCGTTTCTTTTTTTACTCTCGTTTACTCAATGCAATGTCCAAGAGTCATCCAATGTTAACCGTTCTGGGTAAGACGAAAACCTACATCCGCGCCCTGGGTAAGACGATAAAAAAATCCGCGTCCCAGATACGACGATAAACTACATCCGCGTCCTGGGTAAGACAATAAACTACATCCGCGCCCTGGGTAAGACGATAAACTACATCCGCGTCCCAGGTACGACGATAAACTACATCCGCGTCCTGGGTAAGTCGATAAACTACATCCGCGCCATGGGTAAGACGATAAACTACATCCGCATCCAGGGAACGACGATAAACTACACCCGCGTCCTAGGTAAGACGATGAACAACATCTGCGTCCTGGGTAAGACGATAAACTACATCCGCGTCCTAGGTAAGACGATGAACTACATCCAACATCAAACCCTCTGATCAAGAGGTTTAATTGAATTAAGTGTTCCCAGGTCTATCATGACACGGGGTGAAGTAGTACCTGTTAGTGTCCCAGTTAACAGTTAGACCCCAAATAGGTGTCAAAACACTATGAAAATGTAAAAATAGATTTTAATTCCGGAATACTTTGTAAAAATTATTACCAGCAATACAATTTTGAAAAAAAAATATTACCTGCAATACATTTTTTGAACAAAAAGTTACCAGTAATAAAAAGTTTGTCGGCATTAAATAAACCATTGAGGTTGATAAGCCGTAAAACAAAATAAACCAAACCAAACTGATTTCTTACAAAGAATATATGTTCTATTCATACGAATCTATCCTAAAAATCTTATCGGCATTAAATAACCCACTGAGGTTGATATGCCGTAAAACAAAATAAACTAAACCGAACTGATTTCTTACCAAGAATACATATTCTATTCATACGAACCTATCCTAAAAATCCTGTCGGCATTAAATAACCCATTGAGGTGTTGATATGTCGTAAAGCAAATTAAACCAAACCAAACGGTTTTTAACTGAAGTGGTTCTTAGGGCGTAAAGGAGGCGCATATTATTGCACTATTGAATAAAGTCCCGAGAGTGTGCTTTCTTGATAACTAATATCTCTTCAAGTTTAGTGTCAATCGTATTTATCTTACATATCCTCGTTGGATATTGTTGCTTAGAATGACGACCGACCTTCTCTACACTAATTGTTGAACATAGACGCGTTCATTCGCTCTGAGGAGAACGTCTGCTCACAGAGTGGTTGCAAAATCAGTCGCAGGGCGTAGAGTTGAGTCCTACGCATTGCCGCACTGAATTGACGCTATTCGCTGTTATTGTATTATCAATGCTGTGATTAACCTTTTTATCACTAATCTTTTACTTACAATATTAGTAACCAGAAACTAAAGAAGCATTATATCAGACAGATAACGGTTAGCTCAAAAGATGTGTGCGACCAGGAAATCATTTCCAGAGTCGATACCACAGCTCGATAGTTCTGGAGAATAATCTGGCTGAGTGGTACTTCTTCCTTACCAATGGAAGAGAGAGGGTGAGGATAATTCGACTCAGTGTACATGGCATGGCTAGATGTGAAGGTGGAACAAAATAAGCCCAACATCTCAAGCAAATTTGAGGATGAAATGGAACTAATGTTTTTAATTTAATTACAAAATTAAATTCGAAGCTTTTAGCTTCCATTTTTGAAACATGGTTATTAATGTGTAACGAAAAAAACATATATATATATATATATATATATATATATATATATATATATATATATATATATATATATATATTTCGGTAAGATATCTTTAATCATTTCTAAGATACAGCGGTAGAGATCTAACAATTGATCAATTTTGGTGTTACACCCGGTATATATATATATGTATGTATGTATGTATGTATGTATATATAACACTATAGTACTCTACTTAGAGCAATAAGAATATACAATTACCCTCCAAGCTTAATTAATTGTAGCTAAGGATCGGAAGCTCATGAAGTATTGAAATAAAGTTCAAATACATATATATTATTCCAGGATCGTTTTCCAACTTACTCGAGATGATTTTCGCTCTCTCTAACCTTCTAGCTTTCTGTCCTGGAGTAACAAATTGCCTTACGCGTTTCATGTACGATTTCATTTTCAAGTCTTTTTTCACTTCTTTTTGGACTGTCATAGCTGAAACTTCTCTCTCACGTGCCAAATGCCTTACGGATTGTGTTGGATGTTTTGTAATTGATCTCTTTAGCCTTAAGTTGAACTGATGATCCCTCTTCCTGTTGTGTCATCCTGATCCAGTTTTCCTTTCTACTGTTCCCTCTTCTTTAAACTTATTCACTATTCTCTTCATGATTCTTGAATGGACTTCGAAGATGGAAGCCAGAGTATGAATGTTGGTACCATTACTGAAAGCCTGAATGATCATTTTCCTCTCGCCATTGATCATTTGTGAAGACAGTAGGACTGACACAAAACGATTTTATCCCGTTCTCTTTCTAGCTAAATAAAGTTTTTTTTTCAGTGGTCCTTACTACAAATGGTGTCAAGATGGCTAAACGTTATATCTGAAAACCTGGAAAAAAGAAACTCAATTAGCAACCTTATGTTTCTACTGAAGAAGGCTACGGATAACATGGACCGAACATGTAAGCAACGATGAAGTTCTATAAACAATGAGAACAAAAAGGTCACTTATGGTTATCATCAGAAAGAGACAGTTGAAATTTCTCGGGCACATAAGGAGGTCAGAGGGTTCGGAAAATTTAATACTCACAGGACAGATTGAAGGAAAAGGGGACGGAAAATGACAATGCTTAACCTGCCTGACGAGCTTTAATAAACGGATCGTGAAGCAGGATTTGGGGGGGGGGTACCCAAAAGACTTAAGTAGAAATACCCTTGGGAAACGTGTGGAACATCTCTTCTCCCCCAGCTATGGATTAAATAGCAATGTGTTCTTTAGCCTTGTTTGTCAACCAGTCTAGCACAGAAAGAAATAACAACCTACTGCAAAAAGATACATGATCGCCGACGTAAATCGACTGAATCGGGGTCAGTTGGGGATTCTATCACTAAGCCGTTGGTGCACACCAGGGATGAAGGTGCATTTAAGCATATTTATTTTTAGATAAACACATAGTGACTGAGAGAACTCAATTTGATTTAACGAAGAGTCTTGCATTATTAGCTGTAATAGTCACTGTGTAGCACTTAACCGACTGACCCAAAATACAATATCTGTTAAGAGCTGCAAGCGACAGGAAGTTGTGGAGAGCCATAATTGCCAACATCATGACGGGAGGCGGTGAATAGTAGAATAAGCAATCAATAAGCCCAGGTTTTTAGACCGATATATATTAATGTCCATTTATAAAAATACATTTTTCATTAGCATTTGTTTTTATGTCAACCAGCTACAGCGGAAAGTTTGCCTGAAATAGATAGTTAAACGTTGCAGTCCAATCGGACACCAAGAATTAAAGATGTTTGTCCATTTCGAGGGGGAAAAAAAACAAACATTATTCTTTCACCTAAGATATTTTCGGCCTGCCATATGCAATGGTTGTGTTTTCACACATGAAGATGTATTTCTAGAAAAAAACTTTGCGCATCGGATAGGCGTAACACTGCGCAATGCTGAGAACGCTGTCAACAAAGAATAGAAAGATATAAAAAGAGAGATAACACGTACCTTACTTATATGGACATTCTGTATAAGGTTAGAGATGAAAACTATACATATATAAACTAGCTGAACTAACCACTTGGACCAGGTTTTAATATTATGATCTTGTCATGTTGGGATAGACAAGAAAAGTATATGTAGAGACGAGTAGAAATCGGACCGCGTTTTACTACTACGATATTATATATATATATATATATTGTCATCCACAGACAGACTGTTTCGCTGTATCACAGTCCATCAGTGTGGCTAGACATCCGGTTGCCTCTAGCTAGGATCGAAACCCGACTGAATCGGGGTCAGTCGGGGATTCTATCACTAAGCCGTTGGTGCACACCAGGGATGAAGGTGCATTTAAGCATATTTATTTTTAGATAAACACATAGTGACTGAGAGAACGCGATTCGATTTACCGAAGAGTCTTGCATTATTAGCTGCAATAGTCACTGTTTACAAACCCACACTTCCTCCACAGAGAGCTCATCCGAAATAAATTTTTCAGGAGCATATATATTGTCATCCACAGTTAGACACTCTGTGTGTGTGTGTGTGTGTGTGTGTGTGTGTGTGTGTGTGTGTGTGTGTGTGTGTGTGTGTGTGTGTGTGATGATCCGTTGGTATATAATCCAGGTGAATCATATTTCTTTTTTTTAAGGCAGTTCACCCCAAGCAGGGCGAGACTGTAACTAGCACGCAAGAGGTTACAGAGGACTGAGAGCAAGAGTAAAGAGATGTGTTTGAGGAAATGACACAGAGAAGGACAGGGGACAAGCTCAGGGTGTCAGATGTCGATTGACATTACACTTGAATATTTGAAGATTATAATCATCGGGAAAGCAAGTAAGAGGAAGGGAGTTTCACAGACGGGAAGTGCGAAAGAAGAAGCTGTTTGAGTAGAAGAAACGGTTACATTTAACCGTTTTGACATTGAAAGGGTGAGACCGAGATGCCAGCCTGGTACCTCGCTTAAATTCATGACGTTCACAAACCAACGAAAGTAGCTCGTCAGGACAGCTGCCGCAAAAATATTAGTAGAAGAGACACAGGGAGGCCATAGCACGCCTGTGAGATAGCGATTGTAGACTAGATGCCATATCAGGACCTATCATCTTGCATATTCCTCTCTGGATTTTGTCAAGGACATTGAGACGTACAGCGGGGAAACCGGAGCATATATGACAGCAATATTCCATTAAATATTAGATATTAAAACTGATTCACATAGAGAGCTCGGTGTTTTATTTAAACAGAGCAGAGAGTAGGAATTAAGAATACATATCGATTATGATCATATCACCCTGTAAATTAAGATAATTTGCAAGGATTTTCAAACTGGTCAAGTTAGCAAGAAAATTAAAATGAAATTCGCTTTATTTTCACTTTATTTTTATTGTTAACATAACCGGTTTGAAAATCCTTGCGAAAATATCTTAATTTATCTTAAATATCTTAATATATATATCATATATATATAACATATATATACTTATATAGATATATATACTTATATATATATTATATATATATACATACTAGATATATATATAAGATATATATACTTTATATATATATATAATTATATATATATATATATATATATACTTATACTTATATATATAAAATATATATATACTTATATATATATATACATTCTTATATATATACATATATATAAACATATATATACTTATATAGATATATGTATATATATATATATATATATATATATATATATATATATATATATATATATATATATATATATATGGTAATAAAAGGAAGAACAGTATATGTAATCTGGTGTTTATATTGATATTGTTTTAGTTTTAAAAAGATTGGTTAATGTAAATTTACAGAGCATAAATATCATAAATTAACTGATTTAAAATAGGGTTCCTTCGCTACAGAGGAATTAACAGGTTTCAAAAACGAAGCTAAAAACTTCAAATTTAATTATATTAAATTAAAAGCATTAGTTCTGTTTCATCTTCAATCGTATTTTGGAAGGTGAAAAAATTCCCTTGTAGATGAAACACAACTAATGCTTTAAATTTAATATAATTGAATTTGAGGATTTTGTTTCTGTTTTTGAAACATGGTAATTCCTTGTGGCGATGAAACCATCTTTTTAAGTCAGTTAATTTATAATATACTTATATATATATACACACACATATATATATATATATATATATATATATATATATATATATATATACTTAGTATCCCACTACAAACTGATGCCATAAACAGTTTGAAAAATTTCGCGAATTTTTTAAATTAAAATAAGTAGGTGAAAATGGTCATTCACTAAAGGTATCTTAATTCCTGTTGTAAAGAAAATTTGGTCTGTTTAATGAAAATAATCATTGAGCTCTCTTTTGTGAGTCAGTTTTAACATATTTCAAATTCTATGTTGTGTTAATAAGACTCGCCTGGATTATATCAACGGATTACTACACACACACACACACACATATATATATATATATATATATATATATATATATATATATATATATTCGCCAGAACCTCGTTACTCTTTATAGTGGTCACAGAAATGTTGTTAGACTTTGGCTCAGTTATAAAGATAAACTGAAAAGCAACCTTTCTTGCGTCAACATTTCATTCAAGAACTTTGAAGAAGTAGCTATGAAGAGATGAGAGTATCGTTCTAGCTGCCATTCAGGAATAATACACCATCAAGAAGTAAGCATCAGTCGACTGCGTCATTTTTGTCATTTTGTTTTTCATATCACTATAAATTAAGATCTCCATATCATAAATGTAAGAATTTTTTTTTATAAATAGTTAATAGTAATATCAGTTTGCTATGTTAATTCATTGTAAATTGATCTCACCTACGGAAGCCAAAACAAATATACTCATACGACCCGATTTCTGAAAATGTAAAAAAAAACACTAATTTTATATTCTTAAGCTGGAGTTCTTTTTTTATATATATTACTCTCGATTACTCAAATTACAAAAACATGTTTGGATTAGTCTATAGTGATATAAAATAAAATTCAAAAAAATTAATTATTTCTGGTCGAATTACTTATTGGAGAACTCTATAATAAATTTAACTTTTCTAGAATCTAAATATCTTTGAACAAGGAATAAAAGAATTGTTTTCATCACAAGATTTTCACAGTGCTAATCGCAAAGATTTTCTTTTTGAAAAAAACGTACTTTATTTCATCGAATGTTGGTACGACATTGGATATATAATTTAGATGTTGACATAATTTATTGTTGTATTGTTAACTGAAGCTACAATGCCTACTTCTCACTGGAGGACACATCTTGTTTTCCGCTCAAAAAAAGCTAATTTCAAAACTGCGATGGTCGAATTGATGTCATATTTAGTCATGCTTTTGTCCTATTCGTCTTCTGGTCAAAGAGACTGTGCCTTGATAATCAATATTAGCTCGACCCTCGAGACCGGATCCACAGACATTACCTCTCCTTAGGAATGAGCCAGGGTCATTATGTGACCTCTGAGTCCTGAGTACCGAGGAAGTTTAAGCAATTTACCAGGTACGCATGAGTCCCACTAAAAACTTGACCTTGTTTCATATTTTGTACGAAGTAGGCGTACAGTTATATACTATCGTGAAGATTATGTCATTGACCCCGATAATATTTATTTACTATAGCCAATCACTCATTAGAAAACATGGCGTCATCGCCTGAACCAAGATTATAACATAGAGAGAAATGGCCGTTCTTGTTTAGCGGCATATCAACATCTCTATGGGTTATTTAATTTTGTACGCATTTTTGTTTTAGATAATAATGATTTTATTGATATAAGTCCTACTATTTAACCCATAACTGGGGGAGAAGAAGTGGATTCATACCTTTTTCAAGGGTTAGAGTAAAATTAGAAATCGGATCTCCGATTAACAATTCCGAGCCGTTATCCATGACACCACCAACACATAAAAGTTTACAGTTCCTGCTATTCTCAAGCGGTCACTGATCTCGGTACTGACCAGGCTCGACATTGCTTAAATTCGGTGATCGTAAGGTGACCGGTGTTTAAGCGTCATGTGGCTGTAAGTCATAAGTATAGAGAGTTGATTCCAACTTATAGCTATCCGATAATTTGATATATTTTAATTGAATTTGACTTTAATGGCGTTTTATTTAGTTTTAATTAAATTTAACTTTAATTCCATTTACATATATCTTAACTGAATTTAATTTTAATGGTACTTATATATGTTTTAATTGGATTCAACTTTAATGGTATTTATATTTTAATTGAATTTCATTTTAATGGAATTTTATATATTTTAATTGGATTTACCTTTAATAGAATTTATATTTATATATATATATATATATATATATATATATATATATATATATATATATATATATATTAATTTAATTTAACTTTACTGACAATTGATATATTTTAATTGAATTTAACCTTAATGGCAATTGATATATACTTAAGTGAATTTAATTTTAATGGCATTTATTCGAGAATTGGATAATATTTCAATATAGAATAAAATGTTATTGCCATGTCGGGCTTTTTCCAGTGCTAATAACAATGATTCTCTTTTTGAGAAATGAATTTAAATTTATATCGGAGTAAAGTTAAACCAATTTCTCAAGGAATAGAAGAATTAATTTCATGGCCGCCATTTTTCAATTCAAATAGAAAAGGTTTTCCTTCTTGAGAAATTAACGTCAATATTTGGCATTTATTCTGAAATCCAAGAATCTTTAAACACGGAATAAACGAATTAGTTTAATGGTGGGCGTTTTCAGTGCTCACCCCAATGATTGTGTTCATATTTTCTTAATCATTTCACATGCAAGAAAGAGTGAAATAAACAGAGAGAGCAATAAAGCAACCGATTTCATTGAAACAGAAGATAACGATTAACATTTCATTTATAGAGAAGAAACGATTTGTATAAAACTTACGGTTACAACTAGCAATTTTAATAGTGAAACTAATAGACCTAGCGGTTAATACTGCATTTAAATTTGTCAAAAGTCAAGGTACCAACGAGGAAAAATCGTCATAATATTTAATATGAAAATGTTTACAGAAGACTCAAAGATAAATTCCATTACAGCAATGGGAAATCAGAGATGCCAGGCAAGACAGATGACGTTGTCGATTCTACTTTTGATTTTAAGAACCGCGAAACATAATCTGAATTGCGATTCTTGACAAAATTTCAAAATTCAAAAGCCACATTTCAGATGTAACAGTAATATTCGCAAACGAACAAATAGTATGCTTATAAATGAGCAAGATTGATCCTCGCGAGAAAAATCATCTAACACAATTCAGTTAATGGACGTTCCTAACAGCAAACTTAACCACTGATTCAATCTAACCATACTATTTAATATCAGTGGAAAACGTGAAACCAAGAAGGCACCCTCATGGGGTTTAGCATCGCCTATGCTGAAGGATGGTAAAAATGGTTCTTTAAGATGATTAATAGAGATTAATTCGTTTTAGAACCGTTAAAATTAACAAGCCATTTAAATTGAAACTGTTTTCTCTACCCATCTTATCACTGGTTACATAAACTAGTTATAAATTTCCAATTCATTTAAGGTGACTGTTCTTTTACTAAATATTCACCCAATAAAATACCCAAGAACAACACAAGGTATAAAGTTACAATTTTTCGTTTTAGAGGCGTTAAAATTATCAAATCACTTTTTGCCCCAATTCGTAACAGACTGTCGGCCTTTTTTTTTTAAATCGGTTGCCAATTTTGAATAATAGGTCGATAGTTCGAAGAGACAGATGGTTCCCAATCCGGAACTCCAGAAGTAGTTTTCCAACAATCCGGAAAGATAGCAGCAGCAAATCATGAATTGTGGAACTTGGAGAAAACGGGGACTAATTTAGAGGTACATTCCTTGAGAAATTGATTTTTCTCATTTTGTTTTTATTCTAGAATTTAGAAAAGAAGGGGATAAAAAAAATAGGCAAACATGGATCTCCGTGCTCGTAAAAAAAAACGGTCTGAAGAGGGCGGTTTTTCCTATGAAACCGTTTTTATTTTAAAGACAATTTTTAAGACTTTGGCAATGTTTATTTTTATGTTTATTGTTTTAAAGAGCGACATTTAGAATTTTAATAAAACCTAAACATTACGAAAATTTATACGTTTTAAACACTATTTATTTATTATATTGATTTTTAAGAGGATGATTTTATATTTACAACATTCTAAAAACTATTAGAATTAGAGCTAATGTAACAATTTATCATTTTAAATTTTATCATATGACAGTTTATAAAGAAATAAATATGAAAACCTTTTATTCATAAATTTATAAACATTTACTAAATTATTAAAATATGTGAACCAACTAAGGAAATCCTTATTATTTACCATTTTATAAAGTTCAACTAATTTAAAAAGAGGCACGATAGAGTAATGAAGAGCGGCTCGGATTGAGGAATTGGAGAGCCGAGTCCGAATTCCAGTAAAATCCATTATATTCACTTACGTGTTAATACTCTTGGGAAAGGTATGAATTCACTTCTTCTCCCCCCAGCTATGGCTAAATAGCGGAACAAACCAGGTTCTATAGCCTTGGATGGCAACTGAAAGAAATGGCAACCTACTGCGGAAAAAATCTGCCTCGTCATTTATCTATTGAAAGATATATGATCACCTAGGCGTGGCACATAACTGATTAAATTTATAAAGAAATAAATGTGAAAACATTTTTATTTATAAACATTTACTAAATCATTAAAATATGTGAACCAACTATAAGGCGAACTGGGTATGACGATAAACTACATCCGCGTCCAGGGTAAGACAATAAACTACATCCGCGTCCAGGGTAAGACAATAAACTACATCCGCCTCCTGGGTAAGACAATAAACGACATCCGCGTCCGGGGTATGACGATAAACTACATCCGCGTCCTGGGTAAGACGATAAACTACATCCGCGTCCTTAGTGGGACGATGCACTATGTCCAACAGCAAGGCCTCTGATAATACGTTTTTGTAGAAATAAGTTGCCAACTATCCGTTTTTTTAAAAAAAAATAATATTACCAGCTATACATTTTTTAGAAAAAAATATTAACAGAAATGCATTTTTGACAAAAGAATAATATTACCAGGAAAAAAATGTTGTCGGCATTAAATCGTTGAGGTTGATATGCTGTAAAACAAAACAAAACATAAAAAAAGGTAGGAATTTCTTATTATTTACCATTTTATAAAGTTTGAATCAACTGGAATTTAGTCGATGTTTTGCCAAATATTCCAATAAATCTTACTTATTATAAAATGGAGATTGTGTGTGTGTGTGTGTGTGTGTGTGTGTGTGTGTGTCTGTACGTTTATATATTGGATCGGATTTCCTACATTTTTCAACCAATTTCAATAAAACTTCACAGGACAGCGTAAAATTACCTTGCGGTGGTTCTGACAGCATCAAAAATTGGAGAAAAAAAACAATTGTTTTTGCACGAAATCAATTTGAAAACACGATAAAACGTGATTCTGTCGCTAGAATGAAAGGGGGACAACTCATATCGAGTTATACTTATTATAAAACCCAGGTTGTGTGTGTGTGTGTGTGTGTGTGTGTGTGTGTGTGTGTGTGTGTGTGTGTGTGTGTGTGTTCATTTATATATGGTGTCGGATTTCCTACATTTTTCAACCGATTTCAACAAAACTTCACTTTTTTTTGGCAGCTAGTGTTTCATATTGTCTTGCACACTTTTTTCTTTATTTTTACATTCAGAATGCTTTAAAAATTCCTTTTACAGGACAATTGTTCATAATAAAATTCTATTCAATCGATAGACTCATAACGATTGAAAACAATGTTTTTGTTTGCGTTTGACCAATTTGTAAAAAAAAAAACTAATTAAGACATGCGTGTCCATCAACATTAAACAATAATCCTTGTCAATTTTATTTTTCAGTCTTTATGATGGTTGATACTTGATCTATCTCTTACTGTTACATCCCCGGGCAACGCCGGGCTCTACTGCTAGTAATATAATAAATAGATGGGGTAAATAAAGAATCTAATAAATAAATTGTTGTAAATTCTCAAGAACAAAGAATATGCATAAATCAAATTCATATGTTAAGGTTTTATTACAATTCTAATCATCGCTTTTTAAAACAATAAAAAGAATGGTGATAATTTTTAAAAAGCGGTGTTATGGGTAAAAAAAAAATTGCTTTTGGTACAAAAAGACGACAACACTTCCGGAAAAATCTAATATTTCCTGGTTGTGATAGGAGTCTGGCTTTCGTGTGAATACAAATGGCACAGCTTAAAGATGGCTTAAGAAATGGCAAATGTCATGGAACTTGTCTGTGCTATAGTCTCTCTCTTAGTTTAATCCCTGTCCAGATTGTAGTAAGAGTGACCAGGGTTGGAAATAAATCCAGAACAATGAAAAGGCAAAGAAATGTAATGAACATTGAGAATTGCCTTGATCGATAATAATTTTTTTTTTAAATTTTCAGTTGTTGCCACCACACACCTAACGTCAATCGATTGCGACTCGATTGTATCGGGAAGTTAGGAAAGGACTGTAGATAAGATTACTCCGATGGATTAGATAAACGACCGACTTTCTTTGAAAAGGCAGCACCAGTGAAAACAGGTCTGCGAGATTAAAAGACTGCAATTTCTGTCTGAATTTTAGAAGCGCAGCATTCCAACTACGCTATATAACTTTTTTTAACCATTTCCTTTGGCTTTGCCACTATTTCCACATTAACGACGCTTAGACCGTTTTGCGCTCCGGCCTTCTTCATATGATTGGGATTTCGAACTGAACACTTTATTTCGTCCACCTGGACGGATTGTTCTAGTTCCACGTACCATGCCTCTTCCCGATGTCTTTGTATAGGTTATCTCTCTTTAACTCAAACCTCCAAGTTTTTTTTCGTCTCAGCTGTAACAGGTATTGAACTCACAACTCTTTGAGTCAAGACACTCGACTCAACCATCGTTGGCTTTGTTGTCCTTACGCCAATATTTTAAGAGCTGTTATTACCAGCTTTCTTTCTATTTAAATTTAAGACACGATATCATTTCCAAATTATACATTAATGCATTATCGCCGGACCCACCCAAGAATAGAACGACAACATTCCCTGGTGAGATATAATAATCGTCAAAAGCCACCAACCAAGTAAATGTGATAAAATTCAAATATAAACGACCAATATTTCTTCCATCTTGAGCCACGTAAATGTTTATAGACTTGTCGGAGTTATCTCCTCCTTTAGTTCCTTAACCCTTCACCAGGGGTCTCTCTTCCCTGGCTATAAATACTGGCTGACCCTTCGCCTCGATCTCTTTTTCCTCAGGCTTCAGCCTTATACCACCTCGCAGATGTGAGCTCTCACAGATACAGCGTTTCCCAAATGCTGGGAACACGCTAAGAACAATACGCGTACGTACGAACACTCACCACACCACAACACACACATATAATATTCACCACACACACTCTGTCCATGTAACTGTCCATGTAACTTGTAACCTTTCTTGTTATTAATACATATATTTGTTTACATATATTTATCGGTCTTGTGTTTGTTTTTCTTTGTCTTCTTTGGACTTAATTAAAGTCCAACTTTCTCATGTAGTTGGACCAGCTAGCAGGAAAATCTTAACTCACGTGTGTTCTACATACTCATCACCACTACAGACTTAAATATAGAACGACAAATATTTATTCATCTTTGAGCCAGGTAAATGTTTATAGACTCAAATATAGAAGGATCAATATTTATTCATCCTTGATCCAGGTAAATGTTTATAGACTCAATCTAAATATGGCGGTGTGGGGGTGGTTGGAAAAGACCAATCAAGTTCTATGATTACTTATTTTAGTTGTATTTACCTATGTATTGTCATGAAGAACAAAATTTTTCTTACTGACGAGCGCTTTAAGACCAAATTGTTTTCGATACATTGGCGAACGTAAAAATGTGTATTTTAACCCTTTGTGCCCTGACCTTCGATTTACCGGTGGTAGAGAAAAATGACGTAATGCCCAGCTACCGGTTGAACAGTCGTATAGAAAATGACGTAATGCCCAGCCAGCGGATGAACAGTGGTAGAGAAAAAGGACTTAAAGCACAGTCACCGTTTGGACGGTGGTAGAGAAAAATAACGTAATGCCCGTCACCGGTTTAACGGTGGTAGAGAAAAAATGACTTAATGCCTAGCCACCGGTTGAACGGTGGTAGAGAAAAAAATGCCCAGCCACCGGTTTAGCGGTGGTAGAGAAAAATGCTTATCGCCTAGCCACCGGTTGAACGGTGGTAGAGAAAAAATGAATTAATGCCTAGCCACCGGTTGAACGGTGGTAGAGAAAAATGACGTAATGCCCAATCATCGGTTGAAAATTGATAGAGAAAAATGATTTAATGCACAGGCACCGGTTGGACGGTGTTGACGAAAAGTAACATAATCCCCAGCCACCGGTTGAGCGGTGGTAGAGAAAAATGACGTAATGCCTAGCCATCGGTTGAACAGTAGTAGATAAAAAGGACGTAATGCCTAACCACCGGTTGAACGGTGGTAGAGGAAAATGACGTAATGCCCAGCAGCACCGGTTGAACGGTCGGTAAACACTTGTAATTATTTCTATATTTACCGTAAAATATTATATACCAATTATTTGCGAATTTTGACTCAGCAGCTCAAGCAGAAGGGATAAAAGTATTCAGGAACTCAAGGCTCAAATGAATGAATAATATCCCGATAATGCCACCACAGGTACAATATGATCTTTCTTCTATGGGCTAAGTTTTTGGAGTTGCTTCTAGAGATTTTTGCGTTAAACATTTTCGTATTTTAGTGTACTCCCAATTTATTCTTAAGTGTAGCGTCATTAGGATGATACGTTCGAAATGATGATTGGTTTCCAAAAAGGAGGATTATTTATGACTCAAACCAATAGTAATAGGGAAAGTGTAGGCGTTGAGACAGGTAAATCTTTTCTTTTTTCGTCTTTTGGTTTGACTGTAATATTTTTTGTTTAAATATGATTTTTAGCAGCGGTATTTTTTATAAAAATAACTGTAGGATTTATCTATCATCATTAGGCTACCCCCCTCAAAACACTCAACATTTTCCTTGCCTGATCGAATAGACTAAACTATTCTAAGCCAAAGATGATTTCTTCCTGAGTCATTTCTTTTATTAGAAAGAAGATAGGACACACACACACGCACACACACACATAGATAGATAGATAGATAGATAGATAGATAGATAGATAGATAGATAGATGAATACAAAGTATAATATCGTACACAGTGAATTCTGACAGAAAAAACAGTGATCAATGTAAAGAACAGAGCTAAGATATATATATAAAAGAATTATATCGTTGTTAATTACTGGACTTTACTATTATATATATATATATATATATATATATATATATATATATATATATATATATAAACTAATATTCCATGGTTAAAATTAATTGGAATCGAACAGTGATATTTATAATCCAGAAAGAACAGTGTTTTAATCCAGAGTTTTTAGCATTTATTTTTATTTAAAAAAAAACAGTGCTTGATACAACAGTAGGACCTAATATTATAATTATTTTTCTATTTTTATTTTTTTAAATATGTTTCCATCGCTACACAGAAATTTCTATGTTTCAAAACTGAAATTTCAACCCCAAACATAAATATAATTAATTTTATATATAGGGGGGTATGTATGTGTGTAGATGCACTGTAATATGTTGGGACTAGTTTGAAATGTAATTTTGTTAAGCGTGGGTTGTTTTGTTTTAATGTAGATGGCCTCCAATATCTGAAGGTTCTTTTTATTGTGTGTATGTGTGAGTATTATTGTGCCTAATACCTGTCTAATACTATGTACATGGCTATGTTTTGCAAGAAATGCTGTTTAATACAACTAAGATTAGAAAGGTGACAGGTAAGTCTACGGGAGAGCGTGGTTGTAGTAAAACCAATGTATATAGCGAGTTTATTATTCGTATCAGAGATACAATCTCTGAACGGGCATGTAAATTGATACACTACATTGTTTGTTTGTTGTTTTTTTTAGAGGATTTAGTTGTGTGGTTATAGGTTTATTAGAGACTATGAGGTATATTGTTTTAAATTTTTTATAATATATGATGAGCTTAACATGTTTATTATTATTATTATTATTATTAACATTTCTGGTTTAATATATATATATATATATATATATATATATATATATATATATATATATATATATATGATTAAGGGATAGCGGCTTGGAGTGAGGAATCGGAGAGCCAAGTTCGAATTCAACTCGAATCAATTACATTCACTTAAGTGCTAATACCTTTGGGAAAGGTGTGAATCCTCTTCTCCCTCCAGCTATGGTAAATAGCAAGACAGACTAGGTTCTATAGCCTTGGATGGCAACTGGTCTAGGAGAAGGACAACTCTGAATTCAGAACCTGCGGAGGGTTGTTTGGAGACCTTGTGGCACGTAGAAGTAGGCAGAGAAAATATTTGATGCAACCATGGGAAGCTATGATGAAGTAGAAATTGCAAACTACTTATATATATATATATATATATATATATATATATATATATATATTGTCATCCACAGACAGACTGTTTCACAGCTCATCAATGTGGCTAAACGTCCTGTTGCCTCTAGCTAAGATCGAAACCCGATTGAATTGTCATCAGTCGGGGATTCTACCACTAAGCCGTTGGCACACGGATGGAGGTGAATTTTAGGCGTATTTATTTTTAGATAAACACATAGTGACTGAGAGAACTCGATTCGACTTACCGAAGAGTCTTGCATTGTTTGACATAATACTCATTTTTTACAAACCCACACCCTCCCCAGAGAGCTCAACCGAAATAAATTTTTCAGAAGCAACACACACGACTAAGTAATTAGCAAAAAGTTATATTATAATGGGTATATATACACTTTTAGCAAGAGTCAGTTACCCTCCTTACTATCATGAATGGACAGATCCACTCATGATAAGTAGTCCTGGGTAATTGTCTCAGAAGGAAAAGATGATAATACTATTGCAGTTACTTGTCTAGCTGAGTATTAAATACTGCTATCACGACTGACTCTGTCAAGTTAGGTACTGTGTATTGCCAGACCCTACATCACAATAGATTAGCCTTTTGACTAAATTGAAGCACGAAGAGAAAGATTTTAAAGTCGGAATTTTCTGACATATTATATTTACCACTTAGATAAGATTATGATTTTGCCAGACTGATTTTTGTAATAATCAATGTCGGTTTAGCTGCATCTACTGCAAGGAAGGTTGGGTCACTGTGTCGTACTAGAATTTTTTCTCGTCTGAATTCATCTTGCACATTTACATTTACCATTCGTCCGTATAGTGAATATATATATCTGGTGTGATCTGCTGTTAGATATTTGAAGATTCTTGACAAAATCCAAAGAAGGATCTGTGATGTAGTCGATCCTGACCAGACTTCTCGACTTTATTCACTTTCTGACGGACATGGAATGGTTTCCCTCTGTCTTTTCAACAAATATTTACATGGCAAATATTTTTGTGACGAAATTTTTCCTTAGTTGCCCGACTATATGAATTTAAGCGTACAACTGGATTGGAGTTACCTCACTTACTTTCCTAAAAATACTGCCGTGAGGGGACGCTCCTAAGTCTATAAATAAACAGTGACATTCTCGGTCATCTGTCTTTTTCCTATTTCACCGAGGGACGGTAAAATGTAGGTCGCATGTGGATAAGAATGATGGCGCTGATACGCGTTCGCTCCCTTGGTCCTGTGTTGACTTTTGAACTTTCTCACACACATGCATACATACACATGTGTCTATCACACACGCTTTTTACACTTACTTCTACACAAACACCT
>CAHIKZ030005202.1:447500-605000 GCA_903632075.3 Acanthosepion pharaonis | reverse complement strand
TATAACCTTAAAGCCACTAAAACATCAGTTGTTACTGAGTGTTGGCTGTAAAGCATGAAGCCAGAAGAGAGTTCCACAGGCGAGAAGTGAGAACAATAAAGGAAGAGGAATCAAGAAGACAGTAGATAACGATTGACATTGCATTTAAATTTTTGAAGATCAAAGTTGGCTGGAAAGCATGAAGCCGGAAGAGAGTTCCACAGGCGAGAAGTGAGAACAATAAAGGAAGAGGAATCAAGAAGACAGTAGATAACGATTGACATTGCATTTAAATTTTTGAAGATCAAAGTTGGCTGGAAAGCATGAAGCCGGAAGAGAGTTCCACAGGCGAGAAGTGAGAACAATAAAGGAAGAGGAATCAAGAAGACAGTAGATAACGATTGACATTGCATTTAAATTTTTGAAGATCAAAGTTGGCTGGAAAGCATGAAGCCGGAAGAGAGTTCCACAGGCGAGAAGTGAGAACAATAAAGGAAGAGGAATCAAGAAGACAGTAGATAACGATTGACATTGCATTTAAATTTTTGAAGATCAAAGTTGGCTGGAAAGCATGAAGCCGGAAGAGAGTTCCACAGGCGAGAAGTGAGAACAATAAAGGAAGAGGAATCAAGAAGACAGTAGATAACGATTGACATTGCATTTAAATTTTCGAAGATCAAAGTTGGCTGGAAAGCATGAAGCCGGAAGAGAGTTCCACAGGCGAGACGTGAGAACAATAAAGGAAGAGGAATCAAGAAGACAGTAGATAACGATTGACATTGCATTTAAATTTTCGAAGATCAAAGTTGGCTGGAAAGCATGAAGCCGGAAGAGAGTTCCACAGGCGAGAAGTGAGAACAATAAAGGAAGAGGAATCAAGAAGACAGTAGATAACGATTGACATTGCATTTAAAAGATTTTGAAGATCAAGAGTTCCACAGGCGAAGTGGAACAATAAAGGAAGAGGAATCAAAGAAGACAGTGAAACGATTGACATTGCATTTAAATTTTGAAGATCAAAGGGCTGGAAAAGATGAAGCCGGAAGTTCCACAGGCGAGAAGTGAGAACAAAAAGGAAGAGGAATCAAGAAGACAGTACATAACGATTGACATTGCATTTAAATTTTTGAAGATCAAAGTTGGCCGAAAAGCATGAAGCCGGAAGAGAGTTCCACAGGCGAGAAGTGAGAACAATAAAGGAAGAGGAATCAAGAAGACAGTACATAACGATTGACATTGCATTTAAATTTTTGAAGATCAAAGTTGGCAGTGAAGCCGGAAGAGAGTTCCACAGGCGAGAAGTTGAGAAAGCAATAAAGGAAGAGGAATCAAGAAAACAGTACATAACGATTGACATTGCATTTAAATTTTTGAAGATCAAAGTTGGCTGGAAAGCATGAAGCCGGAAGAGAGTTCCACAGGCCAGAACAATAAAGGAAGAGGAATCAACAAGACAGTACATAACGATTGACATTGCATTTAAATTTTAAAGATCAAAGAAAAGGAGATTCAAGAAGAACAATAAAGTAGAGGAATCAACGATAGATAACGATTGACATTTTTAAATTTTGAAGATCAAAGTTGGCTGGAAAGCATGAAGCCGGAAGAGACAGGCGAGAAGTGAGAAAAATAAAGGAAGAGGAATCCAGTAGATAACGATTGACGAGAAGTGAGAATAAAGGAAGAGGAATCAAGAAGAGGAAACGATTGACATTGCATTTAAATTTTTGAAGATAAAGTTGGCTGGAAAGCATTGGAAGAGAGTTCCAATTTTTGAAAAATAAAGGAAGAGGAATCAAGAAGACAGTACATAACGATTGACATTGCATTTAAATTTTTGAAGATCAAAGTTGGCTGAAAAGCATGAAGCCGGAAGAGAGTTCCACAGGCGAGAACAGAACAATAAAGGAAGAGGAATCAAGAAAACAGTAGATAACGATTGACATTGCATTTAAATTTTTGAAGATCAAAGTTGGCTGGAAAGCATGAAGCCGAAAGAGAGTTCCACAGGCGAGAAGTGAGAACAATAAAGGAAGAGGAATCAAGAAGACAGTAGATAACGATTGACATTGCATTTAAATTTTTGAAGATCAAAGTTGGCTGGAAAGCATGAAGCCGGAAGAGAGTTCCACAGGCGAGAAGTGAGAACAATAAAGGAAGAGGAATCAAGAAGACAGTAGATAACGATTGACATTGCATTTTAATTTCTGAAGATCAAAGTTGGCTGGAAAGCATGAAGCCGGAAGAGAGTTCCACAGGCGAGAAGTGAGAACAATAAAGGAAGAGGAATCAAGAAGACATTTAAATTTTCGTTGGCTGGAAAGCATGAAGCCGAAAGAGAGTTCCACAGGCGAGACGTGAGAACAATAAAGGAAGAGGAATCAAGAAGACAGTAGACGATTGACATTGCATTTAAATTTTTGAAGATCAAACTTGGCTGGAAAGCATGAAGCTGGAAGAGAGTTCCACAGGCGAGACGTGGAAAATAAAGGAAGAGGAATCAAAAGAAGTAGATAACGATTGAAGAGAATTTTTCCATCAAAGGGCGAAAGAAGCCGAAGAAGTTCCAATGAGAACAATAAAGGAAGAGGAATCAAGAAGACAGTAGATAACGATTGCCATTGCCTTTAAATTTTTGAAGATCAAAGTTGGCTGGAACGCATGAAGCCGGAAGAGAGTTCCACTGGCGTGAAGTGAGGACAATAAAGGAAGAGGAATGAAGAAGACATTAGATAACGATTGAAATAGCATTTACATTTTTGAAGATCAAAGTTGGCTGGAAAGCATGAATAAGAGAGTTCCATTTGCGAGAAGAGGAATCAAGAGACAGTAGATAACGATTGACCATTTAAATTTTCAAGGCTGAAAGATGAAGCCGGAAGAGAGTTCCATAGGCGAGACGTGAAACAATAAAGGAAGAGGAATCAAGAAGACAGTAGATAACGATTGACATTGCATTTAAATTTTTTTGAAGATCAAAGTTGGCTGGAAAGCATGAAGCCGAAAGAGAGTAAAGGAAGAGAATCCACAGGCGAGAAGTGAGAACAATAAAGGAAGAGGAATCAAGAAGACTGTAGATAACGATTGACATTGCATTTAAAGTTCAAAGAGCATTGAAAAAAATTTTTTGAAGACTAAGAAAATGAAGTTCCACTTACGTGAAACCTGTGAGAATCAAAGAAGACTTGTTAACCAGGACAGAAAATTAGAAACCTGGCTAGACAGAAAATTAGAAGGAAGAAGATAATCTTGAATAAGTTGGAAATTGATTTTGGAATAATGTTTACACACAACACACACACACACACACACATATATATATATATATATATATATATATATATATATATATATATATATATTTTGAAGTTTATTTCAATCCTTCATGAGCTTCCGATCCTTAGCTATGATTAATTAATAATGAAAATGTCATTTTCGTTTATGATCGATTTCATTACGATTCTTCTGTTAAGCTTGGAGAGTAATTATACATTCTTATTGTTCAAAGGAGAGTCCAATAGTTCTATAAAAACCTCGGTGAATTGCAGTAAGATATCTTTAATTATTTCTAAGATACAATGATTCAAAGATTAATCTAACAATTGGACAATTTTGCCTTTCGAATCCAGAACTCAATTTCTTTGTCCTTAGCATCGTTGGCTCCAATGAAGCAAAGGTACGTGAAAGTAGAACCGGTTTTCAGGTTCTTTCCTTTGACACAAACAGTGGGATCAACAGTTGGTCGATGGTTACTGATAGGCGAATGGACAAGTTCATTTATTTTATACTGATGGTCAGAGAGAAAGGTTTAGATGCACAAGAGAATTTGTTAACGATTCATAGCACATCCTCAAGGGTGTTGGCCACAAGTGCGCGATCGTCCACAAAGAGCAGGTTACGAACAGGTTGCACAATCGTCTTAGTTCTAGCCTTGAAGGGTCCTAAACTCAAATCACACATTTTCAACGTTCTCAAATGCTGTTTCAAGAGTGACAGAAAAATACAAAGTAAATAAGGGAGGTGCAAGAACACAATGGATGGATATGACATCTCTACTGGATCTAACTGGATCCTCATGGAAAGACGTGATGACACTGATCATGCTTTCAGGAACATCCAGCTTCCGAAGGACGGCCCAAAGAGCATCCCTTGAAAGGCCTTAGGGAAATCAACGAATGGGATTGACACCTCTCAACTGGATCTGTGGCAACCATGGGATCTGTGGCAACCATTCCCCGATGGAATGAGTCTAACACCTCTCAACTGGATCTGCGGCAACCATTCCCCGATGGAATGACGTGAGGACACTGATCATGCTTTCAGGAACTTCCAGATTCCTAAGGACGACCCAGAGAGCATCCCTTGAAAGGCCTTATTGAGATCAACGAATGAGTCTAACACCTCTCAACTGGATCTGCGGCTACCATTCCCCGATGGAATGACGTGAGGACACTGATCATGCTTTCAGGAACATCCAGATTCCTAATGACGATCCAATGAGTATTTCTTGAAACGGTATCGAGGGCCTTAGATCAGCGAAAGCAATAAATCTTTGAAAGGCCTTTCTTGAGATCAACGAATGAGTCTAACACCCACTCAACTATATATATATATATATATATATATATATATTTGCGGTGTCGCTACCATTCCCCAGCGGAATGATTGCGAGGACAAACCCGATGATCATGGAAGGAATTTTAACGTTTTTCAGGAACTTCCAGATCAATCCTTAAAAATAAATGATTAATAGCACGGCCCAAAAAAAACAATCCCTTGAAAGGCCTTTTAGGAAATCAACGAATGGGATTGATATATCTCAACTGGATCTGTGGCAACCACTACGGAAGAAACAGAATCTCAATATATATATATGTGACTGATAATAGAGATCAGTCACCGGAAAAAAATATATAATGTCCGGTGTTGTTGTCACTTGATCCCAAATACTTCTTTTTACATATTTATTGTTCTCTTCTCTGCATAGAAGGTTGAAATTCAAAGGTACTAACCGCCAGCCATAAAATAGAAACACTTGAAATCAAGATAAAATCGCACCTTTCTCTTCCATTTGAATGTCATTCACCACTTACGATTCAGTTTAATAAGATGTAATTTTATTTTCTTTCTTTTTTCAGTGGCGGGTGTGACGATAAACTACATCCGGTAGCAAGGCCTCTGATCGGGAGATTGGAATATTTTGAGGAGCGTGGTACTACCTTTTAATTGCTGTTGTTCCCAGGCCCGCCCTGACTCAGAGTGGTAGCACCTGTTAGGGTCTCAGCTATAGGCAGATAGTGAACACCCAAACTATGGTTAAATCATGAAGATATAAAAAATGCTAGTAATACATTTTCATAGTAAATGAAAATTAAATATTACCAGCAATACATTTTTGGTAAAAAAAAAAATACCAGCAATATATTTCTAGTAAAAAAATACCAGCAATAAAGTTTTAGAAAAGAAAGTTACCAGCAATATATTTTTAATAAAATAAAAATTACCAGTAATACATTTTTTGGAAAAAAATTACCAACAATTCATTTTTAGAAAAAAAATACCAGCAATAAATTTTTAGTAGAAAAATTACCAGCAATATATTTTTATTAAAAAAATTACCAACAATACATTTTTAGAAAAAAATTACCAGCAATACATTTTAGTAAAAAACATTAGAGGCAAATTTTCCAGCAATACATCTTTTGGAAAAAAATTGCCATGAACAGGTTTTTAAAAAAATTACCTAAATACATTTTTAGTAAAAAAGAAAAAAATACTACCAATACATTTTTAGTAAAAAAAAAAATTACCAGCAATACATTTTTTGGAAAAAATTGCGATGAACACGTTGTTAGAAAAATATAACCCGCAGTACATTTTAGTAAAAAAATTACCTGCAATACATTTTTAGTAAAAAAAATTACAAGCAATACATTTTTAGTAAAAAAAAAATTACCAGCCATACATTTTTAGAAAAAATATTACCAGCAATAAATTTTTAGTAAAAAATTACCTGCAATAGATTTTTAGTAAAAAAAAATATTGCAATACGTATTTTGGAAAAAAAAATTACCAGCAATACATTTTTAGAAAAACTTTTATCAGCAGTACATTTTTAGTAAAACAAAATGTTGCAATACATTTTTTGGAAAAAAATTAACCAGCAATACATTTTTAATATAAAAAAAATTTCCAGCAATATTTTTCCATTAAAAACAATTACCAACAATACATTTTTAGAAAAAAAAATTACTAGCAATACATTTTAGTAAAAAAACATTACACGGAATACATTTTTTGGAAAAAAAATTACCAGTAATACATTTTTAGAAAAAATACTACCAGCAGTACATTTTTAGTAAAAAAATTACCAGCAATACATTTTTAGAAAAAAATTTACCAGCATTCTATTACCTGCAATACATTTTTAGAAAAAAAAAATTTCCAGTAATACATTTTTTGGAAAAAAATTGCCATGAACAGGTTTTTAAAAAAATATACCAGCAGTACATTTTTAGTAAAAAAAATTACCTGAATACATTTTTAGTAAAAAAAAAAAAATACTACCAATACATTTTTAGTAAAAACAAATTACCAGCAATACATTTTTAGAAAAAAAAATTACCAGCAATACATTTTTAGAAAAAATACCAGCAATACATTTTTAGTAAAAAAAAATTACCAGCAATACATTTTTTGGAGAAAAATTGCCATGAAAACGTTTTTAGAAAAAATATTACCAACAGTACATTTTTAGCAAAAAAATACCTGCAATACATTTTTAGGAAAAAAATTTCAGAGCTCCCAAGAAAATTAAATTTCAGCATTAAATGACCCATGAGGAGTTGATATGCCGTTCAACAATCAAATCAAACAAAACTTTCAGTGGCAATCAACAATCAGAGAATCAAAATGGAACCTCAGAACACATGGTATTTTTTTCTGATATTATTGCCATCCAACAGGAGGACGCTGTCAAATTCTCCAAAATAAATTCTTTTAAGAGAGGATTGAAATATTTTCTTTGGTACCGTAATAGCCTGGAATAAAAAAAATGAAGGGTTAACCGAAACACTCGATGCTCGAAGAACATACTAAATATAGATTTGTAATTGGACTTATTCTAGGAACGAAGAAGTTTTCATGTCTAACTCGATTGCAAAGAAGTTATCTCAAGTTGCAGTCAGTTTAATGTATTTCCAAGTTTTAAAATTTATTTCGTACGCAAACTTACGAGGTGGAAACGGGTTTGCTATTGATCAGTATTGAATGGAAAAGCAGTCTTGCTCGCAAAACAGAATTGATCAACATGAGTATTATCGTTTTTCACAGAGCTTTCAAAATGTTCACCGAGAAACAATACAGTTTGCTCTAAATAAATATCATGTCTACACGTGTATGAATCGAGTTTTCTGATCAAACTTTTCGACAAAACATTGCGGAGATTACCGAAGCATTGTAAGTGTTTCATAAGTTTTAAAACTGAGTGCAACAATGCGGTATCAGAATAATGATATATAAAGGTAATTATATTGTTAAGTTGAAATCTATCTATGATGTGAAGGGTTAGCAGCAAATCTTAGCTTCAGACATGAAAAATATTCCCCACTTAATAAAACTACTGTTATATTAGAATTATAATATACATAGGTAATATTATTTTTAGGTTGAAATCTGTCTATGATGGGGAAAAGTAAGGAACTACTTGTAACCTCGGACGCAAAAAATATTCCTCAATTACAAAAAACATTGTTATAATAAAATAATAATATTCATGGCTAATATGATTGTTAATTTGAAATCTGTCTAAGATGGGAACGGTTAGGAGCAACTCTAAGCTTCAGTCAGGAAAAATATTCCCCAGTTACCAAAACCAGCGTTGTGTTTGAATAATAATATACATAAAGGATATTATTGTTCAGTTGAAATTAGGAAGAACTTGTAGCTTCGGATGTGAAAAATATTATCCAGTTACCAAAAACACTGTTATATTAGAATTATTATATATAAAGGTGATATTATTGTTCAATTGAAATCTGTCTATGATAGAAAAGGTTAGGCGCAAATCTTAGCTTCAGACATGAAAAATATTCCCTAGTTACCAAAAACACTGTTATATTAGAATTAAATATACATAGGTGATATTATTTTTAGGTTGTATTCTTTCTTTGTTTTCTTTTGGAACTTCATAAAATCTTTTAATTTCTCTTCTGCATTTTTGACAAGTTTTTAAATGCCTAGGTTAATGTGTGTCGTATCCAACATTCTCTGTGGTCTTATGTGCGTCTACAGAACAAATGGCAAATAAAAATATTCTTTATCTTTTGTGTAGGACAGCACTTTTTTTAGTATTAACCTTAAAAATATTGGCAAATAGGCGCACAAGTTCTGAATTCATTTTCATCATTGTCGTGTTCATCATCGTTTCGAGTATTGCTGAAATTTGCTTTAATCCATGATACAAAACCAAAATCTTTCAGTGGCAAATCAAACTATATCTATGAGATGAGTTATTAGGAACTAGAAGCATGACCCGGCGTTGCCCGTGCCTGATTCAAAAATCGTACGACTCATACAGCAATCGCTATCACTTGACTTAAAATATTTTTGCCCTTCCTTGCCTTTAAAAGAGTGCCCTTTGCCGTGCTGATGTTGCTAAATGCCTTACTTCTTGCCTATCTCACACTGCGAATTTTTTCTAAGCTCTATACTAAACATTAAATCTGTTACGAAAAAAGAACTAAACAAAATGAACACAAAACGATCAGCTTTAAAAAAGGACTCGTAACTGGAAAAACCGAATGAAAAAAGAATGTTAACAACAAATACTTTTTCACACCCAACCCAGTTCTGCGGAATCAGAATCATCGTCGAGTTTAATCAAGCGAATGAGCCAATTGGAGTAAAGTAAAATGCAGCTTTCGTTTATTTTTGCATGCTAGCATACTAGTTAACATTCGTGTCAGTCAGCTGTTGGCTCTGACACTGGCCAATAGAATCTTTCTGCCTATTCGTGGCAGCTAGCTATTGGCTCTCACTCTGGCCAATAGAAAATGGCCGCAAACTACATGAAAACTGCCGTAGAAGATTGAAAAAATCAATTATTTCCACTATCGATGGAAGTTGGGAAATGCAAAGTCGGTCTTGGCCTTCCCGCTAACTTGGAGCATGTGCATGTAAATTTTGGTGCAAATCTGTCGAAAATTGCGGCTGTGCATTCGTTACACACACACACATCCTGCCTTTTATAGATAGAGATACTTGCATTATTTACATTATTCAAACTGTTATCCTCATCTTCATTGTCATATTCACATTTCGGACGTTATACGCTCCGGCATTCTTCGAGTGATTGGAATTTTGAACCGAACCTTTTATTTCGTTTAGATTGTTCTCGTTCCACGTGCCATGCCACTTCCGGGTGTCTCAGTTATTTCCGCTTAACTCAACTCTTCAAGTCTTGGTTTACCACTGCTGTGGCCTGGTATTGAACTCACAACTCTTTAGGTCTAGTCACTGGATCTAACCAATGCCTTTATCCACTGGCTCATGTGTCCTTGAGAATTGGAGAGTTGAGTTAAAGGGAAATAACTGAATAATCCAGAAGAGGCATGGCACGTGGAACTAGAACAATCTACCCTGGTGGATGAAATAAAGGGTACGGTTCGAAATTCCAATCACCTGAAGAAGGCTGGAGTGTACAACGGCCAAAACGTTGTGAATATGGCAATGAAGATAAAGATAACAGTCCGAATAATGTAAGTAATCTAAGTATTCCTAATACCTCATCTCAGAGACATAGAGGCCGAAATGTTGTGAATATAGCCATGAAAATGAGGATAACGTGTCGAATAATGTAAATAATGCAAGACATTGCATTTAAATTTTTGAAGATCAAAGTTGGCTGGAAAGCATGAAGCCGGAAGAGAGTTCCACAGGCGAGAAGTGAGAACAATAAAGGAAGAGGAATCAAGAAGACAGCAGATAACGATTGACATGGCATTTAAATTTTTGAAGATCAAAGTTGGCTGGAAAGCATGAAGCCGGAAGAGAGTTCCACAGGCGAGAAGTGAGAACAATAAAGAAAGAGGAATCAAGAAGACAGCAGATAACGATTGACATGGCATTTAAATTTTTGAAGATCAAAGTTGGCTGGAAAGCATGAAGCCGGAAGAGAGTTCCACAGGCGAGAAGTGAGAACAATAAAGGAAGAGGAATCAAGAAGACAGTAGATAACGATTGACATGGCATTTAAATTTTTGAAGATCAAAGTTGGCTGGAAAGCATGAAGCCGGTAGAGAGTTTCACAAATGAGAATTGCGAGAGAAGAGACTGTTAGTGTAAAATTTACGGTTACATTAAGCCATTTCAAATGTAAAATGATGAGACCTAACAGCCAATCTAGCAGTGCGCTTAAATTCATAAAGTCTACGAACCATAGCCAAGAGCTCATCGGAACAATCACCTGGAAAATATTTATAGAAATGGCTCGCGGAATCTACGTTACGGTGGTGGGAAAATGACTGAAGCCGAGATGCTAGGCGAGGACCAATAATATTGCAGATTCTTCTTTGGATTTTATCAAGATTCTCTAAATATAACGCCGGAGCACCAGACCAGGTGTAGCAGTAATATTCAAAGCATGGACAAATGGCAGGCTAATATGTAAGATGGATTGTGGAGAGAAATATTGTCTAGTACGACATACCTTTCTATTCATGTGGTAACAGTCTGTCACATTTATCTTCAAAAAAATTGTTGTCACGTTGACGCTTATATTTGTGAAACGGCAGGCTTCGCAGAGCAAATTCATAACTTATTTATAAACAGTATTTATTGGGAAAGAACAGTGGCGTAATGGTTAGCGGCACGAATTGAAGAATCAAAGACCCGAGCTCGAATTCCAATCGAGTTCGTTGGATTCAGCTTACGTTCTAATACCCTTTAGAAAGGTATTAATCCATCTCTACTCCCCCATCTATAGGTAAAAGAACAGACTGGGTCTATGTTATGCTATTCTGAACATGTTCGTCTTTGTTGTTATACTATCACCGTTTCGGTAGTTGTACTCTCCGGCCTTCTTTCGTTATTTTGTACTGGAATTATTGAGATGAGGAATTATCATGATTATAAGCTTTGTTATTCGAACGAGTATCTTCATCTTGGTTGTTATACCCAAACAATTTCGGTCGTTGCATTCTCCGGCTTTCTTTCATTATTTATAATGGAATTATTGAGATGAGGAATTATCATGATTATATGATTTTTTTATTCGTTCGAGCATCCTTATCTTGGTTTTTATGCTCAAAATCAAAATTAGCATATTGGTCTGAGTAGAAACTTATATAACAGTCATGGGCAAACTGCGAACGCGGACCAGATGCGCCCCAACTGGCTTTCTGAAAGGCACGCCTAATTTCTTCTTGAATATAACGTTTGTTAAAATGCTGTTTGTTTCCTTTCATTCTCACTTGTTCACTCACACACTCTCGCACAAAACAACGAATATAAACAATGATTAAATAAAATGTTTCTTGAATTTTTCAACTTTTTGTTGAAGATAACTTTGTCAGCATTTTAAACCATTGACGAATTTCACTAAGGAAGACAATACGTGCTAATAACTTTTGCTTCAGAAACAAGAAAAGTCAATGATAATTATTTTTCTTTAGAGAATCACTATACTTCTTTTACAAATATTTTTGTACAGACAAATTTATAAATGAGAAACAAATGAATACACGTCATTGTGTGTGTTAATCACTCTGACATTAGAGATGCTTTTATACCAAGATTTCAGGGTGGGGTAATTATAGAAGGAATCGTTTCTCAAAAGAAAAATTTGACTGCGAGATCTTTAATGAAAAATTACTTGGCCTTTTTTTTTTTTAGCAATGCGGGCCTCCTTATCAGGTACTGTGCCTCATGCGGCCCACTGTTTGTTGGTCTCGTTTGATTTGTTTTCATTTACGGCATATCAACACCTCAATGGGTAATTTAATGCCGACAAGATGCCGACAAGATTTTTAGCGATGGTAATATTTTTTTTTAAAAATGTATTTTTGGTAATATTTTTTCCTCAAAAATGTATTACTAGTAATAATTTTTCAAAAAAACGATTGCTGCTATTAAAACCTATTTTTATACGTTCATAGCGTTTTGACCTCTTTTGAGGGTTAACTATTCGCCCATAGCAGGGACCCTGACAGGTGCTACCACCACGGGTGAGGATGGACCTGGGCACACCAGCAATTAAGATGGGGTTCCACGCTCCTCAAAACCTCCTGATCAAAGGCTTTGCTGTCGAATGTAGTCTATTGTCTTACCCAGGACGCGGATGTAGTTTATCGTTTTAACCAGGACGCGATTGTAATTTATCGTCTTACGCAGAACGCGCATGTAGTTTTTGTCTTACCCAGGACGCGCATGAAGTTTATCATCTTACACAGGACGCGCATGAAATTGATCGTCTTACGCAGGACGCGGGTGTAGTTTATCGTCTTACCCAGGACGCAGATGTAGTTTATAGTCTTACCTAGCACACGGATTTAGTTTATCGTCATACCCAGAACGCGCATGTATTTTATCATCTTACCCGGGACTCGCATGTAGTTTATCATCTTACCCAGGACGCGGATGTAGTTTATCGTCTTACCCGGGATGCGCATGTAGTTTATCGTCTTATCCAGGACGCGGATGTAGTTTATCATCTTACCCGGGACGCGGATGTAGTTTATCGTCTTACCGGGACGCGCATGTTGTTTATGATCTTACCCAGAACGCGGATGTAGTTTATCGTCTTACCCAGGACGCGGATGTAGTCTATCGTCTTACCCGGGATGCGCATGTAGTTTATCGTCTTACCCAGAACGCGGATGTAGTTTATCATCTTACCCGGGACGCGCATGTTGTTTATCATCTTACCCAGAACGCGGATGTAGTTTATCGTCTTACCCAGGACGCGGATGTAGTTTATCGTCTTACCCGGGATGCGCATGTAGTTTATCGTCTTACCCAGAACGCGGATGTAGTTTATCGTCTTACCCGGGATGCGCATGTAGTTTATCGTCTTACCCAGGACGCGGATGTAGTTTATCATCTTACCCATGACGCGGATGTAGTTTATCATCTTACCCGGGATGCGCATGTAGTTTATCGTCATACCCAGGACGCGGGTGTAGTTTATCATCTTACCCGGGACGCGCATATATTTTTTCGTCTTACCCAGGACGCGATTATAGTTTATCATCTTACCCGGGACGCGCATGTATTTTATCGTCTTACCCAGGACGCGATTATAGTTTATCATCTTACCCAAGACGCGCATGTAGTTTATCGTTTTACCCGGTACGCGGATGTAGTTTATCATCTTACCCGGGACGCGGATGTAGTTTATCGTCTTACCCGTTACGGCATACTGTTTGAAAAAGTTTACGAGTGTATAAGTTCATATTTATACATTGTTTACAGATATTAAAAGGAAAAAAAAGTAGCTGTGGAGAGCTAAGTACGCCTACGTTCTTGAAAGACATGGCATCTAAAGAGGAGGACGATGCTTTATTTGTACTGTGGGTGGGACTAAACAAAGTAAGGATGACCGAATTTTGTATGCAGAAATTCATGAAATTGACTTACGGTGTCGTTCACTTATTGATTCGTGGGTAGCACTTATTGATGAACTGTAGATTTTTGAAATTCAGCCAAAATGTTCTTGGACAATGCCTGATTAATAAAGTATGAAACCTATTGTCTGAAAGTAATTCCTGTTAACGAATCATTTCGGCTATTGATTGATTCTCATCTCCTATCTGAGTCAAGAATTCTTTTCTGCTTCCACCACTACGTAACACAGAGCGGCCTCTATTGTGTGTCACAGTATATATATATATATATATATATATATATATATATATATATATATATATATATATATATATATATATATATATATATATACTGGGGACGAGGTGTGGGTTGGTAAACAGTGACTATTATAGCTATATAGCGAGACTCTTCGCAGATGCGAATTGAGTCACTGTCGGTCATTGGGCGTGTTTCTAAAAATAAATACGCTTAAAAATACACTTTCATCCCTACCGTGCGCCCATGGCTTAATGGTTAGAATCTCCGACTGACACCAATTCAATCGGGTTTCGATCCTGGCTAGAGGCAACCGGATGTCTAGCCACACTAATGATCTGCGAAACAGTCTTTATGTGGATCACGTTATATATATGTTTGTATTTAAAGAAAGAACAGTAAGATATATGATCCGGTGTTCTTACAGATATTTTTATTTTTACAAAATAGTGCTCAATGTAAATTTACAGAGCATTACTATTGTAAATTAATTGATTTAAAATATGTTTTTTCCGCTACACAGTTCTAACCATGTTTCAAAAATGGAAGCTAAAAGCCACGAATTTAATTTTGCAATTAAATTAAAGACATTAGTTCCATTTCATCCTCAAGCGATCAGATGAAGTAAGAGCTTATTCTAGGAAGACTAGAACACCTACCTTCTTTTTCTTCTTCTTTACAGATACATCACATTGAAACACCAGTTCTCGTACGATCACCAAAGTTAAGCACCGTCGATCCTGGTCAATAACTTGACGGGTGACCGCTTGGGAATATCAGATGCTGTAAGCTTGGATGTGCATAGGATGTAATGAATACGTTAAGCAACGTCGAGCCTGGTCATTACCCCGATGGATGACCGCTATCGAACACTAGGTGCTATAAGCTTGGACGTGCGTAGAGTGTAATGAATAAGTTAAGCAACGTCGTCAGTAGCTAGATAGGTGACGACTTGGGAATACCATGTGCTGTAAGCTTGGATTTCCGTGGGGTGGAATAGATAAGTTAAGCAACGTCGAGCCTGGTCACTACATAGATGGGTGACCGCTTGGGAATGCCAGATGCTGTGAACTTGTATGTGCATACGATGTAATGAATAAGTTAAGCAACGGCAAGCCTGGTCACTACATAGATGGGTGACCGCTAGGAAATACCAGGTGATGTAAGCTTCGATATGCGTGGAGTGTAATGATACGTTAAGCAACGTCGAGCCTAGTCAATACCTGGACGGGTAACTGCTTGGGAATACCAGATGCTGTAAGCGTGGATGTGCGTGCGGTGTAATGAATAAGTTAAGCAACAGAAAGCCTGTTCATTACCTCGAGGGGTGACCGCTTGTGAATACCAGGTGCTGTAAGCTTGGATGTGCGTGAGGTGTAATGTATACGTTAAGCAACGTCGAACCTGGTCAGTAACTAGATGAGTGACCGCTTGGAAATACCAGGTCCTGTAAACTTGGATGTGCGTGGGGTGTAATGGATAAGTTAAGTAGCGTTGAACCTGGTCAGTAACTAGATGAGTGACCGCTTGTGAATACCAGATGCTGTAAGCTTGAATGTTCTTGGGATGTAATGAATAAGTTAAGCAACGTCGAGCCTTGGCAGTACCACATGATGTTGCGTGGGCGCATGCCAGAAGTGGCATGGTCACGTGATGTTGTGTAGGTGTCCAAATGTTATTTAACCGGTCCGATTCTTTATCTGGACAGAAAGGCTGGCTCGAGATTTACCGACATTTTGTCTCCGCCATATATATTATATATATATTATCCGTCGCCTTAATTGAGCCCAGCAACAATATAGTACACTCAGTTGATGACAGATCCAAATGAAAAGCTGAAATGACTCTTAAACAAAACAAAACAGATGAGAAAAGCAAGAAGAAAGGGCTAATTGTATGAAATCAGAATCTATGGTTGTCAGTAAAAGAGACAGTCGAAGTTGCGAGTTGTATAATGGGGATGTCAAAATGTCATAATAACGGATGGTGGAATGTGTGCCACGGAAAAACGAAGAACCTCGGGAATAGCAAAAGATTCCTTGCAGAAGCTAAGCAAAGCATTGAGAGATTGGTCGATTTTATTAGGTCGAAATTGTGGTTATACGGGTCTGATTAGACGAGAAAAGAATTAGTTAAGAAGAAAATGTATTGAAAGTGCACTGATCTCACAATTCTCAACGGTCAACCGGGCTCAGGCGCGATGTCATTGATCCGCACAAAAAATGAACATCTGTAGCACAATGCGGTCCACGAACTAATAGAGGTGAAAAAAAATAAAAAATAAAAACAGATGTACTGGGAATGGACTAAATTGAAAATCCCGGAGACGTTAACTGCTTCAGTATGAAAAAAAAAAGTTCCTGTCGTAGAATCTGATCAACTTCTTTATTAACGCCTCGTCAAATATTCAAATGCAATTTTCTTAAACACAAGTTTGTCTATCATTCTGGTCTTAAGACGCCTAAGAGACGAAACACGTTGTCTGGATAGCTTCCCAATTTGTCTTATTATTTCCACCTTCGACCGGATATTATTCAACATCCTACTAACACCCATAAATATAACACTAGGCGCGTGGCCGAGTGATTAGGGCATTCGCATTCTGCCCATGAAACCCGGGTTCGAATCTCACCATGGCCGATTTGTCAGGAAAGAGACTTCCTTATGTTATCGGACTGGAGGAGGACAATGCGACGCCTTTGGAAAGTACCTGAATACCATACCACATGTTGACCCAAGCCTTGTGAAGTGAAATTCGGTAGACGGAAAACCTTGTCTCTCATTAGGATAGGTTCGTATGAATAGAATATTTATTCTTTCTAAGAAATCAGTTTGGTTTGTTTTATTTACACATTCGCCACAATTCGAACAATATATATATAATTATTTTTATAAAAAAATTTATAACATAAGTATGTTATAAAATCACTACAAAAATAGCCATTTTGTTTCAACACACACTCTGTGTCTTATGTTGAAACAAAATGGCTATTTTTGTAGTGATTTTATAACATACTTATGTTATAAATTTTTTAAAAATAATTATATCTGCTCTACTTTGTATTGAGCACTCTTTTAAGAATAGTAATTGTTGGTTATTGGAATTCATTCCGTGTATACCAATTATATACTTTGATATATATATATATATATATATATATATACACACACACAGTGATATAAAAGAGTTGTCGGGACCGGAGAAGAAGTCTCTTATATCCGGGTTTGGTTTAATTTATATACATAAACAAAGGCTCTAATTTGGGACCAGAGAAAATCTCTATTATATCCGGGTTTCTCTTATATCCGGGTTACACTGTATATATGTGTGTGTGTGTTCGCTGCCTTATTTGAGCCCAACATCAATATACTACAATCAGTTATTTATACTGTTCTGTAACGTTAGATGTGCGTGGGGGTATAATGGATACGTTAAGCAATGTCGAGCCTGGTCAATACCTGGACGGGTAACTGCTTGGGAATACCAGATGCTGTAAGCTTGGATGTGCGTGCGGTGTAATGAATAAGTTAAGCAACAGAAAGTCTGTTCATTACCTAGATGGGTGACCGCTTGGGAATAACAGGTGCTGTAAGCTTGGATGTGCGTGAGGTGTAATGTATACGTTAAGCAACGTCGAACCTGGTCAGTAACTAGATGAGTGACCGCTTGAATTAGTTAAGAAGAAAATTCATTGAACGTACACTGATCTTGAATATGCCTGGTTTGTAATGGATAAGTTAAGCGACGTCGAGGCTGGTCAGTACCAGATGATGTTGCGTAGGCGAGTGCAGGAAGGTGCCGTGGCCACGTGAAGTGGGGTTTAATGGATACGTTAAGCAACGTCGAGCCTGGTCAGTACCTAGGTCGGCGACCGCTCGGAAATACCACGTGCTGTAAGCTTGGATGTACGTAGAGAAAAAAATAGATAACGCGCGATGTCACCGAAGACATAAGTAGAACAATGCAGTCTACGAACTATTAAAGAAAAAAATAGATGTACTGGGAGTTGACTAAATTTAAAATCCAGTAGACATTCGATGTTATCGGACTGGAAGGATCCAATGCGGCGCTTTTGAAAAGTGCCTGTAAACCATACCAGGGGTTGACCCAAGCCTTGTGAGTAAAATTTGGTAGACGGAACCCTTTGGTGGCCGTCGATAGCTGTGCTAGCACGAAGTCACAAGCCATCATGGCCGAGGGCTTGAGCATGCTGGCCGTGTTCAAATTATTGATCCCGCTAGAGAACACACTGTGATTAAGCTGTGATTAAGGTCTGCAAGCATAGTGTTGAAACTTGACTAATGCATGGAATAATAATGCAACACAAAATGTACTTAGAACAAAATGTATTGAAACAAGAAAGTGTACACAATATTTACATATAGTCTTTTGTATATTCCTGGTAAGACCGTTCCTGGAGAATGTGTTGACTGAGTCGCAGTCGGGCAGAGTCTCTGGTTGAATGTCTTGATTCCTCCCTCTCTTCCCAGTACCAACCATATTTATATGGTCGGTACTCCACTATGCAAATTAGGTGGATCCTACCACAACACATAGTTGCAGTATAAAGCGTTGTGGGTGTTGAATAAACACAAATGCGCCTGAGCAAGAGTCTGCAATAGGGAGATGGGTGTCCTCAAATGCGAGTGGCCAGCTATATATACATATACAATCACACTTTTAAAAAATGGACGCAGTCTTTTAACTTACTGGTTTATTGTCTCAAGTTAGATATTACGATTGCTTTTTGTTCTATATAAAACTGCACATACTGATACGCGTGATACGCAAGAGATGGTGCTTGCTTACTAAATTGGCACGAAAACCAACCCCAGAGTCTTACCTCATCCACCATGCTCACCAGACCAAAAACATTTCGATCACTAGAATATATTCTTAGTGTCGGTATATAGAGAAATAAGGAAGACATCTCTTCAGGTCTGTCAGAATTTTATTGGCAAGGAATCGGAAAAAACTGCCTACACGAGCTACTTTAATTGCTAATGGCGAAGATTAGATCATCGATTAATTAAATATAGCTTAATTAGATAAATTAATTACCTTTGCGTTCGTTTTCTTCGCCTACTTGAAAATTCGATATTACTCTCCAAAAATCATATTCTTTTTTTATTTATTTATTTATTTACACTGGTCCACCAATCAGTGGCTTCACTCTCCCACGGTTTCATTTACCCGCTGTCAAAACCAGAAATAAAAAATGATTTTATTAAAACACAAGTATAGTGATGCTGTCAATTTAGATATGCAAATGAGTAGCCGTAAATTGCTTCCTTAAACTGCGTCTGGCAACAAGGGCTCTGATCGGGAGATTGCAGATTTGAGGAGCATGGAATAACCACTTAACTGCTGTTGTTCTAAGATCCACCCTGACCCGGGGTGGTAGCACCTGTTAGGGTCCCAGCTATGGGCAAACAGTGCCCTCCAATAAAAAGAAAACACTATGAAAATATAAAAATGCATTTTTGTAAAAATACCAGCAATATATTTTTATATTAAAAAAATTATCAACAATACAATTTTATAGTAAAATTACCAATAATACAATTTCATAGTTAAATTACAAACAATACAATTTTATAGTCAAATTACAAACAATACAATTTTATAGTCAAATTACCAACAATATATTTTATCTGTAGTTGAAGGCATACAACTGCATTCAAAATGTATTTAGTTGAAGCCATGAAATTGTGTTCAAAATATTTAGATTTCGGCATTAAATAACCCATAGATGTGTTGATATGCCGCTTACCAAAATCAACCGACTTCCTTAAACTGAAAACCTGAATGATCTCGTCTTAGTAAAGAAGAAACAAGTTGAATACCTTGGTTACTAAGATCTGACCGAATCTTATAATCTGACCGAATCTTATAATCTGACCGAATCTTATAATCGTCACATAACTTTTATTATAATATATTCTTATAATTGTTCTATTTAATTATTAGTTATTGTCGTCGATGTTTTGTTGTGTCCAATAAGGTCTACCGTAAGGATGAATCTTCTATCCGTCACATAAATTTTATTAGAATTGTTCCGGTCTGCTTCTAAGTGAACTAAAAGAGAAGGCAAACAAATTTTACGCATGTAAATGACAGGTCCTTCTTTTTAGTAGAGGTGAAAAGAAATGAAATAAGTTTCAACAAAGCGATATTTTCATGTTTTTTTATATATGGCTAATAAATGATTAACAAGAAATAGCATGCTTATATTCCTGCAAAAATTCAGGGTGTGATGGGGAAATTGTCACCATTTTATATTTAGAATTTTGCGCATGCGCGTTAGGTTTTTTTTGTTTTTTTTTTTTCTCGGCTACAGAGAATAGCAAGTTCAGTTGGGCACCGTCTGTGAGTTAAAGAACACTATGACGCAATTCAATTCGCTAGAAATTTGGAAACGGCATACTGTACTGCTTGGCATTCCAATACGAACATTTCAGAGTGTTTGGGTGTCAATCTGAAGACAATGCTAAGAATTCGGAAAATACAAGTCTAATGGTGATTACGAAGGCACGGCAGCTCGGAAAACTCACTCGGATCATTCTGATAAGAAAAGAACTCCAGAATGTTTTGGTGATGGCCTCAGACTCAACAAAGAGGCCCGCATCAAGTGCCTTGTAGTGCTGCACGGGTCAAGTAGCTGCTGGAAGACTCTATATCTAGCAACAGGATTCTGCACCATGCTACACAAGCAGGAGAACCCAGTCATGGCTGTTAGACAATTTCTGCGACCACATCACCGCTTACATCTGGCCACCTAACCCTCCAGACTGTGATCCCCTTGATTATTATATGTGGGGCGCAGTTGAGCAAGAGACCAACAAAACTCCTTGTAACACCAAAGCAAGACAAGGATTATGGCAGCAATCACCAACTTAAACAAGTAGACCGTTCAGAAGAGATGTAGGAGAATCTGAAGTCTCCAGACGACCGTGATTGAAGCCAATGGCGATTTTATTGAATAAATTTACTCTTTAGTATTTCAAGATATTTTTGTGTAATTTCGGTAAATATATCTGTTAAATTGAGATGTCAGTATTATTTTCATTTTTGCGTAATTTAGACGAAAATATATATGTCTATATTTCTGAGATGAGATACATTATTTACATTAAACTATTGTCCTCTTCTTTATCGCCAAATTTATTATTTTTATGTCGAACTGAACCCTTTATTTCGCTCACTGGGGTAGACTGTTCTAGTTCCACGTGCCATGTTTTAATGGCTGTCAATTATCAGTTATCTCCTGTTAATTCCCCTCTCTAAGTTCTCCACTGCCTTAACGGAGTATTGAACTCACACTCTTTGATCTAAGTATCACCTTTGGATCTAACTAACACTCTTTGGATCTAACTTACGCCTTTATCAACTATGCCATGGCACAGTGGATAAAGGCGTAAGTTAGATCCAATTACAGGACCCACAGAGACTACAGGACAGGAAATTGTGGAGAACCATAGTCGCCAACGTCCTAAAGGGACACGGCTCTTAAAAGACGAAGAAATAAACCGCATTATTCAGCGTTCACTGCCATATGGTAGGTAAGACAATACACAGTCTTACGCAAAGCTTTATTTCATTTCTCGTGTTAGTTTTTAAACAATTGTCGATTTCTGTGATGACCAGATCAAATAGTTTAGCCTTGACAATTAAACAAGAGTCAATGTTTTACAATGACGTAAATATTGATCCTAACTTCAGAGATATCAATGCCTCTTTGCCGAGACATGTTTACAAAAGAAACGTCAGTTAACGCCCTCGTGATTTCAAGAGAAAACTCCAATAGATACAGACGACCGTCGTTTTTATTTATTTGTAAGCAGATGTCAGAAATTTACTTCCAATGGTATCGCTGAGATTAACCGTTTCCATACAGGAAACATTAGACATTCATTCTCCGAACAATTACTATCACTATCGGATGAAATTTATAAAATCATTTCTCTGCAATCAGTTTTTCAACAAATTAGGTTGTCAGGTTCTCTAACTGTTATAGCTCTTTCTAAGAATGGTCGGAGAGCCAGCTTTGCTTAGTTTATTTATTTTTTTAAATTAACATATGAAGATTTGGTATGATTTTCTTTACAAGAAACTTTGGAATAAAACGAACTGACTCAAAGTTATAAAATAAATAATATATTTTTATTCATTTGTTTTAGAATTAGACTTTTGATATCCGGCGCCACAAGAATGTTCGTTTATGAGGCGGATATTAGTAGTAGCTTGGAGAAAGTCAGATAGTGATAGTTTTGAAGTTAGGTCGTACTAGGAGTAGTAGTAATATTATAAATAGGCCAGTGTCAAGCTACTGTTTTATTTAAAGGGTAGAAATATCATTAGCAGATGACATCTTAACTTCTTCATGCGTCATGGCTGGTTTCCCTGGCGGTCGTGTCTCTTGTCGTCACTCTCGGCATCCCCTTCTACTGTCTCACTCAGAGGTGTGAGCTTATATCCAGGCTCCGAGACTTTGATCTTTTTTGACTGACCAAAATTATTTTATTTTCCGGAGTTTTTTTTTTTGTTTTTTCATTTTTTTAACGGAAGTTATGCGTGGAGCCTCCCTGATTTTAGGTATTTTTCAGTCATAAATAAGTAGGCTCTGATCTCGCAAACTTCCGGCGTTTTTTTCGGCAGGGTTCAATGTTTTCTTGTTTCTCTTTTTATTTCGGGGTTACATTCTCGTTAGCTGAGAGAAGTATTAAAAGAGAAATTTAGAGAAAGAGAGAACGGAAAAGATAAGGTTTTTTTAAGCGCAAATGCCTTATTTTAATTTGAATTCTTTTTATAACTTGGACCGATTTTAAATGTGAATTAATTTTAAGCGTCTAATGATTTTATTTTATTTTTTCTTTCAGATTTAACAATTTAAGTCTTTGACAATTTCAACCATATAAAGATTAGCAATCAAACAGCATGTTAAAGTTTATGAGTGCAATTAGAAAAATTGTTCGTAAATTCAAACAAACTGGGTCGGTGGCAGATGTGAAAACACCATCGCGAGAGACCAAAAAAAATTCTTGTAACGTCAAAGATGAACTGAAAGCAAGGATTATGTCTGCATTTCCTAACTTAAACAAGGAGACCGTCTAGAAGAGTTGCAAGAGATTCCGAAGTCGTTTGGAGGCTATGGGTGAAGCCAATGGCGGTTTTATTGAATAAATTTATTCTTTACTATTTCAAGTTATGCTTGTGTCATTTTGGAAAATAAGGGTGTTCTAATAGCTTGGGCCGATTTTAAATGTGAATTAGGTTTAAGCGTCTAATGATTTTTTTCCTTTTTCTTTCAGATTTAACAACTTAAGTCTTTGGCAATTTCAACCAACTTAATCAATCGTCAATTGGGCGAATATCTTCCCAATGTTTTGACTTTTTTTCTCTACGAACGCTCAACTTTTTGGTTAATTTGCAGTGTAACACCCGCGTTCAGTTTGCATTAAAAATTCCAAAATATTTACATTTATGTGTAATTGTACATGCTCCATTCGAATCTGGCTTGGTAAATTTCATAAAATCTACCGTTTTGGAGTTATCGACAGTGAAATTTGGGATTCAATCGCTTAGTTGGAAAGCTAAGCTCGGAATTGGTCTTTCTTGTCTAAATTTGTCTCAATTACTGCGCACGAGAACTATTTCCCTAGACACGCTCAGTTTGTGCAATGATACCTACACTGATAGCTATTCTGCAGTGAATGTATGCAAACAACGCCCTTAATGGCTGCCCACGACGCGAATGAATCCGAACTTTCACTATTAATAACTCCAAAACGGTAGATTTTATCAAATCTAAACAGAAAACAAGGGATGAACCCCTACTCCTGCTCAAAAAAATCGGGGGTATGAGCCAGAGCATAGGCGGGCCTATCTAAGCCTATTAGCTTATCTACGGCTATTAAATTCTGCTTTCTGAGAAACAGCTACATTTGCAAAAGAAACAACAGTTAAAATTGATCATGACTTGAAGGGAAAAAATAATAGCCCTAAACGACAACCATCTTTATTTAATTTTATGTTCGTTTTTTTTTACGGTTTATCAACCGCTTGTGGTTTATTTAAAATCGAAACATATTTTGGATTGTAAAAATAACTCTTTTTTGCGAGTGAACATTGCATTAACAATTTTTTAGGAATAAAAATGATTTTTTTTTCATATACAAATATTGTTTAACCCATAGCTAGGTGAGATATACTCATATTTTTGCGTAATAAGTGAGTGAGTGGAACGAACCCAACTTGAAATCGAACTTGGCTCTCCGTTTTCTCATTCCCAGCAGTCATCTATTAAACCACCCGCACTTACATGGGAAAGCTTACTACAGTGTAACCCGGATATAAGAGACCCTGATATAAGAGAAACCCGGATATAAGAGACCCGGATATAAGAGAGATTTTCTCTGGTCCCAAATTAGAGCCCATACTTACCTAAACAAAACAGACCAAACCCGGATATAAGAGAAACCCGGATATAAGAGACTTCTCCGGTCCCGACAACTCACTTATATCCGGGTTACACTGTATAAGATTATTAGTAATCTCCAACGAAAATCTTAATGTTTTGTCAAATAATATTAATTATAAATGTAAAAACTGAGTTATTACGATTGTTCTTACTTTTAAAACGAATATAAGAGCCCAAAATTGGCATCTTGCAGAAAAATAAAAAATAAAGCAACATTTTTAATTAATTAAGGTTGAATTACATGGCTTCAAAGTCAAAATTTTCTCTTGAATCGACAAAAATTAAAGATGGCTGCTGCGATGTGATTGACAGAAAAATCAATATTGCGCTTTTGTATTTGTTTAAATAAAAATAAAAATCTATTAAAAGTAGTTGCAACATCAAGAAAATTTTATCATTAACTTTATATTTTATACTTCTTTTTTCTTTAGCTACTTTAACTACGTCAAAAGAATAATCAAATTTCATTGAAAAAACATTTTAAAATGTATTTTTATAACATGGGGAGCTAACACCAGTCAGTACGAGTCAAAGGTCAATATGGGTTAGTGGAGGTGATATTTGTATTACCAGCTGACGACAGCGACACAAATTCTTGTTAACAGTTCTCGAGTGAATTGCGTCCGTTCTTAAGTATGGTGGCCCGTAGTAAGAAAAATCAATATTTTATTTTTTCGTAGTCTAATTATGTATATATATATATATATATATATATATATATATATATATATATATATGAAAGGAAGAGGTTATAGTAGTTCTAACGAGAGAAAAGTGTGTATATTGAAAAGAAGAGAGATACCGCAAACGTTTTTGGTTGTAATGTGGATTTTCCTTTTTTTAAATATTATGCTTTATTTTCCATAATTTTACTACACGTGTTTCTGGTCTCGCGACCGTCATCAGATAAAGGGTGGAGATTTCCACATATTATTAAAAATAATTCATGGAAATAGATCTAAGAACACACAGGAGTCATTAAACCATTAAAAGATAAGATACCGATAACTAATTCATCATTTCTCTCGGATCAATCTTAATTGTTTTATGACCCTTCATGCCGAAGTCTTCACTGCCAGTTCATGAAAGACACTTGGATTACTAACACATAAAAAGAGAATGTCTCATATCGAGAATATTTAACATCGAAAAACATAAAGGAAAAAAAAATTATTTTTAATATGTGGAAATCTCCATCCTTCACCTGATGACGGTCGCGAAACCAGAAACACGTATAGTAAAATTATGGGAAATAAAGCATAAGTTTTTTTTTTAAAAATCCACATGACAACCAAAAACGTTTGTGGTATCTCTCTTCTTTTCAACATACACACACACACACACACACACACATATATATATATATATATATATATATATATATATATTTAAATAGAACAATCATTACTTTTAAAATATTTAATTCTGGAACTTATTCTCTCACATGAAATGTCGATTATAAAGAACGTAAAAAACACTTAAATATACTTACTATTTTTGGGTCTTAATAAAATTAAAAACCTCCACACAAAGGCAATACCTAAGGTTTAAAACGAATTTGAAAAAATACAAAGTCTTTCTCAAAGCTTTTTTTATTTTTAATTTTAGCTAATAGGTCAAATTTAATATTGCCAATATGCAAACTACTTTACTGTATTTCAAAATTAATTTAAACTGACTGGAAGGAATTTGGTTTTCGAAATTACTAAAATCGCTGATTTTAGCGTCATTTTAACCATTTGCCATCAGAAAGTAGTTCTCTTTTAGAAATAAATTATACTTTTCTGAAACTTTATTTGAGTAATATTGACTGACTTAATCTGATCTGAAACAAATATTGCCTACTTTAAGTTTAAAATATCGTAGAAATTCATTTTTACACGAAGATTGGTGTTTATTTAACGTGTTGACTAGTTGCCTGACAGATGGCAGTGTATCTAATATTTTCTATGGTGGGAATATTTGTAAAAATTACTTTAGAAATAAAACATGAGATTAAATATATCTTAACGTAAAGATTTGTATCTATAAAAATAACGTATAAACAAAACATATAATCAAATAATGGTTGGTTCATTTCATAATATATGATGTCATTTGTTTAGGTTAATATACAGTTCGGGCAGATATGAGCGTTCGAGAGGAATAGTGAGAAATTTGTAATTTAAAAACAGTAATTCAACCTTGCTAACCAGACGCTTCCTCTGGAACTTCATGGTATAGCACGTCAGGCTATATGACGGTTCAGTGTAAGATGCAGGTTCGATTCCTGTCGGAGGACATATATTTTCTATGAAATTTCTCGGACATTCAGGCCGGTAAATGTTAATATTCTTTATTCTCAACAAAGCATATACTTAAATATTTGTATCTATAAGAATAACGTATCAACACTATATATATATATATATATATATATATATATATATATATATATAGATAGATAGAGAGAGAGAGAGAGATAGATAGATAGATAATATTAGTGGAAAATATATAGGGTTTTTTTTAATTTGCAGGTCTGATGAATTGGATCGTATTTACGATTCCAATGAAATAAATTATGACCATGGAATATTAGTGTTTAAGCCTTTTTTTATATATATATATATATATATATATATATATATATATATATATATATATAATGTGTGACACAGAAATCAACTTTGCATGGTGGCACCCCATGCGATTTTCAGATAATTTCTAAAAAAAAAAAATTCTAGAAAAAATAACTTGGGGAATATACGAATGTCATTTGCCGTCTGAAAATAGCATTAATACATGTTGCTTTCATTCTAAAGACAGAAAATAAACGACTTGAAGAATTGTATTAATTATAACGGGTGTAACAGCAAAATTGGCCAAATCGTGGAACAGCAGAAAATAATTCACACAAAATGTTTAATATCTAAATAAAAACACTAAATTAATTGCGTTTCTTTTTTCCAAGACATTTGGCATTCTTGACGCCATTTGTCGTGGGAATCACTGGAAAAACCCTCTGAGTTATTCAGCTACAAAGAGAACAGGTTAAAATCGTTTTGTGTCAATCTCACTGTCTTCCCAAATGAGCAATGGTGAGAGGAAAAAGATCATTCAGGCCGTCAGTAATGGTACCAACGTTCATACTCTGGTTTCCATCTTCAAAGTCCATTCAAGAGCCCTCAAGAGAACGGTGAATAAGTTTTTTAAAAAGAGGGATCAGTAGAGAGGAAAACTGTATCAGGGGGTCACAACAGGAAGAGGGATCATCACTTCAACTTAGAGCAAAAGAGATCAATTAGAAAAGATCCAACTCAATCCATAAGACGTTTGGCACGTGAGAGAGGAGTTTCAGCTATGACAGTCCAAAGAACAGTGAAAAAAGACTTGAAAATGATGTCGTACGTGAAACATTTGAGGCACCTTGTTACTCCAGGACAGAAAATTAGAAGGCTAGAGAGGGCGAAGATAATCTTGAATAAGTTGGAAATTGATCTTGGAATAATGTTTACACACACACACACACACACATATATATATATATATATATATATATATATATATATATATATATATATATATATATTTGAAGTTTATTTCAACCCTTCCTGAGCTTCCGATCCTTAGCTATGATTAATTACTGATGAACATGTCATTTTCGTTTTATGATCGATTTCATCACGATTCTTCTGTTAAGCGTGGAGAGTAATTATACATTCTTATTGTTCAAAGTAGAGTCCAATAGTGCTATAAAAACCTCGGTGAATTCCAGTAAGATATCTTTAATCATTTCTAAGATACAACAGTTCAGATCTTAAACTAACAAATGGACATTTTTGCTTTTACATCCGGTATTTAATGCTTTGAATAGTCGACAGGTTGACTGGCAGATGGAAGTGTAATGTTTTTTTTTTACGCTGGGAATATCTGTAATAATTAATTTAGTAATAAAACACGAGATTAAGATTATCTTAACGTAAAGATTTGTATCTCTAAAAATAACGTATAAACAGAAAATATAGTAAAATAAATGCCGGACTTGGTCGATTTCATAATATCAAGTCACACGAAGAGAGAAAGCAAGGCCTGTAATAAGGACAGTTTGAAAGTTAAATAGATTATGTTAATTATAGCTAGAAAAAAAACATTAATAATTTTGAAAATGTTAGCTTCAATAATCTTCATTTAATTATAAACTTCGCCACTGAAGTGCCGGTTTTTATAAAGAAATGCTAACAACAAAAAAATTGTTTAAATTAAGAATTACCTCAGGATGTGAACAGTTCCGAAAAGGTCACCATTTTTTTTATTTTTTTTCATTTAAATTCTTTCTTTTAGGCTTCCTGGAATCAGCAGAGAATCGTAATGCTTACCGGTCTTGTTTGAAGCGATATTAGTGTCAGCCGATATCTTGTTAAACGGAAGCTGTCACAAAAATTGTTTCAGGCATTTATTGTCCTGATGATTATCCGCTAAGGGAAGTGAACCTTACAAGTACCATAACAAATAAACTTAACAACGAAGATCACTGAATGAAGCTAGACTTTGATAAATTACATTTTTATAGACAAAGATGACAGGACAATGAACAATGCTCTCTATAAGGCAGTGGTCACTACCATCAGAAAACAAAGAGACCCGGTCAAAGGCACGGGGAGTGACGCGAGACCGCCTCACAGCGACTTGAAAGTGAAGACGCCCGTTAGACTGCTCACCTCCCCCTCATCTCGTTTTATCACTGCCTTGCTCGTCTATTGCAGTTGGTTACAACCATAAAAAATGCCTACTACTACAATAGTCTTATGGTTTTATTTTGTAGGTGACGATCTAGTCAAATGGTTTGACTGGAAGAAGTCCCGGCCTGAGAACAAACCTAGTTTCTGGTCAAGGGATGCTACGCCACATATTCTTGTCTCTGTTTTACACAGACACCGGATGTCGAATTCTAAATCCTGGTACTTTTTTGTATCATATCTGTTACTAGCAGTAGAGCCCGGCGTTGCCCGGGGATGTAACAGTAAGAGATAGATCAAGTATCGATCATCATAAAGACTGAAAAATAAAATTGACAAAGATTATTGTTCAAGGTTGACGGACACGCATGTCTTAATTAGTTTTTTTTTTTTTTGGTGGGGGGTGGGTACGAATTGGTCAAACTCAAACAAAAACACTGTTTTCAATCGTTATGAGTCTACCGATTGAATACAATTTTATTATAAACAATTGTCTTGTAAATGGAATTTTTTAAAGCATTCTGAATGTAAAAATAAAGAAAAAAGTGTGCAAGACAATAAGAAACACTACCTGCCAAAAAAAAGTGAAGTTTTGTTGAAATCGGTTGAAAAATGTAGGAAATCCGATCCCATATATAAATGAACACACACACACAAACAACCTGGGTTTTATAAGTATAATAACTCGATATGAGTTGTCCCCCTTTCATTCTGGCGACAGAATCGTGTTTTCAAATTGATTTCGTGTAAAAACAATTGTGTTTTTCTAATTTTTGGCGTTGTCAGAACCACCACAAGGTAATTTTACGTAGTCCTGAGAAGTTTTGTTGAAATCGGTTGAAAAATGTAGGAAATCCGATCCAATATATAAACGTACAGACACACACACACAATCTGCGTTTTATAATAAGTAAGATTCTTTTATGGGATTTGGGTAGGTGGATCTGCATTCTCAGGTATCGGAGAAGGTCCGTCTTTGAATTCCGGTCAAACAGACGATATCTGCTGGGTTCGATTGCAATGATAAATTTCTTTTGGAAACGATATTCTACAAAATTATTGAGTGTATAACGGCTTCTTCACTTTGATGCCGTAGCCTTTCAGAACGTGAGCAGTCATGGCTCTCTCAAACTCCGTCTTCATGTTAGTTCGAAGCAATATGTGTTCTCTTAGTGTTCCAACAAGTCTCTGTTCTGTTAACCATTTACACTGGTTAAGTAACTTACTCAGTGCTTCCCTCTCATTTTCTCGTCTTCAGTATATCCTCTCTGTGTGAATATTTCCGAGCCTACTTTCCTCAGGAACGTCAGTCATAATTCAACATCTACATTGTATTTTGTTCCCTTCCCTACAGCAGTTAAATAAAGTGTTATACTGGAACACACCTATTCTATTGTTAATAGACTCTCCCACCTATAATAAGTAGGAGTAGTAAGAGTAACAAGTGAGTCGCTCAGTGGTTCGGTCAGTCAGTCGATGCGGGACGACTGTTAATCAGATACTAAAGTATCAGCGACCACAACTAGATTTCTCTGCGTCATTACCTATTATATCAAGTTCCTAACGTTTTGTACGTCGAACCTATCTTAGGACCGACTTAGTACAAATACAAGCCTCCACTGTGAAACCACTCCATAACATAAAGTGACGTTGATTAAAATGTAAGAACGTTGGAAAACTAAATAAAAAATTAATTACATTTTATTTGTCTGTCATATTTAATGAAACATGCTTACAAAAAAAGCTTGCTGCCTATATATATATATATATATATATATATATATATATATATATATAGTGAACATAGAAGTCGACATAGGCGACAGTCTGTTTCATGCTAGATGCAATCACGATTGCATCTAACATGAAACAGACTGTCGCCTCTAAGTGTTGACTTCTATGTTCACTTTTATATTTACACGCTCTATCTCTGATATTGAGCACTTTATCCCATAAATATACCACATCTTAAGACTATATTTCTTCTTTATTTATATATATATATATATATATATATATATATATATATATATATATATATATATATATACAAGATCCTAATGTACAGCCAGTTAGATCGGGGCTACAGGAATGTATGACGCCCAAAGATACAAAGACTAGCTGAAAAGCAACTTGCCAGCTGTCAATATACCACATAACACCCTTGAGCGGTTAGTCTTGGAGCGGGTAGTATGTAGATCAAAGTGTTTTAGCGGACTCAGCAGTTTTCCATCTGCTTGTCTGAATCATCTTCAAGAAGCGAGAGCAAGATCTAAAAGGTCTGCCAATCTAACAGTGATCTCATCTCACAATCCTCAGTCTTGCTCCTTTGTAAATCACTAACGGTTTTTAAGTGACACTTAAGATTATCGCACAAAATTTCATAACTGAATTAACTAAGCTGTCAGATCCTCATACGTTGAAACCGGCGGGAGAGTCAATTATATATATATATATATATATATATATATATATATATATATATATATATATATATATAAATAAGTTTTTTGTAATACAGAATTTAATAATAGATAGGAAAAGACAATATTTATAAGGCATTTTTAAAAGCAAAAGCTAAAATAAACAACCGGTTTCGTCCCAGGACTTATCAAGTTTATTTATTCTGGGAATTTAAAAAGCGTGTAAATTAATTTTTAATTAACGAATGTAATCGAATGGGGGAAAAAAATTATGAATTTCAAGAAAGTAGAGTCCAATAATATTCAGACCTAGCAAGCATTCCCTCTGTTTACAAAGGGAAGGCTCACGGGATCTGATTTACAAGGACTCTAGGACCTTGAGGTGAAATGTGGAGTGGGACCTAGATAAAATTATAAATCGGTCACCATTAAAATTTTCCACACATTCCCTTCTATTTATTAAATGTTCAGCAATAGCAGAACCAGAACTGTTAGTCAGTTGGCTATTCCTGGAGGACGAATTCAAAATCCTGGTGGGGTAAATGCTGTTTTTATTCTCGAATCCAAACGCTGGCACGTCATATATATATATATATATATATATATATATATATATATATATATATATATACAATGAATCATTCATACAGAAAGTAAGTTAGTAACGTTAATGATATAAAATGGCGAAATCCCTTCGCTAACAAAATTTTAAAGATGTATTAACCTACCAATCATCCGATGAATGTTAAGATCCTTGATTTTTTTTGATTTTTTTTTTAACTATAAGCTCTATAAGGTCTTCCTTAAATACGCAAGTACATTCGTCTGTACAGTCAATCATCTTCAGGCATGGAAATTATTTTGTTTTTGGTCAAATCCAGGTAGCATCTGAGACGAAAAAATATAATACGAATCAAAATGTCTTTTTGAAATGTGTTATTGATAACGGACATAAACTTTTGGCGCCTGCAGTCGTAACGTTAAGGGTGAATTTTTTGAAAATTTAAAAGAGTGCGTTTTTTAATAATATGGCAATTTGAGATATTTTTTGTTGTAGGAGTTTATCAGTCAATGTATCATGAACCAAATAGTTCAATAAATAGAGTAATGTCTCAGTTGTTATCCCGAGGATTTGCACATCGGATCAGTTCTTTCAAATCAAATAGGAGGTGCAGTTCAATTTATATTACAATGAATCATTCATACAATTAGTAAATTAGTAAATTTTAAAAAACAATTATAACATTCGAGTGATTGGTAGGCTAATGCATTTTTTAAATTTTGTTAGCGACGGGATTTCGCCATTTCATATCATTAACTTTACTAATTTACTTTTGGTATGAATAATTCATTGTAATATAAATTGAACTGTACCACACACACACACACACACATATATATGTAAGCAAATATATGGATATAGATCCGACAGTATGAAGAAAAATATACGGAAAAAACAAACAAAAATCCTTATATACAATTATGCTGTTTTAATGTTAATATGTCAACGTCGGACGTTTTATGAATATGTCCTGAAGATGGTTTATTAGACCGAAACGTCCGACGTTGACATATTAACATTAAAACAGCATAATTGTATATAAGGATTTTTTTTGTTTTTTCCATATATTTTTCTTCACATATATATATATATATATATATATATATATATATATATATATAATTCGATAGATAAATTGTGGTCTAATTAACGCAAAAATGAAAATAATACTGACATCTCATTTTAACAGATATATTTACGAAAATTACACATAAATATCTTCAAATACTAAAGAGTAGATTTTTTCAATAAAATCGCTATTGGCTTCAACCACGGCCTCCAGACGTCTTCGGAGTCTCCTGCATCTCTTCTGGACGGTCTCCCTGTTTAAGTTGATGAATACTATCATAATCCTTGCCTTCAGTTGGTGTTACAGGAAGTTTTGTTGATCTCTCGCTCAACTGCGATCCACACATAATTATGAAAGGGGTTGCAGTCTAGGGAGTTAGGTGACCATATGTAAGGGGTGATGTGGTCGCAGAAATTGTCTGACAGCCATGACTGGGTTCTCGTGCTTCAACTCCATGGTACAGAGCCCTGTTCCAGCAGCCACTCTCTTGACCCAGAGCAACACAACCTCCTCAAAGCACTTGATGTAGGCCTCCGTGTCGAGTCTGAGGTCCTGTGGGAAGATAATGGGAGCCATCACTAGTAATCACTCCAAACACAATTATGTTGACTGGATATACCATCCAACGCTTTCCGAATCCTCTGCACTGTCCTCAGATTGACACCCAAACACACTGAAATGTTCGTGTTGGAGCTTCCGACGCGAATGCCAAGCAGTACAGCGTGTCGTTTCCAAATTTCTGGCGGAGGGAATTGCGTCATGGGGCTCTTTTTCTCACAGATGGTGCCCAACTGACCCTTCTATACTGGGCAGTTGACATATTCAAAAAAACAAACAACGCGCATGCGTGAAATTAGAAATATAAAATGGTGACAATTTAACCATCGCACCCTGTACATAAATCAGAGCAGATATGATAGATCGAGAAAAATCGTCGAAGGTATGTATTTCAAAGCCCATATATATATATATATATATATATATATATATATATATATATATATATATATAATGAATGAGAAAAGAAAAGTTTGAGTAAAATTCCACTGTTCGTACCATTTACTTTTTAAAAATTGCTCAATACAAAGTAGAGCAATATATTATTATTTTTATTATGAGAGATTATAATAAAAACATGTTGAAATCGCAACACAAAAGATTTCAGGTTTCAATACTTTGATTGTACTTCTTCAGGCGATGGTAAGGTACTGGTGATTAAATGATTTTTTTTTTAATTTAAAAACAAAGTGTTACCTCTTTTCCGAAAGTTAAAGTGTGGTCAGAATTTAAAATAGACTTGTGGTATGTCTTGATTAACCAATTAAATGTCAGATCTGTGCTAAACAGAAAAGTAAGATCAGAGGGTGGAGGTGAGTGAGTTATTTTTTCATAAACCGGTAACATAGACAGGCCGTCAATGAGAGTTGCGGAAAAATGTAAGCGACAATTGTATAGTGATTGTTTAATTTTTTGAAAATGCGTTGAAGGGAGGCGTGCGTTAATCAGACGTAAAGTTAACAGAATTTTTTTTCAAATTTTAGATTCAGAAAGCCTGTAGATAAAATTAAAAATGTGGAACATCTATATAAGATATTAATAACATTAACTGGACGGCAATACATGGCAATATTAAAGCGGAATAAACAAAATAAGAGGGTGGACCATTATATACTAATAAATTATGGCTATAAGAAATGGTAATACGTAATTTTTTAAATTTAACTATATTTTAAGTTAAAAAATAAGCAGTGTCGGCAATTTACAGTTAATTCACTCCTTTAGTTTAATAGTATTTTTGTCAGGAAATTTGATACTTTCTAATTTTTCATATAAACATAAGAAGCAAGGTTCATTTAAAGATATATATATATATATATATATATATATATATATATATATATATATATATATATAAATTAAATAAATGACAAGGTACTGCGTTTAAGTTTTATTTAATTTCTTCATCATTAATACTTACGTTGATATGGTATTGTTCTTCATTATATCCGGGTCCGATCAAACTGTTTCTACTATCGCATTATGATTTTGGTTTACATTATTTAAATGGTGAATTTCATTTTTAGCACTTGTTATTTGTCGTAAAGCAAGGTTTTTCTGAATGTTGTAGAATGTAATGTTACTTTCATTGTTGGCTGCAGGTCATGTATTTTAATAATTGTATTTTGGAATAGCAACCCCTCTTTTATATGAGTTTCATTAAAACATTTTAAATTAACCCGGATATAATGAAGCAGAATACCATATCAACATAAGTATTAATGATTACGAACCTAAATAAAAAAAACTTAATATATATATATATATATATTGAACAATAAGAAAATAAAAAAATTAAAATCTTTAGACACACTGGGTTGTAGATTAATATTCTTTCGTTTTTTTTATTATTATTCCATTTAGATTCCTCGACTAGTTTCGACCGAAATGGCCATCATCGGGAGGAGAAATATTTCTGCTTGCTGGTAGCAGTCAACTACAAAAATGAATAAATATGCACAATCTCAATATATATATATATATATATATATATATATATATATATATATATTGAGATTGTGCATATTTAACAACAATTTTTCATTGATGTATGTTTCATTAAATAATATAGACAAGTTTTGTCTATTTATTTTAAGTAAGTTCCTTTCATATTGTCTGATAAGCTTAATAACATTATCATTGAAAGACGAAAGGAAATCACCATATTGATACATGTTTAAATCCAATCTAAGCTTTCGGATCACATAAGCCATTATCAAAGATAACAATTACTTCTCAATATATCAACCAATACACGGACAAAATATAATGATAGTCTGTTTTTGTTGCATGAAAAATTTCAAAGCAACGACTAACTCGTGTATACGAGACGCGGAAGCGAAAATCGCGTCGCAGCTCGTGACGTCACACATGACTACGAGAGAGTGAATATATATATATATATATATATATATATATATTGTGGGCAAAAGTAGGTAGCCCGATTCATATACCAAACTCCGAAACACCAGACTTTGGGGAATTGTTTGAACCGAAAACATTTTTACGTTCCTTCGTATATAAACGGGACTACTTTACACAGTTCCATGTGTTTTTGCGTGTTTGTGCGTATGTGTGTGTGTTTGTGTGTGTGTTTTGTGTGTGTGATTGTGCGTGTTTGTGCGTATTTGTGTGTGTGTTTGTGTGGTGTGTGTGTGTTTGTCTGTGTGTTTGTGCGTATGTTTGTGTGTGTGTTTGTGTGTGTTTTATGTGTGTGTGTTGTGTGTCTCTTTGTGTGTGTCTGTGTTTGTGCGTATGTGTGTGTGTGTTTTGTGTGTGTGATTGTGCGTGTTTGTGCGTATTTGTGTGTGTGTTTGTGTAGTGTGTGTGTGTGTGTGTGTTTGTGTGTTTGTGTGTTTTTGTGTTGTGTGTTTTTGTGTTGTGTGTGTGTTTGTGTGTGTGTGTGTTTGTGCGTATGTGGTTGTTTGTGTGTGTGTTTGTGTGCGTCTGTGTTTGTGCGTATGTGTGTGCGTTTGTGTGTGCGTGTTTTGTCTGTGTGTGTGTGTGTTTGTGTGTTTGTGCGTATGTGGTTGTTTGTGAGTCTGTTTGTGTGTGCGTATGTCTGTGTTTGTGTTTTGTGTGTTTGTGTGCGTCTGTGTTTGTGCGTATGTGTGTGCGTTTGTGTGTGCGTGTTTTGTCTGTGTGTGTGTGTGTGTGTGTGTGTGTGTGTGTGTGTGTTTTGTCTGTGTGTGTGTGTGTCTGTGTCTGTGTCTGTGTGCGTCTGTGTGTGTCTGTGTGTGTTTTAATGAAAAGACTTCTTTTTTTTTACCTTTCAAATCATCCTAGGATATATTTTTTTAAATGTTATTCTAATATTTTTTTTTTAATCCACTTTTCGAAGCAAACTAAACTAAACGTCTGACATCAATTATAGAGATTATTCTTTACTTCTGCAACCTCGGGGTAATTCACTTTAATCAATTGGTGGTAGAGAGCATGAAGCATTTCAGTAAGCACCGATCCGTCGCTATCGTGGTAGGATCTCGCCTTTCATTTAGCAGACGGTAACTTAAAGTGATTCTAGCCCCAAAGAAAATTAATTTTGTTGGGAAAAAATTAATTTTGATACAAATTAAAGAATGTGTTAATGGTAATGGTAAATTTAGCCGTTTCCTTATAAGGAAACATTCGGCATTCATTGACCGAACAGCCAGTTCTACTCGAGTTTCGCTTTTCTTTCCTCCCTGAATATCGGGCAAGGATCAAAGTGTATTAACTGTTCTTCTCATCTCTAACGGTAATGTCAATATTAGTTGTTTCCTTATAAGGAAACATTCGGTATCATTGACCGAACAGCCAGTTCTACTCGAATTACGCTTTTCTTCGCTTACTGAACATCGGGCAAGAATCAAAGTGTAGTATCTGTTCTTCTCATCTCTAACGGTAATGGTAATATTAGTCGTTTCCTTATAAGGAAACATTCGGTATTCATTGATCGAAATCTTAGCGTTACAGTCGATTGGAAATTATAATATCCTTTTTCTTAAAACACTTCTTTCAGGAAATTAAACTTCTCGATTTCGCTAAATGTTATAGCTCTTTCTAGTAATGATGGGAGTTACGTTCCATTCCTTTTATTTTTGGTAGTGTAGAAAATTAATACATTAATTATATCATTATTTTCTCTTTTAGCTATAAGTGCAGCCTATTTTTGTTGTTACAGCTTTTGGAAGTTTTCAAGTGATGTGGAGTTTTGTTATTTGGTACTGTTCCTTGTTTGCAATTTTAGAGGGCCAGTCTATAGGATTTGATGAAGGATCATCTTTTTTAAGATCTAAAAGACATTTTTAATCATTGTTCTAAGAAAGCGGGTGTATTTCTAAACGGGTGAGGCGTCAGACATAACATCCAAATGATAGTCTAAATCTGACGAAGCTATTAAGAAGATGACTCTACTTCCCAGGTTATTATTTCGGTTCTTACAAGAAATAAAAAAAATCGTTAAGTGTTAAAGGGTCAGGAAGTTGTGGGGTGCCATGATCATCTACGTCCTGGGGGCTACGAGACATAAAGTGGAAGAAGCATCTCTCAGTGTTGGACTAATGTATCCCGGGTGCAAGCGATTCTGTGGTCGATTACCATACCTCTTCGTCTACGTTTATCATTTGGGCAGTTCAACGTGGTGTAAAGATAATTTTCTAAGCCTAGCTTAGATGTGGCACAAGGCTGAAAGTATGGAGCACCCAGTGAGGGTCGAATACACTACTAGCGAGACAAGATTGCTAACCATTGCACCACGTCGTGAACGTACTGTAATAGTTAGCAAGCTTGTCTCGCTAGATCAATTACAACTTAGTATTAGTGAGTTTGATCCTCAATGGATGCTCCATACTTTAGGCCTTGTGCCACATCCAAACAATTAAATCACTGTAATAAATTTGCTATTAAAATACTTGTTATTAGAAATATAATTCTAAATGGTTATACCCAAAGTTAATTTACCCCGAAAATCGACAAGTCACCTTGCTGGTATTCTTTGCTGTGTACGGTCGGACTAAACATGGCCGTCTTAAGTGTTGTTCAAAGAAAAATTGTTTGCTTTATGGCAAAAGAAAGGATTGATACATTTTGGCGGCAACAGTCGGGTATTTGGGTCCAACACGCATGCGTGTTACACAGATGTTATCCACCTTTTAACAGCTGGAAAAGTTATCGATTTATTGACCTTGTGTATAATCGATCCACTGAACGAGAACCACTCAGGATTCATTGAAAGTCTTGGCATGATAACTATGTAGAAAGCTGTTTTAAAAGTGCTCGACAAGAAATAGAAAATAAATGTTGTGAAACCCTCTTACTATACGATCAGTTTTTGCCTCAGTGGCGTAACTATATCTGTTTTATTTCAGGGATTTATTTAAGTCATACTGTTTTGGAGAGTCTAATTTTGGCTCAAATAAAATGGGTAGATTGTTTTAAAATATTATACCTATAACAGCCCTATTTTCTAAGTGATGCTGTCGAAACCCGTCTACCCAGGTTTTTATAATTATCTGAATGTCGGGATTCCAAGCATTTAACAGTAACAGCAACACATCTTTTAAATGAAATAAAAAGAAGGCCATTCTTTAAAGAAAAAGGAAAAGCAGAACGTCTGTTTAAATAACATTTATATATTTTTCTCAGAAATATCAAATCACGATAAAATGAACAATTTTCCTTGCAGCGAAGTTTGTTTTATCAAGTAATTAAGTGTTCTTAGGGTGGTGTGAAATGTGTGAACAGAATTTCTTTATGACAGTCAACCTAAGGTTTTTATGAATGCGTGAACAAGCCCTTAGTCTGCAGCTGCTGTCTGTCATCTTCTATTGTGTGTGTGAATAGCTAAAGCCACTGTCAGCGCCTCACTGTTCCAATCTAAAGCTCGAGAGACAAATTCAATAACTACCATATCAAGTTTATACCATATAAAGTTAGTATACTTAATCTTACTTATTATAAAACGCAGATTGTGTGTCTGTACGTTTATATATTGGATCGGATTTCCTACATTTTTCAACTGATTTCAACAAAACTTCACAGGACTACGTAAAATTACATTGCGGTGCTTCTGAGAGCGCCAAAAATTGTTTTTACGCGAAATCAATTTGAAAACACGATTAAGAGGCATTAATCAAAGGGACAACTCATATCGAGTTATACTTATTATAAAAACCTGGTTGTGTGTGTGTGTGTGTGTGTGTGTGTGTGTGTGTGTGTGTGTGTGTGTGTGTGTTCGTGTGTTCGTTTATATATGGGATCGGATTTCCTACATTTTTCAACCGATTTCAACAAAACTTCACTCTTTTTTGGTAGGTATTGTTTCTTATTGTCTTGCACACTTTTTTTTTTTTTTTTTACATTCAGAATGCTTTAAAATTCCATTTACAAGACAATTGTTTATAATAAAATTCTATTCAATCGGTAGACTCATAACGATTGAAAACAATGTTTTTGTTTGAGTTTGGGTTTGACCAATTCGTAAAAAAAAAAAAAAAACTAATTAAGACATGCGTGTCCGTCAACCTTAAACAATAATCTTTTGTTAATTTTATTTTTCAGTCTTTATGATGGTCGATACTTGATCTTACTGTTACATCCCCGGGCATACTTGATCTTACTGTTACATTCCCGGGCAACGCCGGGCTCTACTGCTAGTAATCGATATAATAATTGTAAATGTCAGTGTGTCAGTGTGTCACATTTTTTCAACTTTACTCCTAGAGGTCGTAGTCCAACATATCATACCATTTTGGAATCAGGCCGACTCCGTGAGGAAATTAAAAACATTCCCAGTCGGACCCGGCCCCACAATCCTGAATTTTTTAATTCCCAAGCTTTTATTATTGCAATTGTTTTCGGCGGTTTTTTTATGTGTTTTTTTCGAAGAATTTTTTTGTACGATACCAATTTTATAACTTGGAAATAAATTTGGGAATAATCGAAATTAATTGAGAAATCTATCGAAAGTCTTCTATGAAATAAAGTAATTGTTTGTATGGAAAATAAGGACCTGCCTACATGAAACTGTTTTTAAATTAAAATGAAGGCAGAAGAATTATTGTTGAACTTTTAAAGGATATGCTTAAATATTAATACAATACTTAAATGCAGCGATCAATTTTGAGTTCTTCTCTAGTTTATTGTTGCCTATCGCATACGGCTGCAGTATGCCTCGCGAAAAGAAATCTCCGTCAACAGAGGAACAGATTGCAATCAAAAGACCAAAGGGTGCAGTGAGGAAAAGAAGGTCCCATGCAAATGAAAACCCAGATCAAACGGCAGCTAGGAGAGCTTGCAATGCTGAGAATATGCAAAAACTTAGGGACTCTCAAACTCCTGAACAAGCGAAAAGCTCAATCAAGAGCCCTCCACAGGAGCTAGTTTAAATGTAGTCCGATAGGGTGGGTTTTAAACTAGTTAAATAATATATTACATAGACCAATCACTCACTAAGAGTGGGCTATAACATATTTTTCTGTGAGGAAGGCAATAATATGACTTTTTATCTTTAAGCCTGACTAAGTTAATATTCTGTAGAATTTTTTTTATATTTTTTTTATATTATCCTCTGATCGCTACCTCAAGGCAAGAGAACCCAGTCTGCCCTGCTATTTAATTTGTAGTCGGAGGGAGAATTATACATGTCTTTTCCAAAGGAATTAGCTCGAAGTGAAAGAAACAGTATCAAGAAAGAATTGAACTTTGCACTCTGAATTCACTTTTTGTACCGAATGACAATATTTATTCACATCTCCAAAGCCTACGATAAACTTTAAAGACATATTTATAGGAAATATTTTTCAACGTCAGAAATTACGGTATGCATATTTATTCGAAGAGATGCAGAAAAGTTCCCAACCCCACCAAGGTGATTTTCAGAAATATCTTGTTTGATCATTTCGTCGGATTTTCCAGAACTTCTCGCCATTTTCTTGTAACATTATGATTTCGTCATCAAAGTACATTTCTGGCGTCACATTTAAGTGTGTATTCTATCGTAAAAGAACGATTCCAGTTTTGATTTAATGAATCATTTTATTCTTATGAATTCAAAAGATCATTATTCAGTCATTAAATTATTACCTCTGGCTTTATATAACCTTAGGTCAACTTTCAGATGAAGTATGTATTCAATCATGAAAGAACGATTCCGGTTTTGATTTAATGAATCATTTTATTCATATGAATTCAAAAGATCATTGTTCAGTCATCAAATTATCATCTATGGCTTTATATGACCTTATGAAGTGTGTATTCAATCATAAAAGAACGATTCCGGTTTTGATTTAATGAATTCTGCAATTGTTTCGATGTTTTCGAATGTTTGGAATCACTGACAAGACAACGTTGCATAGAACGAAATAAGTGATAGTTTGAATATTACAGGCACGGATAAGACATCAAGTGTGGAAGAACTTTACACCCCAGAGCCAATGCTTAGTTGTTGTGCCACATTTGCAATATTTTTTTGAAGGACAAATACGTTTCATCACTCGCATCGTATTTTTTTTTTTTTTTTTTGCAATTACTATCATTGTTCTTTGCTCTTTCACGGAGTCGGTCTATTCACATCGAAAAGTGATAAGGATACAACCCGTGTACAACGCCAGTATTATAAATACGAAATAAGGCGGGTTCCAGTAATATATGTAATATATATATATATATATATATATATATATATATATATATATATAAAGCTAAGCAGTTAAGCGCATTTCGGAGAAATATTACAAAAAGCCCTGATCAAGGCCGTCTTTTTAAGGCAATTCTGTGACAAGCAGCAAGAATATCGTGATTCCGGGCCAAATGCCATCCGCAGATAGCTTAATGTTGGAGATATCTGAGCCAGTCCCCGTAAAATTCGAGAAGTTTATCGAACGCGACGATTGTGGGTTTAGTTCCTCCATACCTGAAGACATTAGTCCGGGCAAGGAAGAAAAGCGATTGTTTCTCTCCGCAGGAATCGATATTGGCAATCATTGGAGAAAGATATGAATTCGATACGGTTTAGTCAAAAGTGTTTCGAAGCGACGTCAGAGTCGAGTATTAATAGAAGAAAAGAAAGCCTAGCGCAGGTAAGCTATCAATTTTCAGGAGACTGGTGCACCTCAAGATATTCACAATCAACTGAACAAGAATATGAGATTATACAAAAGTTTTATTTTTAGTCTCTAAGAGACGCCTACAAGAAAATACAAGCAGAGATATTAGGAATATGGCTTTCTTTGAGCAGTTATAAAATCAATGCCTTCGCCAAAAATACTCATAAAACTCAAACATGCACTATGCCACAATTTAAAAGATGTTTAAAATGTGTCGAAAAAAAAAATTAAAAAGATGTCTATCCCGTTTCTTTGTTGTCATAATCACTTGACGACGTCTGACAAGATATCCCGCGAGAAACGTCTTTTTGTTAACCATATGCATCACAAAAAAACGCTTCCTCCAATCGTGCACGACCATATATCTCACGAAAAATGAAACGGCTAACAAGATGTCTTGCAAGTGTTTCTTTTTTGGTCTCAGTTTAATGCCAGGCTAGTAAACGTCTGATCAGAATACGAAACTAAATGTTTCAGACGTAAAATAATTGTTTATTCACTTCTGGACTTCACCAAATTGGCGTCGGTCAATCAAGGGTATGTGGTTTCGAGTCTTTCTTCGAACATTCGATCTTCTTTTGTTTATGCGGCTTTGTGGGTGATGAATTGTTTTCCACCCTACAACCCCTTTCCCCACAGACGAATGGTCGCAAGTCTCTCGCTGCTCTATCGCTACTTCCCTGAAAAGTCCTCAGACGAACTACATTCCTTAGTTCAACCAGTTCTAACCATCACGGCTAGGACCCGCCGTGACACGCACCTTATATCGAACCAGCCTCATTACCTTCGTATTCCATTGGTGAGATGTAAGTTCCACTTGAGCAGCTTCTTCCCACGAACCCCATGTCTTAATATATATATATATATATATATATATATATATATATATATATATATATTAAGACATTTTTTATGTTTATACATTCTTTTATTAGATACAAATATTTAAGTAAATGCTCTGTTCATAATAAACAGTATTAACAACATTTACCGGCCTCAATGTCCGAGAAATTGTCATAGAAAATATGCGTCCCCCGACAGGAATCGAACCTGTATCCTATATGGAGCCGTCATATAGCTAATCATATAGTTTATCATAAACAGAGCATTTACTTATATATTTGTATCAATAAAAGAATGTTTAAGCATAAAAATGTCTAAAAATAATTGTCGGACTTTATCCATTTCAATATATATATATATATATATATATATATATATATATATATATATATATATATATATATATATATATATATATATATATATATGCACAGTACCTATTGAAAAGTGCTCAATATCAGTGATAAAGCAAACATATTCTTCACAATTTCCATGGAAATATATATATATATATATATATATATATATATATAAAATATAAATGGATTAAGTCCAACAATTATTTAATATATATTCTGTTTATACGCTATTTTTATAGATACAATTTATTTAAATAAATGCTCTGTTTTTAACTGAACATATTAATTACATTTACCAGCCTGAATGTCCGAGAAATTTCATAGAAAATGTGTGCAATCCGACAGAAATCAAACCTGTATTCTTATACAAAAGCCGTCATTTGATCTAACGTGCTATACCATTTAGCTACAGAGAAGCGTCTGGCTCAGGCCGGTAAATATACTGCTTAACTAAAGACAGAGCATTTACTTAAATAAATTGTATCTACAAAAATAACATATAAACAGAAAATATATTATTAGGTTGGTGCAAAAATAATGACGTAATAATGTCGGTTTTTTACCTTAAAAATACGTCAAAAAACGACATTATTACATCATTATTTTTGCACCAACCTAATAAATAATTTTCGGATTTAATCCAATTCATTATGTTTTCATTGTTTACATGAAGATACGTTTTTGTGAGCAGATATTATCAAGCAAGAAAAATCATCAAAGATTGTGTGTTTATAAACAGTAATTCATTCCTAACCGGACTCATCTCTGTAGCTAAATGGTATAGCACGTCAGATCAAATGACGGTTTCCGTATAGGAATACAGGTTCGATTCCGGTCTGAGAACGCATATTTTCTACGACATTTCTCGAACATTCAATCCGTTAAATGTAATTAATACTGTTTAATTAAAAACGGAGCATTTACTTAACTAAATTGTATCTATAAAAATAACGTATAAACAGAAAATATATAATGCCTTTCTACTCGAATCAAACACACTTAGCTACTGACGTCTTTAGTAAAACCTAATGTAAAAAAGATTAAATTTTCTTTTCTCGCCCCCCCCCCCCCGTGCGACGATAGCCTGCGGGGTAGAATCACTGATTGATGCCAAATCGGTCGGTGTTTCGATAACGACTTGAAGCAATTGGATGTCTAGTCACACTGATGAGCTGCGAAACAGTCTGTCTGTGGATGACTGTATATATTCAGGCTCTGTTTGTGCTATTTTTTTCTCTGACTTCTGGCACGAGGGTGTTTTCTTTTTTGTGGTTTTATCAATATATACAGTTTCATGTCATTTCCTCTGTAGCCAGCTTACCCTGAAGATCCGTTTAGGTCAAACCTTGGTAGGTTGTTCCTGGTTCTTTAGGATTTATTCCATATATCCCTGCTCTAGTTGGCGTATTGAGCACTCTATATTTTAGCTTTACTACTCGCTTGGAGTTTTTCGTTGGACTAAAAACTTAAGGCACTCGACGATATATTTCGCCCTGTTCGGATATTTATAGTTCTTTTTTTTTTTCTTTGGGTACCAATTTGTTTTGATAGTCTTACAAGTTGTGCTATCCGAGGTTTTTTCCAACCGAATATTACTAGTAGTTTCATGCATATATATATATATATATATATATATATATATATATAAAAGAAAATCATTTACAATAATAATAAACATTTATTACAAAAACCAAATGCACATTAACAATAAAAAAGATGAATCTTCACTAAGACATATTATAAAGAAATACACTACCCCAATTGACCCGAATAAAAAAAATCAAATTAATTATCTATTATAAAAAATTTAAGGCAGCTAACCTTATCCTAAAAAATAACAACAAACCAGTTAATCAAAATTACAAAGAACGAACATTATCTCTGAGTTCAAATGTCCCTTAAGGAACTGTGTTCCTGATCAAACCGGACTCATAAATAATTATATCAGTTACACAACTACATGCTTATCTAGACACCTTACGTTGCACCTATCTGATCACAGCTCCATTAGAACCTATTTAAACACACACACAAACTTATCAGACTCCATGAAAAACATACTGGTAGAAAACACAAATATAATAACTTCATCTACCTGTAAAAAAAAGATTAAAAATAATGGAAGGATTAATAATAAAAAAGAAGCCGACTCTTAACAATATTAACTACCAACAAGGCCACAATGTGCTAACCGTATTCGGAAATTAAAACATCCCTACTACACACTAAGACATATACATAATGCACACACTCAATTAAGCTGAAAAATCGAATCATCCTTGATAATGGCTAAAGGTATAGCCGAAAGCGCTCGGAAATATAAAACATTTGGATAGTTCTTACACACTCTTTGTCCAGAAAAGAAAGCTCTTGGTCGAACAAAAATTTTAAAAAATTAAATAAAAAGCTTAACCGTAGTACCTTGATTGTCGTTTTTAATGAAACATGCATAAACGAAAGATTGCTACTTAAATATACAACTATATATATATATATATATATATATATATATATATATATATATATATTTGGGGTGAAAAAAACATTTTGTGTGCTGCATGTTGACCTTTAGTACTTCATTGTTACGTTGTCGCAATTACACATGCGCACGAACGAGAAATGCTTGGGATTTTTAATTTTAATTTTTTTTTTTTTTTTATCGTGGGGTATATAATCTAGCCGATTTCATTTTGATTCTTTTTCTTTATATATAGGTACCACCACAGATTCGTTAAAAAAGGAGAATACCATGTTGAAAAAAACGCCCCAAACTTAATAAAATATATATCTTTTTATCCTTTTAAGAAGGTTTGAATTTTTTTTTAAAAAATCTTATTTTTCTTGCGTCAGTGGGAATGCCAAAAAAATTAGCGACTTTTTTTGCGGCAAAAAGCACATTGATTTGGAAATTCTTGCAAAAATCAAATAATTGTCGGATTTTAATGAAACTTTCAGGACTTATTCATTAATTATTTTAGAAATGTCTGTTTTAGAAATTTTTAATAAAAACATTTTTTTACATCTGGTACCCCGACTTATTTAATGTTATGCCATTTCGAGAAATTAATTTTTGTACCGCTTCATGTTTATATTAGTCATAAGCAGAAGTCCTTGGAGAATTGTAATGACCAATTTCTTTTTGTAAAACAGTATCATCAGTTACCGAAAATCTGTTCTGAATCATAAAATAAAAAAAAAACAGAATAAACTTAAGATATTTTTTAATTAGAAAAGCTTCTACTTGCCCTTTATGAATCAGATATATCATGGACACTATTGTCTTAAGAAAACAATTTTTTTGATGTATAATGAATTTTTACAAGAATTATTTTTCATTTTTTAAAATTTTAATAAGAATAATTTATGAAGTTTTAAATCTTTTAAATTTCTGTATTAATTTCTACCGATTAGGTGTTATTAAGTAAAAAACTATAATCATAAATGGAAAAGGTTCCTACAATTAAGCGACCCCCAAATATTTAAAATATAATTTTTAATTTTTTTTTTTTCATAAATTTTTATTATTTTTTGCATGTATATAAACGTGCCAATTTTTGTAAATACAGATGTCCGTACGCAGCATAATCAGAAAATAAGAGCGATAACTTTAATTATAATTGCCAAAGTACTAAAAATTCAATAAAACATTTGATTATGGGGAATATTTTCCTAAATTTTGAAATTTACTGGGTAGTTAAAAATTATATTTAAAAAAAGCGCTCACGTTATGTAATTTTTACAGATATGTCCCCCGTAGAAAAAAATTAGAGAAACTTCAGACTGTCAATCGAGCTGCCAAACTGTCATCACCTTAAATGTATACTTAGGCACCATGTGAAAAAATAAATTTTGGCGATATTTTAAACTAAAGTAATTAATATTTTCCTTCAAATTAGATTAACTTTTAAATCAGTTAATATCCCTCAAATAAAGTTTCAGAAAAGAATATTTTATTTTTGAAAGATTTTTTAATAAAGAGAATTACATTGTGCTGACAGATGGCTAAAAATAATGCTAAAAATCAGCGATTTTTAACGATTTAAGAAAAACTCCTTCCAGTCAATTTAAATTAATGTAGATATAAATCAAAATTTTCTGCTTTTTGGAAATATTAAATTTAATCTGTTAGCTTGAAATTGAAATTAAAATAAAAGCTTTATGAAAGATTTTAATTTTTAAAAATTCTTTTCAAATCTTAGGTATTGCATTTCTTTGTCAGTATCCCTCTCTCTCTCTCTCTCTCTCTCTATATATATATATATATATATATATATATATATATATATATATATATATATATGTATGATGGACTCTCCCGTCGGTTTTCGACGTATGAGGTTGTTGCAAAGAAGTCCACAGATTGTGCAAGAGTGTGGATTCTTGGGGTATATGGCTGAAACAGCAGCAGATATTTTATTCCCTTCCCTAGTTTGACGAAGCTTGGCAATGTTTGATGCTGCCTTGTTCTTGATGCCAGTCTTCCATTCATTACGATCAATTACGATGTTAACAAAGGTAGTGTGATTTATATTCGCAGCTAAGAGGTTACTTTTCAGTTTGTCCCTGTACCTAAGCAAAGCCCGACCCACGTTTCGATGACCATTGTCAAGTTGACCATACATGAGCTTTTTTAGAATTCTGTTGTCTTGCATACGTAACACGTGACCTGTCCAGCGTAATTGTGTTTTCGTCTAAATTTAATTTTTTGTTCACCTGCATTTTAATGCATACAACGATTAACTCCCTTTGACCATTCAAACGTACCTTTTGAGCTACGTCCCTCGTTCAAATTTAAAAAATTGAACGTGCTTCAATTACCTTTTTTTTTAACTCATACCCGTACCCCATTTCCAGCACTTAAACCCTAGTATTGCTTTTGTACTATTTTCATTTTTTTTAACTATGAATCAACGTCTCTCCCATGAACATCTCTATATATTTTAAAAAAGCCATATCTTGCGACCGACGATTTGGGTAACCAACGAAATTTAACTCGTACACAAAACACACACATATATATATATATATATATATATATATATATATATATATATATATATATATATATATATAGTTAAATTCCCAGATTTTTTTTCCAATTGTCATTTTATACCAATTTGTCTTGTCCACAGAATTGATTTGGAAATTTAACTGTATTGCCGACATGGAAAAAAAAATATTTAGTATAAAAGAAATTTACATTAAGCAGAAAAAGCCTTAGACAGAAGCGTCTATCTTTTTAGATTTCGATTTTTTTTTTTCATGTAACTATAACAACAAAGACATTTCGATTTAATTTTTGCCTTGAAAAAGACGGAAGACGAAACGCGTCGGCAAAATCAAAAGATTTTTTTCCAACTGTCATTTTATACCATATATATATATATATATATATATATATATATATAAATTAAATAAAAGCTTAACCGTAGTACATCGTCTGTCGTTTTAACGAAACATGCATATATATATATATATATATATATATATATATATATATATATATATATATATATGTGTGTGTGTATGTATGTATGTATATTTTTATATATATATTATTTATATATATATATATATATATATATATATATATATATATATATATATATATATATATATATATATGCATGTTTCGTTAAAAACGACAGACGAGGTACTACGGTTAACTTTTATTTAATTTTTCATGTGTTCTAACGAGAGCTTTCTTTTCTGGACAAAGGGTGTGTAAGAACTGTCCAAATGTTTTATATTTCCGAGTGAGTGTGTGCATTATGTGTTTGTCTTAGTGTGTAGTAGGGATGTTTTAATTTCCGAATACGGTTAGCACATTGTGGACTTGTTCGTAGTTAATATTGATCTGATCACAACTACATGCTTATCCAGACGGCTTACGTTACACCTATCTGATCACAGCTCCATTAGAATCTATTTAAACACACACACAAACTTACAAGACTCCATTATAAACATACTAGTAGAAAACACAAATGCATCCACCTGTAAAAAAAGATTAAAAATAATGGAAGCTTTAATAATATCGTAAAAGCTTATGATTTTTGCTGTAGTAAGGTGTGCTTTTACTCAAAATATTTATCATCTTACAGAGTAAAATATTATATCTACAGAATAGATTTTTAAAAAAGCTTACCACAAAAAAAAAATACGCAAAATTATAAATTAATACAGTTAATAAATATAAGTAGCACATTACGATAAAGAGTGTAAGTACGCCATTACATTTTCGGCTAAATGTCCATTCGGTAAAATGTCCGTCGGCCAAATATCCATCTGCCAAATGTCTGAATACTTATTTAATGTAACTGTGATCATAGTGATGGTGATTTGTGTAAACATGCGTAAACGCGCTCTGTTATAATTATTTTAAAACTAACCGTTGTAGCTATGATGTTTCATTTTGTAAGCAAGCGTTCACAGTGTAAGAAAACTAACCAGAGATAGTAAAAGAATAAGTACCTCTGCTAATTCGGTATCCGTAAGGTTTAAAATGATTTTTTTTAATGAAAAAGCTTTCTTGAAGCTTTGATTAAAAACTGAATGATTTAAAATTTACTATTTCCAGTACTCTGCGAATTATTTCAAACACAAATTATATTGATCGGAATCGATTTTTTTCGCAGTAAAATCGATAAAAACGGCCATTTTGATACATTTGTAAATGAAAGTTAATTCCCGATTTTAAAAATCTTGCAATAATAAAATATATATTTCTGAAACGTTATTTGAGGAAAATTAGCAAATTTAAAGTTAAATTAATCTGATTTGAAACAAATATCACTTACTTATAAGATAAAATGTTGTATACAAGCATTTCTTAATCATTAGATCTTGTTTTTCTGACGTGTTAATCGATTTATTGTCAGTCGAATGACAGCCAAGCGTGTTTACATGTAAAAAAAATATTTTACCAAGATTTTCTAATAACAAAAATATAAAAAAATAATTTAATTCATTTGTGAAGTCCTGAAAATTTAATTAAAATCCGACAATTATTTGATTTTTGCAAGAATTTATAAATTAATGTTTCTGTCATCGCAAAAAGAGGCTAAAATTTGCTACGCTAAAAGTTAGTTCGACCGCTGACACAAGAAAAACAAATTTTTAAATCAAAATTTCGAATGTTCTACAAAGGAGTAGAACATTTAATTAAATAATCAACAAATACTTTGGCCCTTCCTCTAAATAATAAATAACATAACGATTTTGACGATAAAACTATGTTTTCACTTTGTTTGGAGCGTGCTTTCATCACGGTATGCTGATTTTTTAGTCATTTCGTGGAGGTACCTAGGAAAGAATGTCCGTATTATTGATTGAAAATTGGTTGGTTTTTTAACATCCTTAAAAATGACTATTTTAATGACGTCTGCAGGCCAGTTAGGCAGTTTGTTACGGAAGCGGAAAAGGTTAAACTTGAAGACAGAACCTTGTTGTTGTTGTTGTTGTTGTTGTAGAGGTTAATTCCTTCTCCTTCCCGGTAAATGTAAATCCACCCGTTAAACAAAAGAAGACATTGAGTATGGGTAAATAAATGTATTATTTATTTACATATATATTTACATTATCACGTTGAATTTCTAAAGCTTTAATAAAATAAAGTAAGGGAAGAAAACATGTAAAATAAAAAAATATTTTTACCAATATTTTCTAATAAAAAATAATTTAATTCGTTTGTGATTAAGTCCTGATAATTTCATTAAAATCCGACATTATTTGATTTTTGCAAGAATTTCCAATTTAATGTGTCTGTCACCGCAAAAAACAGGCGAAAAATTGTTACGCTAAAAATTAGTACAACTTCTGACGCAAGAAAATAAGTTTTTAATCAAAATTTCGAATGTTCTAAAAGGGAATAAAAAAAATAATTAAATATTCAAAAAATACTTTGACCCTTCCTCTTAACGATTTTGACGATAAAACTATGATTTTTTTTTTTTTGCATTCTGCTACGACTTTTTTTTTATCAATGTCGATTTTTGTGCAAAAAGCGGATCACAGAGCTTATCTAGCTTCATACATATTTTCAGAAAACCTCAATTTCTAATTGGACAATTAATATTAAGCTCATGTTCTCAGCTACGTCCGAATAACATCGACCTAGTTCTTGACTTGACAATAAAACATTCCGCAAAATTCTGTCTATGCCTTTCGAGCCTGTCACGTGATTAAGTTGTATATAAATACCAGACACGAGTTCGTTCTTCCTCTCTCTCTTGAATTCTCTCACTACTAATGTAGCAGTAAAAGAAATCAGGCCTCGACCCTCGGACGCCATGAAAACATATTCACACACGCACACATACACGTACGTACGAAACTTTTCAAACTTCATTACGAACATTACAAACTAACATATTACGAATATTCAACTCCAAGCAATGCAAACTTAACTGCAAACATTACGGAACATTCATTCTTTCAATTCTCTCACAGTGAACATTTTGAGCGACAAGTTCATTCAACCTTTTGTGAGCTCAGATAAAAAAAAGTATTCCATTCGTACAAACTTTAAATCCAGTCAAAGGGAAGTAACCCCTATTGATTGTACATCATTATATAAATATAAATCACGTTGTTGTTATAAAACCGTTTTTGTGTTTATTATTAGTGTTTAATATTTTGTGGTATTTTGCGTTAAATATAAATTGAGGTGTCATACCAACTAACGGGCCTCTATATTTTCATTATATTTGGACCATGTTTTCATTACGGCATGTGGATTTATTAGCGCGAATTTGTGGAGATACATATATATATATATATATATATATATATATATATATATATATATATATAATTTTTTTTAAAAAATATGATTCCTTTGCTACATAAGAGTTCTCAAGTTTCAAAACGGGGAGGCAAAAAAACTTCAATATAATTATTAAAGTTGAATTGAATTAAAGTATCAAGCGAAATTTTTGGAATAACTAATCATGAAATCTACGCAGCTATATATATATATTTGGAATAACTAACCATGAAATGTACGCAGCTATATAAGCTATATAGCTGCGTAAATTTCATGATTACTTATTCCAAAAATTTCGCTTTGAGAATGAAACAGAACTTGATAGTTTAATTCAATTTAATTTTAATAATTATATTGAAGGTTTTGGCTCTTGTTTTTGAAACATGTAAACTCTTATGTAGCGATGGAATCAAATTTTTTAAAAAAATAATTATAATTTAGGCTCTACTTATGTACTGAGCACTGTTTTTTTTTTTTTTTAAATAAAAACAAAATACTTCAGATTATTTACCTCACGTGTTCTTTCCTATTTTTCTATATATTTGCACACACACACACACACACACACACACACACACACACACACACACACATATATATATATATATATATATATATATATATATATATATATATATATATATATATAAAAATTAAATGAAAAGAGTAGAGAAAAACTAAAACCAGCATTCACGAGCATCTGTGGGGAGAATCTTTACATTTGGTAAGTTGATGCCGAGACATATTAGTAGACATATCCCTATAAACTGTATTCTGTAACCCGCTACCTTGAGTTTTTCTTGTTTAGGTCGGGTTTTCTTTTCTCTTTCACTTTATAAATATTCTTCGTCAACTTCTGTTTTGTTATTCATTTTCCAGGTTTTAGTTATCTTGATTTTTCTTTGTCCTTTTCTTCTTCTTCATCTTCTTCTTCTTCATTGTCATTTTTTCTTCTTCTTCTTCTTCTTCTTCTTCTTCTTTGTCCTTTCTTCTTCTTCTACTTCATTGTCCTTTCTTGTTCTTCTTCTTCTTCTTCATTGTCATTTTTCTTCTTCTTCTTCTTCTTCTTCTTCTTCTTCTTCTTCTTCTTCTTCTTCTTTGTCCTTTCTTCTTCTTCTTCATTGTACTTTCTTCTTCTTTTTTGTCCTTTCTTTTTCTTCTTCTTCTTCATTGTCCTTTCTTCTTCTTTGTCCTTTCTTCTTCTTCTTCTTCTTCTTCATTGTCCTTTCTTCTTCTTTGTCCCTTCTTCTTCTTCTTCTTCTTCTTCTTCATTGTCCTTTCTTCTTCTTCGTCCTTTCTTCTTCTTCTTCATCTTCTTCTTCTTCATTGTCCTTTCTTCTTCTTTGTCCTTTCTTCTTCTTCTTCATCTTCTTCTTCTTCATTGTCCTTTCTTCTTCTTTGTCCTTTCTTCTTCTTCTTCATTGTCCTTTCTTCTTCTTTTTTGTCCTTTCTTCTTCTTCTTCTTCATTGTCCTTTCTTCTTCTTCTTTGTCCCTTCTTCTTCTTCTTCTTTTTCTTCATTGTCCTTTCTTCTTCTTTGTCCTTTCTTCTTCTTCTTCTTCTTCATTGTCCTTTCTTCTTCTTTGTCCTTTCTTCTTCTTTGTCCTTTCTTCTTCTTCTTCATCTTCTTCTTCTTCATTGTCCTTTCTTCTTCTTTGTCCTTTCTTCTTCTTCTTCATCTTCTTCTTCTTCTTCTTCATTGTCCTTTCTTCTTCTTTGTCCTTTCTTCTTCTTCTTCATCTTCTTCTTCTTCATTGTCCTTTCTTCTTCTTTGTCCTTTCTTCTTCATTGTCCTTTCTTCTTCTTCTTCATCTTTTTCTTCTTCATTGTCCTTTCTTCTTCTTTGTCCTTTCTTCTTCTTCTTCATTGTCCTTTCTTCTTCTTTTTTGTCCTTTCTTCTTCTTCTTCTTCTTCTTCTTCATCGTCCTTTCTTCTTCTTCTTTGTCCCTTCTTCTTTTTCTTCTTCTTTTTCTTCATTGTCCTTCTTCTTCTTCTTCTTCTTCATTGTCCTTTCTTCTTCTTCTTCTTCTTCTTCTTCATTGTCCTTTCTTCTTCTTTGTCCTTTCTTCTTCTTCATCTTCTTCTTCTTCATTGTCCTTTCTTCTTCTTTGTCCTTTCTTCTTCTTCTTCATCTTCTTCTTCTTCATTTTCCTTTCTTCTTCTTTGTCCTTTCTTCTTCTTCTTCATTGTCCTTTCTTCTTCTTTTTTGTCCTTTCTTCTTCTTCTTCTTCTTCATTGTCCTTTCCTCTTCTTCTTTGTCTCTTCTTCTTCTTCTTCTTTCTCTTCATTGTCCTTGCTTCTTCTTCTTTGACCTTTCTTCTTCTTCTTCATTGTCCTTTCTTCTTCTTCATTGTCCTTGCTTCTTCTTCTTTGTCCTTTCTTCTTCTTCTTCATTGTCCTTTCTTCTTCTTTATCCTTTCTTCTTCTTCTTCTTCTTCTTCATTGTCCTTTCTTCTTCTTTGTCCTTTCTTCTTCTTCTTCTTCTTCATCTTCATTGTCCTTTCTTTTTCTTCTTTGTCCTTTCTTCTTCTTCTTCATTGTCCCTTCTTATTCTTCATTTTCCTTTCTTCTTCTTTGTCCTGTCTTCTTCTTCATTGTCCTTTCTTCTTCTTATTATTTTCCTTTCTTCTTCTTCTTCGTCTTCTTCTTCATTGTCCTTTCTTCTTCTTCTTTCTCCTTTCTCCTTCTTCTTTGTCCTGTCTTCTTCTTATTCTTCTTTCTTATTCTTCTTCTTATTATTTTCCTTTCTTCTTCTTCTTCTTCTTCTTCTTCTTCTTCTTTCTTCTTCTTTCTTCTTCTTCTTCTTCTTCTTCTTCTTCATTGTCCTTTCTTCTTCTTCCTGATCCTTTCTTCTTCTTCTTCTTCATTGTCCTTTCTTCTTCTTCTTTGTCCTTTCTTGTTCTTCTTCTTCTTCATTGTCCTTTCTTCTTCTTCTTCATTGTCCTTTCTTGTTCGTTCTTCTTCTTCTTTGTCCTTTCTTCTTCTTCTTCATTGTCCTTTCTTGTTCTTCTTCTTCTTCTTTGTCCTGTCTTCTTCTTCTTCATTGTCCTTTCTTGTTCTTCTTCTTCTTCTTTGTCCTTTCATCTTCTTCTTCATTGTCCTTTCTTCTTCTTCTTCTTCTTCTTTTTTGTCCTTTCATCTTCTTCTTTGTTCTTTCTTCTTCTTCTACTTCATTGTCCTTTCTTGTTCTTCTTCTTCTTCATTGTCCTTTCTTCTTCTTCATCTTCTTCTTCTTCATTGTCCTTTCTTCTTCTTCTTCATCTTCTGCTTCTTCATTGTCCTTTCTTCTTCTTCTTTATCCTTTCTTCTTCTTCTTCTTCTTCTTCATTGTCCTTTCTTCTTCTTCTTTGTCCGTTCTTCCTCTTCTTCTTCTTCATTGTCCTTTCTTCTTCTTTGTCCTTTCTTCTTCTTCATTGTCCTTTCTCCTTCTTCATTGTCCTTTCTTCTTCTTTTTTGTTCTTTCTTCTTCTTCTTCCTCTTCTTCATTGTCCTTTCTTCTTCTTCTTGGTCCTTTCTCCTTCTTCTTTATCCTGTCTTCTTCTTATTCTTATTAATATTTTCTTTTTTTCTTCTTTTTCTTCTACTTCTTCTTTCTTCTTCATTGTCCTTTCTTCTTCTTCTTTGTCCTTTCTTCTTCTTCTTTGTCCTTTCTTCTTCTTCTTCATTGTCCTTTCTTCTTCTTCATTGTCCTTTCTTCTTCTTTATCCTTTCTTCTTCTTCTTCTTCTTCTTTGTCCTTTCTTCTAGTTCTTCTTCATTGTCCTTTCTTTTTCTTCTTTGTCCTTTCTTCTTCTTCTTCATTGTCCCTTCTTCTTCTTATTTTTCTTCATTGTCCTTTCTTCTTCTTTGTCCTTTCTTCTTCTTCTTCTTCTTCTTCATTGTCCTTTCTTCTTCCTCATTGTCCTTTCTTCTTCTTCATTGTCCTTTCTTCTTTTTTATCCTTTCTTCTTCTTCTTTTCTTCTTCTTCATGGTCCTTTCTTCTTCTTCTTTGTCCTTTCTTCTTCTTCTTCTTCTTCTTCTTTATCCTTTCTTCTTCTTCTTCTTTGTCCTTTCTTCTTCTTCGTCTTCATTGTCCTTTCTTCTTCTTCTTTGTCCTGTCTTCTTCTTATTCTTCTTATTATTATTTTCCTTTCTTCTTCTTCTTCTTCTTCTTCTTCTTCATTGTCCTTTCTTCTTCTTCTTTGTCCTCTCTCCTTCTTCTTCTTCTTCATTGTCCTTTCTTCTTCTTCTTTGTCCTTTCTTCTTCTTTTTCCTTTCTTCTTCTTTGTCCTGTCTTCTTCTTATTCTTCTTTCTTATTCTTCTTATTTTTATTTTCCTTTCTTCTTCTTCTTTCTTCTTCTTCTTCTCCTTTCTTCTTCTTCTTCTTCTTCTTCTTTTCCTTCTTCAATCTTTGTCCTTTCTTCTTCTTTGTCCTGTCTTATTATTATTATTCCTTCTCCTTCTTCTTCTTCTTCTTCTTCTTCTTCTTTGTCCTTCCTACCCGCGCCATTATCCTTTTTATCATTGATTTTTCTTCTTTTTCATTAAAAATTAATGTAAGATACATTTTATTTCCAACAATCCAGACTGGCACTTATCACAGAATATTACTGCCATATAACCATTAAAATATAAAATAATGCTCTGAATATTATAGTATCCTGTCTATTGCTTCATGGATTAGACATTGGAAAATACAAGGAAAGCATAACATATAAACACAGGAATGAATAAAGTTAGGAAAAAGAAGAGGAATATTATTGAGAAATCTAAAATACAGTATTTTTTTTTTTTACTTAACTTAATATTTTCTGGGATTTTTCTTTATATAACAAAAAACAAATTCGCGAACACTACCTCATAACATAAATTTAAAAGTACACCCGATATATCGAAATGGCAGGGATAAAACTGATTACTAAAAATATTTCCATAATTTTTTTAGAATAAAATAATAACCTATTCAGTATACGTTAATGAATAAGTACTGGAATTCAATTTTTAAAATCGAGGTTTTTGGTAAATTTTTAAAACTTTTGCATTTTTATTTTTTGCATTAATTTTTGGGGGAAAAATGCGTCCATTTTGGTGAAACCTTCTCGAAATATTTATTACAGTTACATTTTTGCAACTCTTGAATGTCATTTTCTTTTCGCTACTAGTTTCCTCCGTGTTTATAATCTCACGATAAGAAACATGTGCGTCATCAAAATGTTAAAGCAAGGGAGATAACGCATGCTTTATACAAAAAGAGTTACTTCCCTTGGTTAACAGTATTTTTAATTTATACTTCAAAGATATAAATTGCATTTTTGTAAGACTTCCTTCAATAAAAAAATACAATATCTATTTTCTGTCGGAGTCGCAATAATGTGTGTGTGTGTGTGTGTGTGTGTGTGTGTGTGTGTGTGTGTGTGTGTGTGTGTGTGTGTGTGTGTGTGTGTAAGTTTTTTCTTTTAATGGACATTTATGGACACATCACGTTTTTTTCACAGGTTCACAGATGTTAAGCAACGTCAAGCCTGGTCACTACCTAGATGGGTGACCGCTTGGGAATAACAGGCGCTACAAGTTTGGATGTGCGGGTGGTGTAACGGATAACAGCGCGGAATTGTTAATCAGAGAGCCGAGTTCCAATTCCCGTTGGGTTTGTTGTATTCGCTCACGCTTCAGAAAGATTTGAATCCATCTATGGGTTAATTAATTAAACTTGTATTGCTAAATTATTATTATCTACCCCAACCAAAAAATTTCTTGCAATCTAAAAATATTTTCTATCTTTAAATAACCGGCTGTTTCGGCTGTTGTAGGCTCCAGGCTTCTTCAGATAATTGGAATTTTGGACCGAAAACTTTATTTCGTCCATCGGGGTAGATTGTTCTAGTTCCACGTGTCATGCCTCTTCCAAGTGTCTCAGTTATTTTCCTTTAACTCAACTCTCCAAAACATTGTGAATATGGCAATTAAGATGGGTATAACAGTCCGAATAATTTAAATAATGCAAGTAATGCTAATACCTCATCTCAGAGATATAGAGGCCGAAACGTTGTGAATATGGCAATGAAGATGAGGATAACAGTCCGACTAATGTAAATAATGCAAGTAATCATAATACCTCATCGCAGAGATATAGAGGCCGAAACGTTGTGAATATGGCAATGAAGATGTAAATAATGCAAGTAATAAATTTGTAACTCGCAGAAATATATATAAAGATTAATGATTCCAAGTTTGACTGATTGAAACGCGGTTTAAATACATTCATTAAAAAAATGAAAGTTGATTCTAAAACCGGACGTTATTTTTTTCTTTCTTTTTATGTGCTGTGTCCCTTCAGGGCGTAGGCGATCATGGCCCTCCACTTCGCCCTCAATATGTTTTGTCCCTCTGCCACCTCCCCCAGACCACGTTCTGTCATCCACTTGCTCAAGCCCGCCAGGTGTGTCATGCGTTGCTTTCCCTTGTCTATCTTTCCCTCTATTCGACCTGTGAGTATCAGATTCTCCGGGCCCTCCTTTCTCATTACGTGTTCCGGAAACTTCAGCTGCCTCTTCCTGATGTTAAGTATAAGCTTCCTTCTTGTTTGCATCCTCTCCAAAACCTCATCGTTGCTCACACGCTCGGTCCATGAAATCCTTAGCATCCTTCTGTTGAACCATACCTACGTTGCCTCGAGTCTCTTCTTCATCTTAGAGGAGACCGTCCAACATTCGCTGCCTTAAAGGAGGACAGATATCACGTAGCAGTTCAGTACTCTTTCTTTTGTTTCCAAAGGAATCCTCCTGTCTCGTAATACTCTGCCTAGCTTTTGGAATGAATCTTTGGCCATCCCAATACATCTTCGGATCTCAGCGTCGCACTTACAATCTTATAATTATAACAGAATGAGTTTTAATTCTCTGACCAAAAAAATGAGTAGAAATTTTAAGTAGGTTGTCTCCCCTGAACTTACAGTAAGCCTTCACCAAAGGCGAAGTCAACATGATTGTAAAATTATTTCCGAAACATGAAGAATAATTAAATTCAGGGACACTATGAGAGAGAAACAAGATATATTAATAAAACCAACAGTCGATTGAATATTTCTTTTATTTTGCAGTTGTTATAAAACTACGATCGTCACAGCTCTGGCATAATTTGAAGTTACTTATACAAATTTATGAATCGGGGGCACTTTTGATGTGATGTAATGGTTAACGAGCTTGTCTCGCTGGATGAGTTACAACTGAATAGTGAGTACGATCTTCACAGAGTGCCCCATGCTTTTCGACCTTGTACTACATCTAAGCTACACTTAGTAAATCACCAGATAATTTCTGAATCGAATAGTATCAAATAAGTTCACTATATGATCCACAAATTAATAAATTGTGCTGTCCGACTCTTTTATATTCGGTAATTAATTGAGAAAAAAAAAAACGGAAATTTTAAAACTTTTTAAATTATTTAAAAGCATTATTTGAAGAAAAAAAAAACATTTAAAAAAATATGCTGACAGACATGATTTTGTAAAAAAATATTTTTTTACTTTTGAATAAGAAAAATTTAAGAATTTACTTTTCGTTTCCTTGACAAAAATTACTTTTCACAAAAAGTTCATTTTAAACCTAGAAATGGTGTATATATATATATATATATATATATAAGGATTTTGGTGAAATAAATTATTGTAATGGTACCTTAAAGTGGTCTGTTTTTCATTAAATATTAGCTCTGTATTCACATTGAGCTCTCAGGATTTCATCCTCCCTGAATTACCCATTCGGTTTACCAAGTTCTTCGTAATATATATATATATATATATATATATATATATATATATATTGGCAGGATTTTAAGTTTAGTTCATATCGTTTTTTATTGTGCGTAATATCGCCACAAATGTACCCACACGTTTCCGGTGTCTGTTTTTTAAATTTAATTTTAGGTCAGCGAATCGGTAGCGAATTATGCATCGAAAAATAATTCCTATTTATCTGTATCTCACTCATTTAAACCGTTATTTAACTCCTCTTTTCAAAACTTCTCTCTGTTAAATTTGAATCCCCATCTTCACCTTTAGGCCTTCCTGTTCTTCTTTCTTCTGTTACACCCTCTCTCTAGAGCTTTCATACATTTCCCTCTCACATTTGTTTCCCCCTCTCACACATACACTCTCACTAAAATTTTGTTTTTTATACCCGGAGTGATATTTTCCGATTTCTTTTTGAATTTGTAAGTTTGATGAATTCGATCGTGATTACGATTCCAATGTAATAAATTATAACCATGGAATATTAGAGTCTGAGCCTTTTATATTATATTCTTACTCTGTCCTGGACATTGAGTTCTACCTGGATTCTATGCTCTTGGGAATTTATGTATTTAAATACACACACACACACACACACACACACACACACACATATATATATATATATATATATATATATATTGACCACTAATATTATATATATATTGACCATTAATATTATATATATTGACCACTAATATTATATATATATATATATATATAAAACTTAAGATTTAAGAAACAGCAGATATTTTTATATACAGTGTTCTATATTAAAAATATTAAAATAATATTAATATTAAAATAATATTTATTTAACTTTTAAATATCAATTTTATCCCGACATTGAGGTTTCTTGATTAAATTTCCAGTCTTCAGGGTTAGTGGTGTTAAACCATATTTCTATTATTTTTTTTTCAATTTGTTCGAAATTTAATTTCGAATAAGTTAACAAACCAAAATCTAGAGCTGAAAAATAAAAGACGTGAACAAAAGCAAAATTTCATGAACGTGCGCGTGTAAAAGAACGTTTTATTTATATATATATATATATATATATATATATATATATATGAGCATTGGCAGAGTCTCGTCTGGGGTGGTAGACAGCTACCCGAACCCGTTTTTAACGGGGTCTACGGGTAATTTTTGCCCGAGTCTACGGGCTCGGATACCTCACACTAAATTCGGTCTTCTGCCACATCTGACCGCGCGAGGCGGTTGACAAATATCCTTCAGTCGGAGATTCGTCTCCAGCTGTGCTGGCCAAACACTCTGCACCCGGACAGAGAGGATCGGTCTTGTGCGGTAGATATCCTGCAGTTAGAGATTTGTTTCCAGCAGAGAGGATCCCCAGACGAGGCTATGTCGAAGTGCAGAATCTCGTCTCAGGAAACAGCTACCCGACTCCATCTTATACGGGGTCTGCAGGGAATTTTTGGCCGAGCCTACGCGATCGGATACCCAACATTAAATTCGGCCTTGTGCGGTAGATATCCTGCAGTTAGAGATTTGTCTCCAGCAGAGAGGATCCCCAGACGAGGCTATGTCGAAGTGCAGAATCTCGTCTCAGGAAACAGCTACCAGACTCCATCTTATACGGGGTCTGCAGGGAATTTTTGGCCGATCCTTCGCGATCGGATATCCAACATTAAATTAGGCCTTGTGCGGTAGATATCCTGCAGTTAGAGATTTGTCTCCACCAGAGAGGATCCCCAGACGAGGCTATGTTGAAGTGCAGAATCTCGTCTCAGGAAACAGCTACCCGACTCCATCTTATACGGGGTCCGCAGGGAATTTTTGGCCGAGTATACGCGATCGGATACCCAACATTAAATTCGGCCTTGTGCGGTAGATATCCTGCAGTTAGAGATTTGTCTCCAGCAGAGAGGATCCCCAGACGAGGCTATGTCGAAGTGCAGAATCTCGTCTCAGGAAACAGCTACCCGACTCCATCTTATACGGTGTCAGCGGGGAATTTTTGGCCGAGCCTGCGGGATCGGATACCCAACATTAAATTCGGCCTTGTGCGGTAGATATCCTGCAGTTAGAGATTTGTCTCCAGCAGAGAGGATCCCCAGACGAGGCTAGGTCGAACTGCAGAATCTCGTCTCAGGAAACAGCTACCCGATTCCATCTTATACGGGGTCTGCGGGGAATTTTTGGCCGAGCCTAAGCGATCGGATACCCAACATTAAATTCGGCCTTGTGCGGTAGATATCCTGCTGTTAGAGATTTGTCTCCAGCAGAGAGGATCCCCAGACGAGGCTATGTCGAAGTGCAGAATCTCGTCTCAGGAAACAGCTACCCGACTCCATCTTATACGGGGTCTGCAGGGAATTTTTGGCCGAGCCTTCGCGATCGGATATCCAACATTAAATTAGGCCTTGTGCGGTAGATATCCTGCAGTTAGAGATTTGTCTCCACCAAAGAGGATCCCCAGACGAGGCTATGTTGAAGTGCAGAATCTCGTCTCAGGAAACAGCTACCCGACTCCATCTTATACGGGGTCCGCAGGGAATTTTTGGCCGAGTATACGCGATCGGATACCCAACATTAAATTCGGCCTTGTGCGGTAGATATCCTGCAGTTAGAGATTTGTCTCCAGCAGAGGGATCCCAGACGAGGCTATGTCGAAGTCCAGAATCTCGTCTCAGGAAACAGCCACCGACCACATCTTATACTGGGTCTGCTGGCCGAGCCTACGCGATCGGATACCCAACATTAAATTCGGCCTGCGGTAGATATCCTGCAGTTAGAGATTTGTCTCCAGGAGAGGATCCCAGACGAGGGCCGAAGTGCAGAATCTTATACAGCTACCCGGGGTCTGCGGGGAATTTTTGGCCGAGACCTACGCGATCGGATACCCAACATTAAATTCGGCCTTGTGCGGTAGATATTCTGCAGTTAGAGATTTGTCTCCAGCAGAGAGGATCCCCAGACGAGGCTATGTCGAAGTGCAGAATCTCGTCTCAGGAAACAGCTACCCGACTCCATCTTATACGGGGTCTGCGAGCCTTCCGGAATTTTTGGCCGATATCCTGCAGTTACGCGATCGGATACCCTCAACATTAAATTCGGCCTTGTGCGGTAGATATCCCAACATTAAATTCGCAGTTAGAGAGATTTGTCTCCAGCAGAGAGGATCCCCAGACGAGGCTATGTCGAAGTGCAGAATCTCGTCTCAGGAAACAGTTACCCGACTCCATCTTATACGGGGTCTGCGGGGAATTTTTGGCCGAGCCTTCGCGATCGGATATCCAACATTAAATTAGGCCTTGTGCGGTAGATATCCTGCAGTTAGAGATTTGTCTCCACCAGAGAGGATCCCCAGACGAGGCTATGTTGAAGTGCAGAATCTCGTCTCAGGAAACAGCTACCCGACTCCATCTTATACGGGGTCCGCAGGGAATTTTTTTAATGAGTATACGCGATCGGATACCCAACATTAAATTCGGCCTTGTGCGGTAGATATCCTGCAGTTAGAGATTTGTCTCCAGCAGAGGATCCCCAGACGAGGCTATGTCGAAGTGCAGAATCTGTCTCAGGAAACAGCTACCCGACCCCATCTTATACTGGGTCTGCAGGAATTTTTGGCCGAGCCTACGCGATCGGATACCCAACATTAAATTTGGCCTTGTGCGGTAGATATCCTGCAGTTAGAGATTTGTCTCCAGCAGAGAGGATCCCAGTCTACGAGGCAGAATCTCGTCTCATGAAACAGCTACCCGAATTTTATACAGGTCTGCAGAATTTTTGGCGTCTCAGGGAAATCCAACATTAAATTAGGCCTTGTGCGGTAGATATCCTCCATTTGTCTTACCAGAGAGGATCCCAGACGGGTATGTTGAAGGCAGAATTTCTCAGGCTACCCGACTCCATCTTATACGGGGTCGCGGGATTTTTGGCCGGATACCAACCCAACATAAATTCGGCCTTGTGCGGTAGATATCCTGCAGTTAGAGATTTGTCTCCAGCAGAGAGGATCCCGAGACGAGGCTATGTCGAAGTGCAGAATCTCGTCTCAGGAAACAGCCACCGACCCCATCTTATACTGGGTCTGCGGGGAATTTCTGGCCGAGCCTACGCGGTCGGATACCCAACATTAAATTTGGCCTTGTGCGGTAGATATCCTGCAGTTAGAGATTTGTCTCCAGCAGAGAGGATCCCCAGACGAGGCTATGTCGAAGTGCAGAATCTCGTCTCAGGAAACAGCTACCCGACTCCATTTATACTGGGTCTGCAGGGAATTTTTGCCGAGCCTTCGCGATCGGATATCCAACATTAAATTCGGCCTTGTGCGGTTAGATATCCTGCAGTTAGAGATTTGTCTCCAGCAGAGGATCCCCAGACGAGGCTATGTTGAAGTGCAGAATCTCGTCTCAGGAAAACAGCTACCTGACCCATCTTATACGGGGTCTGCAGGGGAATTTTTGGCCGAGCCTTCGCGATCGGATACCCAACATTAAATTCGGCAGAATCTTGTGCGGTAGATATCCTGCAGTTAGAGAGATTTGTCTCCAGCAGAGAGGATCCCCAGACGAGGCTATGTCGAAGTGCAGAATCTCGTCTCAGGAAACAGCTACCGACTCCATCTTTATACTGGGTCTGCGGGGAATTTTTGGCCGAGCCTACGCGATCGGATACCCAACATTAAATTCGGCCTTGTGCGGTAGATATCCTGCAGTTAGAGATTTGTCTCCAGCAGAGAGGATCCCCAGACGAGGCTATGTCGAAGTGCAGAATCTCGTCTCAGGGAAACAGCTACCCGACCCCATCTTATACTGGGTCTGCGGGGAATTTCTGGCCGAGCCTACGCGATCGGATACCCAACATTAAATTCGGCCTTGTGCGGTGATATCCTGCAGTTAGAGATTTGTCTCCAGCAGAGAGGATCCCAGACGAGGCTATGTCGAAGTGCAGAATCTCGTCTCAGGAAACAGCTACCCGAACCCATCTTATACTGGGTCTGCGGGGAATTTTTGGCCGAGCCTACGCGATCGGATACCAACATTAAATTCGGCCTTGTGCGGTAGATATCCTGCAGTTAGAGATTTGTCTCCAGCAGAGAGGATCCCCAGACGAGGCTATGTCGAAGTGCAGAATCTCGTCTCAGGAAACAGCTACCCGACCCCATCTTATACTGGGTCTGGCCTTGGGGAATATTTTAGAGCCGAGCCCCAGACGAGGCTATGATCGGATACCCAACATTAAATTCGGCCTTAAATTCGGCCTGTGCGGTAGATATCCTGCAGTTAGAGATTTGTCTCCAGCAGAGAGGATCCCCAGACGAGGCTATGTCGAAGTGCAGAATCTCGTCGTCTCAGAAAGCCTACGCGATCGGATACCCGAACATTAAATTCCCATGCTATCCTGCAGTTACCACCAGGGGATCCCCAGACGAGGCTATGTTGGGAATCTCGTCTCAGGCCCCGAGGGGTCCGCAGGAATTTTTGGCCGAGTATGATCGGATACCCAACATTAAATTCGGCCTTGTGCGGTGAGATATCCTGCAGTTAGAGATTTGTCTCCAGCAGAGAGGATCCCCAGACGAGGCTATGTCGAAGTGCAGAATCTCGTCTCAGGAAACAGCTACCCGACCCCATCTTATACTGGGTCTGCAGGGAATTTTTTTGCGAGAGCCTACGCGATCGGATACCCAACATTAAATTCGGCCTTGTGCGGTAGATATCCTGCAGTTAGAGATTTGTCTCCAGAGAGGATCCCCAGACGAGGCTATGTCGAAGTGCAGAATCTCGTCTCAGGAAACAGCTACCCACTCCATCTTATACGGGGTCCGCAGGGAATTTTTGGCCGAGCCTACGCGATCGGATACCCAACATTAAATTCGGCCTTGTGCGGTAGATATCCTGCAGTTAGAGATTTGTCTCCAGCAGAGGGATCCCCAGACGAGGCTATGTCGAAGTGCAGAATCTCGTCTCAGGAAACAGCTACCCGACCCCATCTTATACTGGGTCTGCGGGGAATTTTGGCCGAGCCTACGCGATCGGATACCCAACATTAAATTCGGCCTTGTGCGGTAGATATCCTGCAGTTAGAGATTTGTCTCCAGCAGAGAGATCCCCAGACGAGGCTATGTCGAAGTGCAGAATCTCGTCTCAGGAAACAGCTACCCGAACCCATCTTATACTGGGGTCTGCAGGGGAATTTTGGCCGAGCCTACGCGATCGGATACCCAACATTAAATTCGGCCTTGTGCGGTAGATATCCTGCAGTTAGAGATTTGTCTCCAGCAGAGGATCCCCAGACGAGGCTATGTCGAAGTGCAGAATCTCGTCTCAGGAAACAGCTACCCGACCCCAATTTTTGGCCGAGTATCGGATACCCAACATTAAATTCGGGTAGATATCCTGCAGTTAGAGATTTGTTCCAGCAGAGAGGATCCCCAGACGAGGCTATGTCGAAGTGCAGAATTCTCAGGCCAGACCCGACCCCATCTTACGGGGTCTGATCGGATATACCCAACATTAAATTCGGCCTTTGTGCGGTAGATATCCTGCAGTTAGAGATTTGTCTCCAGCAGAGAGGATCCCCAGACGAGGCTATGTCGAAGTGCAGAATCTCGTCTCAGGAAACAACAGCTACCTGACCCCATCTTATACTGGGTCTGCAGGGAATTTTTGGCCGAGTATACGCGATCGGATACCCAACATTAAATTCGGCCTTGTGAGGTAGATATCCTGCAGTTAGAGATTTGTCTCCAGCAGAGAGGATCCCCAGACGAGGCTATGTCGAAGTGCAGAATCTCGTCTCAGGAAACAGCTACCCAACTCCATCTTATACAGAGTGGGTCCGCGGGGAAATTTTGGCCGAGCCTACGCGATCGGATACCCAACATTAAATTCGGCCTTGTGCGGTAGATATCCTGCAGTTAGAGATTTGTCTCCAGCAGAGAGGATCCCCAGACGAGGCTATGAAGTGCAGAATCTCTCAAGGAAACAGCAGACTCCATCTTATACGGGTCTGCAGGGAAACCGAGCCTTCGCGATCGGATATCCAACATTAAATTCTTGTGCGGTATATCCTGCAGTTAGAGATTTGTCTCCAGCAGAGAGGATCCCCAGACGGGTTGAAGTGCAGAATCTGTCTCAGGAAACAGCTACCCGACTCCATCATATACAGGGTCTGCCTGGGAATTTTTTGCCGAGTATACGCGATCGGATACCCAACATTAAATTCGGCCTTGTGCGGTAGATATCCTGCAACAGATTTGTCTCCAGCAGAGAGGATCCTCGACGAGGCTATGTCGAAGTGCAGAATCTCGTCTCAGGAAACAGCTGTGCGGTAGATATCCTGCCTACGCGATCGGATACCCAACATTAAATTCGGCCTTGTCTCCATCCTGCAGAGAGGATCCCCAGACCCCAGGCGAGGTTGAAGTGCAGAATCTCGTCTCAGGAAACAGCTACCCGACTCCATCTTATACGGGGTCCGCGGGAATTTTGGCCGAGTATACGCGATCGGATACCCAACATTAAATTCGGCCTTGTGCGGTAGATATCCTGCAGTTAGAGATTTGTCTCCAGCAGAGAGGATCCCCAGACGAGGCTATGTCGAAGTGCAGAATCTCGTCTCAGGAAACAGCTACCGACCCCATCTTATACGGGGTCTGGGAAATTTTTGGCCGAGCCTACGCGATCGGATATCCAACATTAAATTCGGCCTTGTGCGGTAGATATCCTGCAGTTAGAGATTTGTCTCCAGCAGAGAGGATCCCCAGACGAGGCTCGATGTCGAATCTCGTCTCAGGAAATCCATCTTATACTGTCTCCGAGCCTACGCGAATACAACATTATATTCGGCCTTGTGCGGTAGATATCCTGCATTAGATTTTGTTCCAGCAGAGAGGATCCCCACGAGGGGGTGCAGAATCTCGTCTCAGGGGACATCTACCCGAAACCCATCTTTACTGGCCCGCAGGGAATTTTTTACCCGGATACCCAACATTAAATTCGGCCTTGTGCGGTAGATATCCTGCAGTTAGAGATTTGTCTCCAGCAGAGAGGATCCCCAGACGAGGCTATATGTCAGTGCAGAATCTCGTCTCAGGAAACAGCTACCGACTCCCATCTTATACTGGGTCCGGGTGGGGGAATTTTTTGGCCGAGTATACGCGATCGGATACCCAACATTAAATTCGGCCTTGTGCTGTAGATATCCTGCAGTTAGAGATTTGTCTCCAGCAGAGAGGATCCCCAGACGAGGCTATGTCGAAGTGCAGAATCTCGTCTCAGGAAACAGTACCCGACCCATCTTATACTGGGTCTGCGGGAATTTTTTGGCCGAGCCTACGCGATCGGATACCCAACATTAAATTCGGCCTTGTGCGGTAGATATCCTGCAGTTAGAGATTTGTCTCGAGCAGAGAGGATCCCCAGACGAGGCTATGTCGAAGTGCAGAATCTCGTCTCTGGAAACAGCTACCCGACTCCATCTTATACGACCCTTCGGGTCTGTTTAGGAGATATTTTGGCCAGCAGAGAGGATCCCCAGACGCCTTCGTCTCAGGAAACAGCTACCTGATCCATTTTATACGATATCCAATATCATTAAATTCGGCCTTGTGCGGTAGATATCCTGCAGTTAGAGATTTGTCTCCACCAGAGAGGATCCCCAGACGAGGGGCTATGTCGAAGTGCAGAATCTCGTCTCAGGAAACAGCTACCTGACTCCATCTTATACTGGGGTCTGCAGGGGAATTTTTGGCCGAGTATACGCGATCGGATACCCAACATTAAATTCGGCCTTGTGCGGTAGATATCCTGCAGTTAGAGATTTGTCTCCAGCAGAGAGGATCCCCAGACGAGGCTATGTCGAAGTGCAGAATCTCGTCTCAGGAAACAGCTACCCCATCCATCTTATACTATACGCGGTCTTAAATTCGGCCTTGTGGGTAGATTCCTTTGAGATTTGCTCGAGAGAGGATCCCAGACGAGGCTATGTCGAAGTGCGATCTCGTCTCAGGAAAAGAGCTACCCGGATACCCAACATTAAATTTTGGAGAGGATCCCCAGGCCTTGTGACCCCATCGGGATAGAACCCATCTTATATCCTGTGCGGATAGTTAGAGATTTGTCTCCAGAGGATCCCCAGAGAGGATCCCCAGACGAGGGGTCTGGTGGGGAATGTACGAATACCCAACATTATATTCGGCCTTGTGCAGATATCCTGCGGTTAGAGATTTGTCTCGTCTCAGGAAACTCGTCTCGCATCTACCCGACTCCATCTTATACTGGGTCTGCAGGGAATTTTTGGCCGAGCCTACGCGATCGGATACCCAACATTAAATTCGGCCTTGTGCGGTAGATATCCTGCAGTTAGAGATTTGTCTCCAGCAGAGGATCCCCAGACGAGGCTATGTCGAAGTGCAGAATCTCGTCTCAGGATACAGCTTACCCGACCCCATCTTATACTGGGTCCTGACCCCAGGTCTGGATTTTTGGCCGAGCCTACGCGATCGGATACCCAACATTAAATTCGGCCTTGTGCGGTAGATATCCTGCAGTTAGAGATTTGTCTCCAGCAGAGAGGATCCCCAGACGAGGCTATGTCGAAGTGCAGAATCTCGTCTCAGGAAACAGCTACCCGACCCCATCTTATACTGGGTCTGCGGGCAATTTTTGGCCGAGCCTACGCGATCGGATACCCAACATTAAATTCGGCCTTGTGATATCCTGCAGTTAGAGATTTGTCCTGCAGCAGAGAGGATCCCCAGACGAGGCTATGTCGAAGTGCAGAATCTCGTCTCAGGAAACAGCTACCATCTTACCCATCTTATACTGGGTCTGCGGGGAATTTTGGCCGAGCCTACGCGATCGGATACCCAACATTAAATTCGGCCTTGTGCGGTAGATATCCTGCAGTTAGAGATTTGTCTCCAGCAGAGGATCCGCAGACGAGGCTATGTCGAAGTGCAGAATCTCGTCTCAGGAAACAGCTACCCGACCCCATCTTATACTGGTCTGCGGGGAATTTCTGGCCGAGCCTACGCGATCGGATACCCAACATTATATTCGGCCTTTGTGCGGTAGATATCCTGCAGTTAGAGATTTGTCTCCAGCAGAGAGGATCCCCAGACGAGGCTATGTCGTGCATGCAGAATCTCGTCTCAGGAAACATCTACCCGAACCCATCTCCAGCAGAGAGGATCCCCATACTGGGTCTGCCCCAACATCTTTGTGCGGTAGATATCTGGGGAATTTTTGGCCGAGCCTACGTGATCGGATACCCAACATTAAATTCGGCCTTTGTGCGGTAGATATCCTGCAGTTAGAGATTTGTTCCAGCAGAGAGGATCCCCAGACGAGGCTATGTCGAAGTGCAGAATCTCGTCTCAGGAAACAGCAGCTACCCGACCCATCTTATACTGGGTCCGCAGGGAATTTTTGGCCGAGCCTACGCGATCGGATACCCAACATTAAATTCGGCCTTGTGCGGTAGATATCCTGCAGTTAGAGATTTGTCTCCAGCAGAGAGGATCCTGCAGACGAGGGCTATGTCGAAGTGCAGAATCTCGTCTCAGGAAACAGCTACCCGACCCCATCTTATACTGGGTCTGCGGGGAATTTCTGGCCGAGCCTACGCGTCGGATACCCAACATTAAATTCGGCCTTGTGCGGTAGATATCCTGCAGTTAGAGATTTGTCTCCAGCAGAGAGGATCCCCAGACGAGGCTATGTCGAAGTGCAGAATCTCGTCTCAGGAAACAGCTACCCGACCCCATCTTATACTGGGTGCGGTGTTATACTGGGGAATTTTGGCCGAGCTCTTCGCGATCGGATACCCAACATTAAATTCGGGGGCCTTGTGCGGTAGATATCCTGCAGTTAGAGATTTGTCTCAGCAGAGAGGATCCCCAGACGAGGCTATGTCGAAGTGCAGAATCTCGTCTCAGGAAACAGCTCCGACTCCATCTTATACGGGGTCTGCAGGGGAATTTTGGCCGAGACTTCGCGATCGGATACCAACATTAAATTCCGGCCTTGTGCGGTAGATATCCTGCAGTTAGAGATTTGTCTCCAGCAGAGAGGATCCCAGACGAGGCTATGTTGAAGTGCAGAATCTCGTCTCAGGAACAGCTACCCGACTCCATCTCATATACGGGGTCCGCAGACGAATTTTGGCCAGAGTAGTATACGCGATCAGATACCCAACATTAAATTCGGCCTTGTGGTAGATATCCTGCAGTTAGAGATTTGTCTCCAGCAGAGAGGATCCCCAGACGAGGCTATGTCGAAGTGCAGAATCTCGTCTCAGGATACAGCTACCCGACCCCATCTTATACTGGGTCTGCGGGGAATTTCTGGCCGAGCCTACGCGATCGGATACCCAACATTAAATTCGGCCTTGTACTTTAGATATCCTGCAGTTAGAGATTTGTCTCCAGCAGAGAGGATCCCCAGACGAGGCTATGTCGAAGTGCAGAATCTCGTCTCAGGAAACAGCTACCCGAACCCATCTTATACTGGGTCTGCGGGCAATTTTTGGCCGAGCCTACGTGATCGGATACCCAACATTAAATTCGGCCTTGTGCGGTAGATATCCTGCAGTTAGAGATTTGTCTCCAGCAGAGAGGATCCCCAGACGAGGCTATGTCGAAGTGCAGAATCTCGTCTCAGGATACAGCTACCCGACCCCATCTTATACTGGGTCTGCGGGGAATTTTTGGCCGAGCCTACGCGATCGGATACCCAACATTATATTCGGCCTTGTGCGGTAGATATCCTGCAGTTAGAGATTTGTCTCCAGCAGAGAGGATCCGCAGACGAGGCTATGTCGAAGTGCAGAATCTCGTCTCAGGAAACAGCTACCCGACCCCGATCTTATATTCGGCCTTGTGCGGGGATATCCTGCATTTTTGTCCGAGCCGAGGCTATGTCGAATGCGATCGGATACCCAACATTATACTGGGTCTGCGGGAATTCGAGCCTGGTGATCGGATAGATATCCTGCAGTTAGAGATTTGTCTCCAGCAGAGAGGATCCCCAGACGAGGCTATGTCGAAGTGCAGAATCTCGTCTCAGGAAAACACACTGCTATCTTATACCTGAACCCATCGCGATCAGATATAAATTAAACTTGGGTAGATATCCTGCAGGGGAATTTTTGGCAGAATCTCGAGACTCCATCTTATACGGGTCTGGATTTTGGCGGATACCCAACATTAAATTCGGCCTTGTGCGGTAGATATCCTGCAGTTAGAGATTTGTCTCCAGCAGAGAGGATCCCCAGACGAGGCTATGTCGAAGTGCAGAATCTCGTCTCAGGAAACAGCCACCTGACCCCATCTTATACTGGGTCTGCGGGGAATTTTGGCCGAGCCTACGCGATCGGATACCCAACATTAAATTCGGCCTTGTGCGGTAGATATCCTGCAGTTAGAGATTTGTTTCCAGCAGAGAGGATCCGCAGACGAGGCTATGTCGAAGTGCAGAATCTCGTCTCAGGAAACAGCTACCTGACCCCATCTTATACGGGGTCTGCAGGAATTTTTGGCCGAGCCTACGCGATCGGATACCCAACATTAAATTCGGCCTTGTGCGGTAGATATCCTGCAGTTAGAGATTTGTCTCCAGCAGAGGATCCCCAGACGAGGCTATGTCGAAGTGCAGAATCTCGTCTCAGGAAACAGCTACCCGACCCATCTTATACTGGGTCTGCGGGGAATTTTGGCCGAGCCTACGCGATCGGATACCCAACATTATATTCGGCCTTGTGTGGTAGATATCCTGCAGTTAGAGATTTGTCTCCAGCAGAGGATCCCCAGACGAGGCTATGTCGAAATGCAGAATCTCGTCTCAGAAACAGCCACATCCCCATCTATAGAGGGAATTTTTGGCCGAGCCTTCAGATCGGATACCCAACATTATATTCGGCCTTGTGCGGTAGATATCCTGGAGAGGATCCCCAGACGAGGCTAAGTGCAGAATCCTGCGTCTCCCAGGAAATCAGCGAGATTTGTTCCAGCAGATGTCCCCCGACCCCATCTTATACAGGGTCCCCATCTTTATACTGGTCTGCGGAATTTTTGGCCGAGTATACGCGATCGGATACCCAACATTAAATTCGGCCTTGTGCGGTAGATATCCTGCAGTTAGAGATTTGTCTCCAGCAGAGAGGATCCCCAGACGAGGCTATGTCGAAGTGCAGAATCTCGTCTCAGGAAACAGCTACCCGAACCATCTTATACTGGGTCTGCGGGGAATTTCTGGCCGAGCCTACGCGATCGGATACCCAACATTAAATTCGGCCTTGGCCTTTTTGTCTCCAGCAGGTAGATATCCTGCAGAATTAGAGATTTGTACTCCAGCAGAGGATCCCCAGACGAGGCTATGTCGAAGTGCAGAATGTCGAAGCAGAATCGTCTCAGGAAAACAGCTACCCGAACCCATCTTATACTGGGTCTGCGGGGAATTTTTGGCCGAGCCTACGTGATCGGATACCCAACATTAAATTCGGCCTTGTGCGGTAGATATCCTGCAGTTAGAGATTTGTTTCCAGCAGAGAGGATCCGCAGACGAGGCTATGTCGAAGTGCAGAATCTCGTCTCAGGAAACAGCTACCTGACCCCATCTTATACTGGATTTGTCTGGTGGAATTTTTGGCCGAGTATACGCGATCGGATACCCAACATTAAATTCGGCCTTGTGCGGTAGATATCCTGCAGTTAGAGATTTGTCTCCAGCAGAGAGGATCCCCAGACGAGGCTATGTCGAAGTGCAGAATCTCGTCTCTGGAAACAGCTACCCGACCCCATCTTATACTGGGTCTGGGGGAATTTCTGGCCGAGCCTACGCGATCGGATACCCAACATTAAATTCGGCCTTGTGCGGTAGATATCCTGCAGTTAGAGATTTGTTCCAGCAGAGAGGATCCCCAGACGAGGCTATGGTCGAAGTGCAGAATCTCGTCTCAGGAAACAGCCACCCGAACCCATCTTATACTGGGTCTGGGGGGAATTTTGGCCGAGCCTACGCGATCGGATACCCAACATTAAATTCGGCCTTGTGCGGTAGATATCCTGCAGTTAGAGATTTGTCTCCAGCAGAGAGGATCCCAGACGAGGCTATGTCGAAGTGCAGAATCTTATACGGTGTCCAGGAAACAGCTACCTGACCCCATCTTTATACTGGGTCTCAGAGAGGACTTGGGAATTTTTGGCCGAGTTATACGATCGGATACCCAACATTAAATTCGGCCTTGTGCGGTAGATATCCTGCAGTTAGAGATTTGTCTCCAGCAGAGGATCCCCAGACGAGGTTATGTCGAAGTGCAGAATCGTCTTGAAACAGCCACGCGATCGGATACCCCATCTTATACTGGGGTCCCCAGACGAGGCTATGTCGAAGTGCAGGAAAACAGCCACCTTTTTACTGGGTCTGTGGGGAATTTTTGGTCCTACGCGATCGGATACCCAACATTAAATTCGGCCTTGTGGGTAGATATCCTGCAGTTAGAGATTTGTCTCCAGCAGAGAGGATCCCCAGACGAGGCTATGTCGAAGTGCAGAATCTCGTCTCAGGGAAACAGCTACCCGACCCCATCTTATACTGGGTCTGCGGGAATTTTGGCCGAGCCTACGTGATCGGATACCCAACATTATATTCGGCCTTTGTGCGGTAGATATCCTGCAGTTAGAGATTTGTCTCCAGCAGAGAGGATCCCCAGATGAGGCTATGTCGAAGTGCAGAATCTCGTCTCAGGAACAGCTACCCGACCCCATCTTTATACTGGGTCTGGTGGGGAATTTTTTGGCCGAGTCTACGCGATCGGATACCCAACATTAAATTCGGCCTTGGATATCGGTAGATATCCTGCAGTTAGAGATTTGTCTCCAGCAGAGAGGATCCCCAGACGAGGCTATGTCGAAGTGCAGAATCTCGTCTCCCAACCCCATCTTATACTGGAAACAGCTACCCAACCCCATCTTATACTGGGTCTGGGGAATTTTTTGGCCGAGGCCGAGTTCGCGATCGGATACCCAACATTAAATTCGGCCTTGTGGTAGATATCCTGCAGTTAGAGATTTGTCTCCAGCAGAGAGGATCCCCAGACGAGGCTATGTCGAAGTGCAGAATCTCGTCTCAGGAAACAGCTACCCGACCCCATCTTATACTGGGTCTGTGGGGAATTTTGGCCGAGCCTACGCGATCGGATACCCAACATTAAATTCGGCCTTGTGGGTAGATATCCTGCAGTTAGAGATTTGTTTCCAGCAGAGAGGATCCGCAGACGAGGCTATGTTGAAGTGCAGAATCTCGTCTCAGGAAACAGCTACCCGACCCCATCTTATACGGGTCTGCAGGGAATTTCTGCCGAGCCCTACGCGATCGGATACCCAACATTAAATTCACCTTTGTGGTAGATATCCTGCAGTTAGAGATTTGTCTCCAGCAGAGAGGATCCGACGAGGCTATGTCCCGCAGAATATCGTCTCAGGAAAACAGCTACCCGAAACCATTTATACTGGGTCTGCGGGCAATTTTTTGCCGAGCCTACGCGATCGGATACCCAACATTATAAATTCGGCCTTGTAGATATCCTGCAGTTAGAGATTTGTCTCCAGCAGAGAGGATCCCCAGACGAGGCTATGTCGAATGCAGTATCTCGTCTTATACTTTCTGCGGGGAATTTTTGGCCGAGCCTACGCCATCGGATACCCAACATTATAATTCGGCCTTGTGCGGTAGATATCCTGCAGTTAGAGATTTGTTTCCAGCAGAGGATCCGCAGACGAGGTTATGTCGAAAGTGCAGAATTGCCCAGGAACACCGACCCGACCCATCTTATACTGGTTTTGGAAATTTGGCCGAGCCTACGCGATCGGATACCCAACATTAAATTCGGCCTTGCGGTAGTTACTGCAGTTAGAGATTTGTCTCAGCAGAGAGGATCCCCAGACGAGGCTATGTCGAAGTGCAGAATCTCGTCTCAGGAAACAGCTACCCGAACCCATCTTATACTGGGTCTGGTGGGGAATTTTTGGCCGAGCTGCTACGGGATCGGATACCCAACATTAAATTCGGCCTTTGTGCGGGTAGATATCCTGTAAAATAGAGATTTGTCTCCAGCAGAGAGGATCCCCAGACGAGGCTATGTCGAAGTGCAGAATCTAGTCTCAGGAAACAGCTACCCGAAACCCATCTTATACTGGGTCTGCGGGGAATTTTTGGCCGAGCCCACGCGATCGGATACCCAACATTAAATTCGGCCTTGAGATTTGTGGAGGTAGATATCCTGACGAGGCTATGTCGAAGTGCAGAATTGTCTCAGCAGAGAGGGTCTGATCCCCCAGACGAGGCCTATGTCGAGATATCCTGCAGAATTTGTCTCGTCTCAGGAAACGAATGCTACCTTCAGGACCCCATCTTATACTGGGTCTGCCGGGAATTTTTTTGGCCGAGCCTACGCGATCGGATACCCAACATTAAATTCGGCCTTGTGCGGTAGATATCCTGCAGTTAGAGATTTGTCTCCAGCAGAGAGGATCCCAGGACGAGGCGATGTCGAAGTGCAGAATCTCGTCTCAGGAAACAGCTACCCGACCCCATCTTATACTTTGCAGTTAGAGATTTTGCAGATGAGGCTATGTCGAAAACCCATCTTTAAACCCAGCCCCATTTATATTCGGGACCGAGCCTACGCAACCGGATACCCAACACAAATGGCCTTTGTGCGGTAGATATCCTGCAGTTAGAGATTTGTCTCCAGCAGAGAGGATCCCCAGACGAGGCTATGTCGAATGCAGAATCTCGTCTCGGAAACAGCTACCCGAAACCCATCTTATACTGGGTCTGGTGGGAATTTTTGCCGAGCCTACGTGATCGGATACCCAACATTTCGGCCTTGTGCGGTAGATATCCTGCAGTTAGAGATTTGTTTCCAGCAGAGAGGATCCCAGACGAGGCTATGTCGAAGTGCAGAATCTCGTCTCAGGAAACAACTACCCGACCCCATCTTATACTGGGTCTTCGTGGAATTTTTGGCCGAGTCTACGCGATCGGATACCCAACATTAAATTCGGCCTTGTGCGGTAGTTATACTGCAGTTAGAGATTCGTCTCCAGCAGAGAGGATCCCAGACGAGGCTATGTCGAATGCAGAATCTCGTCTCAGAAACAGTACCCGAACCCATCTTATACTGGGTCTGGTGGGGAATTTCTGGCCGAGCCTACGGACCGGATACCAACATTAAATTCGGCCTCAGGTAGATATCCTGCAGTTAGAGATTTGTCTCCAGCAGAGAGGATCCCAGACGAGGCGATGTCGAAGTGCAGAATCTCGTCTCAGGAAAGAGCTACCCGACCCCATCTTATACTGGGTCTGCCGGGAATTTTTGGCCGAGCCTACGCGATCGGATACCCAACATTATATTCGGCCTTGTGCGTTAGATATCCTGCAGTTAGAGATTTGTCTCCAGCAGAGAGGATCCGGCAGACGAGGCTATGTCGAAGTGCAGAATTCGTCTCAGGAAACAGCCACCTGACCCCATCTTTATACTGGGTCTGTGGGGAATTTTGGCCGAGCCTAGGCGATCGGATACCCAACATTATATTCGGCCTTGTGCGGTAGATATCCTGCAGTTAGAGATTTGTCTCCAGCAGAGAGGATCCCCAGACGAGGCTATGTCGAATGCAGTATCTCGTCTCAGGAAACATCTACCCGAAACCCATCTTATACTGGGTCTGCGGGGAATTTTTGGCCGAGCCTACGTGATCGGATACCCAACATTAAATTCGGCCTTGTGAGGTAGATATCCTGCAGTTAGAGATTTGTCTCCAGCAGAGAGGATCCCCAGACGAGGCTATGTCGAAGTGCAGAATCTCGTCTCAGGAAACAGCTACCCGACCCCATCTTATACTGTGTCTGCGGGAAATTTTTGGCCGAGTCTACGCGATCGGATACCCAACATTAAATTCGGCCTTGTGCGGTAGATATCCTGCAGTTAGAGATTTGTCTCCAGCAGAGAGGATCCCAGACGAGGCTATGTCGAAGTGCAGAATCTCGTCTCAGGATACAGCTACCGACCCCATCTTATACTGGGTCTGCGGGAATTTCTGGCCGACCTACGCGATCCGGATACCCAACATTAAATTCGGCCTTGTACTTTAGATATCCTGCGGTTAGAGATTTGTCTCCAGCAGAGGGATCCCCAGACGAGGCTATGTCGAAGTGCAGAATCTCGTCTCAGGAAAGAGCCACCCATTCCATCTTATACTGGGTCTGCGGGAATTTTTGCCGAGCCTAGGCGATCGATACCCAACATTATATTCGGCCTTGTGCGGTAGATATCCTGCAGTTAGAGATTTGTCTCCAGCAGAGAGGATCCGCAGAATGAAGGCGCAGAATCTCGTCTCAGGAAACAGCCACCGAATCTTATACTGGGTCTGTGGGGAATTTCCGTCTACCCAACATTTCTGGCCTGAACGAGGCAGGAAACATCTACCCGAAACCATCTTATATCTGCAGGTCTCAGTAGGGAATTTCGAATTGGTCTCAGAGCCTACGGATCGACACCCAACATTAAATTTCGGCCTTGTGCGGTAGATATCCTGCAGTTAGAGATTTGTCTCCAGCAGAGGATCCCAGACGAGGCTATGTCGAAGTGCAGAATCTCCTCAGGAAACAGCTACCGACCCATCTTATACTGTGTCTGGTGGGGAATTTTTGGCGAGTCTACGCGATCGATACCCAAATATTAAATTCGGCCTTGTGCGGTAGATATCCTGCAGTTAGAGATTTTGTTTCCAGCAGAGAGGATCCGCAGACGAGGCTATGTCGAAGTGCAGAATCGTCTCAGGAAACAACTACCGACCCATCTTTATACTGGGTCTGCGTGGAATTTTGGCCGAGCTCTACGCGATCGATACCCAACATTAAATTCGGCCTTGTGCGGTAGGATATCCTGCAGTTAGAGATTCGTCTCCAGCAGGGAGGATCCGCGAACGAGCCTAATGTCGAAGTGCAGAATCTCGTCTCCAGGAAACAGATACCCGACCCCATCTTATACTGTGTCTGCTGGGAATTTTTGGCCGAGCCACGTAATCGGATACCCAACATTAAATTGGCCTTGTGCGGTAGGATATCCTGCAGTTAGAGATTTGTCTCCATCAGAGAGGATCCCCAGACGAGGCTATGTCGAAGTGCAGAATCTCGTCTCAGGGAAACAGCTGCAGACCCCATCTTATACTGGGTCTGCGGGGAATTTTTTGCCGAGCCTACGCGATCGGATACCCAACACAAATTCGGCCTTGTGCGGTAGATATCTGCAGTTAGAGATTTGTCTCTCAGCAGAGAGGATCCCCAGACGAGGCTATGTCGAAGTGCAGAATTCGTCTCAGGAAAACATCTACCGAAACCCATCTTATACTGGGTCTTCGGGGAATTTTGCCGAGCCTACGCGATCGGATACCCAACGTAAATTCGGCCTTGTGAGGTAGATATCCTGCAGTTAGAGATTTGTTCCAGCAGAGAAGGATCCCAGACGAGGCTATGTCGAAGTGCAGAATCTCGTCTCAGGAAACAGCTACCCGGACCCCATCTTATAATTGTTTGCGGGAAATTTTTTGGCCGAGCCTACGCGATCGGATACCCAACATAAATTCGGCCTTGTGCGGTAGATATCCTGCAGTTAGAGATTTGTTCCGTAGAGAGGATCCCAGACAGGGCTATGTCGAATGCAGAATCTCGTCTCAGATACATCTACCCGAAACCCCATCTTATACTGGGTCTGCGGGGAATTTTGGCCGAGCCTACGCGATCGGATACCAACATTAAATTCAGCCTTGCGAGTATCCTGCAATTTAGATATCCGCAGACGAGCTATGAGATTTCTCGTCTCTGGAAACAACACCGAGTCTTAGGATTTTGGCCCCAGACGAGGCCTTGTGCGGTAGAACTGCAGAAATTCGTCTCCAGAAAACAGCGAAGTGGAATCCCGAACCCATCCATTTATACTGGGTCAGTGGGAATTTCTGGCCGAGCCTAAGGGATTGATACCCAACATTATATTCGGCCTTTGTGAAGATATCCTGCAAAGGAGATTTATTCCAGCAGAGAGGATCCGCAGACGAGGCTATGTCGAAGTGCAGAATCTCGTCTCAGGAAACAGCTACCCGACCCCATCTTATACTGGGTCTGCCGTGAATTTTTGGCCGAGCCTACGCGATCGGATACCCAACATTAAATTCGGCCTTTGTGCGGTAGATATCCTGCAGTTAGAGATTCGTCTCCAGCAGAGGGATCCGGCAGACGAGGCTATGTCGAAGGCGATGCAGAATCTCGTCTCTACCCGACCCAAACAGCTGGCCGGAGTCCGATCGGATACCCAACTTATACGGGGTTTGTCTCGAGAGAGTATCCCAGACGTGGCTTATCGAAGCGCAGAATTGTCTGAATTTTGGCCGAGCGAGACCTATGTCGGATCGGATACCCAAACCCCTGATCATAAATTTTTGGCCGGCCACATCGGATACCCAACATTATATTTCGGCCTTGGTAGATATCCTGCAGTTAGAGATTTGTCTCCAGAGAGAGGATCCCCAACGAGGCTATGTCGAAGTGCAGAATCTCGTCTCAGGAAACAACCCCCCGACCCCATCTTATACTGGGTCTGCAGGGAATTTTTGGCCGAGCCTACGCGATCGGATACCCAACATTAAATTCGGCCTTGTGCGGTAGATATCCTGCAGTTAGAGATTTGTCTCCATCAGAGAGGATCTGAACGAGGCTATGTCGAAGTGCAGAATCTCGTCTCAGGAAACAGCTACCGACCCCATCTTATACTGGGTCTGCGGGGAATTTCTTGCCGAGTCTACGCGATATGTCGGATACCCAACCCATTTAAATTCCGAGCCTTGATCAGTGCAACATTAAATTCGTAGATATCCTGCAGTTAGAGATTTGTCTCCAGCAGAGAGGGATCCCCAGACGAGGCTATGTCAAGTGAAGTGCAACCGACCCCATCTTATACTGTCTCAGGAAACAGCTACCCGACTCCATCTTATACTGGGTTTGTCGGGGAATTTCTGGCCGAGCCTACGCGATCGGATACCCAACATTATATTCGGCCTTGTGTGGTATCCTGCATATCCTGCAGTTAGAGATTTGTCTCCAGCAGAGAGGATCCCCAGACGAGGCCTATGTATCCTGAGTTAGAGATTTGCTCCAGAATCTCGTCTCAGGAAAACATCTACCCGAAACCCATCTTATACTGGGTCTGCGGGAAATTTTTGGCCGAGCCTACGCGATCGGATACCCAACATTAAAATTCGGCCTTGTGCGGTAGATATCCTGCAGTTAGAGATTTGTCTCCAGCAGAGAGGATCCCCAGACGAGGCTATGTCGAAGTGCAGAATCTCGTCTCAGGATACAGCTACCCGACCCCATCTTATACTGGGTCTGCGGGGAATTTCTGGCCGAGCCTACGCGATCGGATACCCAACATTAAATTCGGCCTTGTGCGGTAGATATCCTGCAGTTAGAGATTTGTCTCCAGCAGAGAGGATCCCCAGACGAGCTATGTCGAAGTGCAGAATCTCGTCTCAGGAAAACATCTACCCGACCCCATCTTATACTGGGTCTGCGGGAATTTCTGGCCGAGCCTACGCGATCGGATACCCAACATTATATTCGGCCTTGTGCGGTAGATCCATCTTTTGATGTCCTGCAGTTAGAGATTTGTCTCCAGCAGAGAGGATCCCCAGACGAGGCTATGTCGAAGTCAGCAGAATCTCGTCTCAGGAAACAGCTACCCGACCCCATCTTATATCTGCAGTTAAATTTGTCTCCACCAGAGGATCCCCAGGGGAATGTTTGGCTCGTCTCAGGGAAGCCTACGCGATTTTGGCCGGATACGTGATCAACATTAAATTCGGCCTTTGCGGTAGATATCCTGCAGTTAGAGATTTGTCTCAGCAGAGAGGATCCCCAGACGAGGCTATGTCGAAGTGCAGAATCTCGTCTCAGGAAACAGCTACCGACCCCATCTTATACTGGGTCTGCGGGAATTTTGGCCGAGCCTACGCGATCGGATACCCAACATTATATTCGGCGCATGGCCTGCAGTCTACGACGATGTCGAAGATACCCGTCTCGAACATTAACCCATTCGGCCTTGTGCCGAGCCTAGATATCCCTGCATATCCTAGAGATTTGTCTCCAGCAGAGAGGATCCCCAGACGAGGCTATGTCGAATGCAGAATCTCGTCTCAGGAAACAGCCTACCCGAACCCATCTTTATACTGGGTCTGCGGGGAATTTTGGCCGAGCCTACGCTGATCGGATACCCAACATTAAATTCGGCCTTTGTGCGGTAGATATCCTGCAGTTAGAGATTTTTCTCCAGCAGAGAGGATCCGCAGACGAGGCTATGTCGAAGTGCAGAATCTCGTCTCAGGAAACAGCTACCCGACCCCATCTTATACTGGGGTGGCCGGGAGCCTACGCAACCGGATACCCAACATTTAATTCGGCTTTGTGAAGATATCCTGCAGTTCGAGATTTGTCTCGGATCCCCCTACCCTGTCGAAGTGTGCAGAATTCGTCTCTTGGTCTTATACTGGGTCTTCTGGGGAATTTTTGCCGAGCCTACGCGATCGGATACCCAAATATTATATTCAAGTTGTGCAGTTATCCTGCAGTTAGAGATTTGTCTCAGCAGAGAGGATCCCCAGACGAGGCTATGTCGTCGAAGTGCAGAATCTCGTCTCAGGAAACAGCTACCGACCCCATCTTATACTGGGTCTGGGGGGAATTTTTGGCCAGAGCCTACGTGATCGGATACCCAACATTATATTCGGCCTTGTGCGGTAGATATCCTGCAGTTAGAGATTTGTCTCCAGCAGAGAGGATCCCCAGACGAGGCTATGTCGAAGTGCAGAATCTCGTCTCGGGAAACAACTACCTGAACCCCATCTTATACTGTGTCTGCGGGAATTTTTGGCCGAGCCTACGCGATCGGATACCAACATTAAATTCGGCCTTGTGGTAGATATCCTGCAGTTAGAGATTTGTTTCCAGCAGAGAGGATCCTGACGAGGCGATGTCGAAGTGCAGAATCTCGTCTCAGGAAACAGCTACCCGACCCCATCTTATACTGGGTCTGCGGCAATTTTTGGCCGAGCCTACGCGATCGGATACCATTGCGGTAACATTATTCGGCCTATGTGCGGTAGATATCCTGCAGTTAGAGGATTTGTCTCCTGCAGCAGAGAGGATCCCCAGACGGGCTATGTCGAAGTGCAGAATCTCGTCTCAGGAAACATCTACCCGACCCCATCTTATACTGGGTCTGCGGGGAATTTTGGCCGAGCCTACGCATCGGATACCAACATTAAATTCGGCCTTGTGCAGTAGATATCCTGCAGTTAGAGATTTGTTTCCAGCAGAGAGGATCCCCAGACGAGGCTATGTCGAAGTGCAGAATCTCGTCTCTGAAACATCTACCCGACCCCATCTTATACTGGGTCTGCGGGGGAATTTTTGCCGAGTCTACGCGATCGGATACCCAACATTAAATTCGGCCTTGTGCGGTCCGCAGATATCCTGCAGTTAGAAACAGATTTGTCTCCAGCAGAGAGGATCCGGTGACCTGCAGGCTATGTCGAAGTGCAGAATCTCGTCTCAGGAAACAGCTACCCGACCCATCTTATACTGGGTCTGCGGGGAATTTTTGGCCGAGCCTACGCGATCGGATACCGATTCATTCGGCCTTGTGGTGGATATCCTTTAGCAGTATTGTCTCCTGCAGTTCCCCAGACGAGGCTATGTCGAAGTTGTCTCCAGCACCCATCTTATACTGTGTCTGCAAAGGGCCGATTACGCGATCTGATGCAACATTAAATTCGGCCTTGTGCGGTAGATATCCTGCTATTTGTTGAGCAGAGGATCCCCAGACGAGGCTATGTCAGTTGTATCTCGTCTCAGAGCAGCTACCCACCTACATCTTATACTGGGTCTGCGGCAATTTTTGGCCACGCCTACGCGATCGGATACAACATTAAATTCGGCCTTGTACGGTAGATATCCTGCAGTTAAAGATTTGTCTCCAGCAGAGGGATCCCCAGACGAGGCTATGTCCAGAAAGTGCGCATCTCGTCTCAGGCAACTACCGAATCTTATGCAGAAGTCTGCGGGAATTTTTAGCCGAGCGATCGGATACCCAACATTAAATTCGGCCTTGTGCGATGAATATCCTGCAGGTTTGTCTCCAGCGGGAATTTTTTCTCGGCCCCGACTCCATCTTATGCCTAATTTTGGCCGAGCCTACGCAATCGGATACCCAACATTATATTCAGCCTGGTGCGTAGATATCCTGCAGTTAGAGATTTGTCTCCATCAGAGGATAGATATGTCCTGCAGTTACCCGACTCCATCTTATACCTACGGGGTCTCAGGGAATTTTGCCGAGCCTGCGCGTCAGATACCGAACATTAATTGGATCCGCGAATGAGGCTATGTCGAAGTGCAGAATCTCGTCTCAGGAAGCAACTACCCGACCCCATCTTATACTGGGTCTGCAGGGAATTTCTGCCGACCCTACGCGATCGGATACCCAACATTAAATTCGGCCTTGTGAGGTAGATGATCCTGCAGTTAGAGATTTGTCTCCAGCAGGGGATCCCCAACGAGGCTATGTCGATGCAGATCTCGTCTCGAAACAGCTACCCGGCCCCATCTTATACGGTGTCTGCCGGGAATTTTGGCCGAGTCTACGTGATCGGATACCCAACGATAAATTCGGCCTTGTGCGGTGGTTATCCTGCAGTTGATTTGTCTCCAGCAGAAAGATCCCCAGACGAGCTATGTCGAAGTGCAGAATCTCGTCTCCAGGAAACAGCTACCCCGACCCCATCTTATACTGGGTCTGCAGGGAATTTTGTGGCCGAGCCTTCGTGATCGGATGCCCAACATTAAATTCGGCCTTGTGCGGTAGATATCCTGCAGTTAGAGATTTGTCTCCAGGAGGATCAGAGGATCTCCCAGACGATCTTATACTGGGTCTGCCGGGGAATTTTTGGCCGAGCCTGCGATCGGATACCCAACGTAAATTCGGCCTTGTGAGCTAGATATCCTGCAGTTAGAGATTTGTCTCCAGCAGAGAGGATCTGAACGTGTCAAAGTGCCCGAATCCACCCTTCTTATACCTGGGTCTGCGGGCAATTTTGGCCGAGTCTACGCGATCGGATACCCAACATTAAATTCGGCCTTGTGCGGTAGATATCCTTAGAATTTGTCTCGAGTTAACGTGGCTATATCAAGTACAGAATCTCGTCTCGCAACACCCGGGGTCTGCAGGGAATATTTGGCCCCTGACCAGATACCCAACATTAAATTCGGCTATGTGCGGTAATATTCTGCAGTTAAATTTCTCTCGCAGAATCTCGTCTCGGTATCTCGTCTCGAAACAGCTACCGGGTCTGCGGGAATTTTTAGCCGAGCCTACGCGATCTTATACTGCAGTAGATATCCTGCAGTTAGGAATCTTATGTCGAAGTGCAGAGCCAACCCATCTGCGATCGGCATTTTACCGACCGACGCGACGTTATTAAATTCGGCCTTGTGCGGGCGATATCCTGCTAGTTAGAGATTTGTCTCCAGCAGGATCCGCAGACGAGGCTATGTCGAAAGATGCAGAATCTAGTCTCCAGAAACAGCACGACCCCATCTTATACTGGGTCTGCGGGGAATTTCTGGCCGAGCCTACGCCACCGGATACCCAACATTAAATTCTGCCTTGTGCGGTAGATATCCTGCAGTTAGAGATTTGTTTCCAGCAGAGAGGATCCGCAGACGAGGCTATGTCAGATACGTCTCGTCTCGAAGCATCTACCCGACCCCATCTTATACTGGGTCTGCGGGAATTTTATTGAGCCTACGTGATCGGATACCCAACATTATATTCGGCCTTGTGCGGTAGATATCCTGCAGTTGGGGAATTTCTCTGCGAGTTCGAGTGCAGAATCTCGTCTCCGGAAACAACTACCCGAACCCATCTTATGGGGTCTGCAGGGCAATTTTGGCCGAGCCTACGCGACCAGATAGAAGCCTTGGATAACCCTGTTAGAATTTGTCTCCAGCAGAGGCGAGGGCTATGTCGAAGTGCAGATTCTAGTCTCCAGGAAACAGCTACCCGGCCCCATCTTATACGTCTGCAGGGAATTTCTGGCAAGCTACCCGGATACCCATCTTATAATGTCTGGTGAAGATTGTTTCCAGTAGAGGATCCGCGTTGGGTCGAAGTGCAGAATCTCGTCTCGAAACAGCTACCCGACCCCATCTTATACTGGGTCTGGCCGACCTACGCGATCGGATACCGAACATTAAATTCGGCCTTGTGCGGTAGATATCCTGCAGTTAGATTTATCTCCAGCAGGGGATCCCCAGACGAACGAAAATGCTCGTCTCGATGTCCGAACCTACGTGATCGGATACCCAACATTAAATTCGGCGTTATTGCGGCATTAATATCCTGCAGTTAGAGATTTGTCTCCAGCCGAATCCCAGACGGGCTCGTCTCAGGAAACAGCTACCCGACCCCATCTTATACTGGGTCTGCAGGGAAATTTTTAGCCGAGCCTACGCGATCGGATACCCAACATTTATTCGGCCTTGTACGGTAGATATCCTGCAGTTCGAATTTGTCTCCAGCTGGGATCCCCAGGCAGGCTATGTCCAGTGCAGAATCTCGTCTCCAGGAAACAGCTACCCGGCCCCATCTTATACTGGGTCTGCAAATTTCTGGCCGACCTACGCGATCGGATACCAACGTATATTCTGACCTTGTGCGGTAGATATCCTGCAGTTAGAGATTTGTCTCCAGCAGAGGATCCCCAGACGAGGTATATCGGTCACAGTATCTCGTCTGAAACAGCTACTACGACCCCATCTTATACTGGGTCTGCAGGGAATTTTGGCCGACCCTACGTGGTCGGATACCCAACATTGGGTGGCCTTGAGGTAGATATCCTGCGGTTGATTTTCTCCAGCAGAGGAGGATCCCCAGACGAGCGATGTCAGTACAGTATCGTCTCGAAACAGCTGCCGACCTCATCTTATACTGGGTCTGCGGGTAATTTTTGGCCGAGCCTACGTGGATACCCAACATTAAATTCGGCTTTGTGCGGTAGATATCCTGCAGTTAGAGATTTGTCTCCAGCAGAGAGGATCCCCAGACGAGGCTATGTCGAAGTGCAGAATCTCGTCTCAGGAAACAGCTACCAGACTCCATCTTATACGGGGTCTGCAGGGAATTTTTGGCCGAGTCTACGTGATCGGATACCCAACATTAAATTCGGCCTTGTGCGGTAGATATCCTGCAGTTTTGTCTCCAGATATCCTGCAGTTAGAGATTTGTCTCCAGCAGCATCCCAGACGAGGCTAGGAATCTCGTCTCAGGAAACAGCTACCGACTCCATCTTATACGGGGTCTGCAGGAATTTTTGGCCGAGCCTGCGATCGGATATCAACATTAAATTAGGCTTTGTGCGGTAGATATCCTGCAGTTAGAGATTTGTCTCACCAGAGGGATCCCCAGACGAGGCTATGTTGAAGTGCAGAATCTCGTCTCAGGAAACAGCTACCCGACATCTTATACTGGGTCTGCAGGGAATTTTTGCCGAGTTCTACGCGATCGGATACCCAACATTAAATTCGGCCTTGTGCGGTAGATATCCTGCAGTTAGAGATTTGTCTCCAGACGAGAGGAGAATCCCTCAGGAAACAGCTACCCGAGGGTCTGCGGGGATGTTGGCCGAAGTGCGGATACACAACATTAGAATCGGCCTTGTGCGGTAGATATCCTGCAGTTAGAGAACAGCTAGAGGATCCCCAGACGAGGCCCATCTTAAACAGGGTCTTATACTGGTCTGAATTTTTGGCCGAGCCTACGCGATCGGATACCCAACATTAAATTCGGCCTTTGTGCGGTAGATATCCTGCAGTTAGAGATTTGTCTCCAGCAGAGAGGATCCCCAGACGAGGCTATGTCGAAGTGCAGAATCTCGTCTCAGGAAACAGCTACCCGACCCCATCTTATACTGGGTCTGCGGGAATTTCTGGCCGAGCCTACGCGATCGGATACCCAACATTAAATTCGGCCTTGTGCGGTAGATATCCTGCAGTTAGAGATTTGTCTCCAGCAGAGAGGATCCCCCAGACGAGGCTATGTCGAAGTGCAGAATCTCGTCTCGAAACAGCTACCCGACCCCATCTTATACTGGGGTCTGCGGGAAATTTTGGCCGAGCCTACGCGATCGGATACCCAACATTAAATTCGGCCTTTGCGGTAGATATCCTGCAGTTAGAGATTTGTCTCCAGCAGAGAGGATCCCAGACGAGGCTATGTCGAAGTGCAGAATCTCGTCTCAGGAAACAGCTACCCGACCCCATCTTATACTGTGTCTGCGGGAAATTTTTGGCCGAGTCTACGCGATCGGATACCCAACATTAAATTCGGCCTTGTACGGTAGATATCCTGCAGTTAGAGATTTGTCTCCAGCAGAGGATCCCCAGACGAGGCTATGTCGAAGTGCAGAATCTCGTCTCAGAAAACAGCTACCCGACCCCATCTTATACTGGGTCTGCAGGAATTTTGGCCGAGCCTACGCGATCGGATACCCAACATTAAATTCGGCCTTGTGCGGTAGATATCCTGCAGTTAGAGATTTGTCTCAGCAGAGAGGATCCCCAACGAGGCTATGTCGAAGTGCAGAATCTCGTCTCAGGATACAGCTACCCGACCCCATCTTATACTGGGTCTGCGGGAATTTTGGCCGAGCCTACGCGATCGGATACCCAACATTATAATTCGGCCTTGTGCGGTAGATATCCTGCAGTTAGAGATTTGTCTCAGCAGAGAGGATCCCCAAACGAGGCTATGTCGAAGTGCAGAATCTCGTCTCAGGATACAGCTACCCGACCCCATCTTATACTGGGTCTGCGGGGGAATTTCTGGCCGAGCCTACGCGATCGGATACCCAACATTAAATTCGGCCTTGTGCGGTAGATATCCTGCAGTTAGAGATTTGTCTCCAGCAGAGAGGATCCCCAGACGAGGCTATGTCGAAGTGCAGAATCTCGTCTCAGGAAACAGCTACCTGAACCCATCTTATACCTGCGGGAATCTTACGTGATCGGACCCAACATTAAATTCGGCCTTGTCGGTAGATATCCTGCAGTTAGAGATTTGTTGGACGAGGCTATGTCGAAGTGCAGAATCTCGTCTCAGGATACAGCCAACCCATCTAAATTCGGCCTTGCGATCGGATACCCAACATTAAATTCGGCCTTTGGTAGTATATCCTGCAGTTAGAGATTTGTCTCCAGCAGAGAGGATCCCCAGACGAGGCTATGTCGAAGTGCAGAATCTCGTCTCAGGAAAAACAGCTACCCGACCCCATCTTATACTACGGGTCTGCGGGGTTAATTTTTGCCGAGCCTACGCGATCGGATACCAACATTAAATTCGGCCTTGTGCGGTAGATATCCTGCAGTTAGAGATTCGTCTCCAGCAGAGAGGATCCGCAGACGAGGCTATGTCGAAGTGCAGAATCTCGTCTCAGGAAACAGCTACCCGACCCCATCTTATACTGGGTCTGCGGGGATTTTTGGCCGAGCCTACGCGATCGGATACCCAACATTAAATTCGGCCTTGTGCGGTAGATATCCTGCAGTTAGAGATTTGTCTCCAGCAGAGAGGATCCCCAGACGAGGCTATGTCGAAGTGCAGAATCTCGTCTCAGGAAACAGCTACCCGAACCCATCTTATACGGGGTCTGCAGGGGAATTTTGGCCGAGCCCATCGGATACATTAAATTCGGCCTTTGTGCGGTAGATATCCTGCAGTTAGAGATTTGTCTCCACCAGAGAGGATCCCGAGGCTATGTTGAAGTGCAGATCTTATACTTATACGGGGTCTGCTTTTGGCCGAGTCTACCCAACATTAAATTCGGCCTTGTGCGGTAGTTATACTGCAGTTAGAGATTCGTCTCCAGCAGAGAGGATCCCCAGACGAGGCTATGTCGAAGTGCAGAATCTCGTCTCAGGGTCTGCGGGGACAGCCTACGCCGACTCCATCTTATATCCTGGGTCTCCAGCCTTTTTTGGCCGAGGGTCTGCGGGGAATTTTGGCCGAGCCTACGCGATCGGATACCCAACATTAAATTCGGCCTTGTGCGGTAGATATCCTGCAGTTAGAGATTTGTCTCCAGCAGAGAGGATCCCCAGACGAGGCTATGTCGAAGTGCAGAATCTCGTCTCAGGAAACAGCTACCCGACTCCATCTTATACTGGGTCTGCGGGGAATTTTTTGGCCGAGCCTACGCGATCGGATATCCAACATTAAATTCGGCCTTGTGCGGTAGATATCCTGCAGTTAGAGATTTGTCTCCAGCAGAGGATCCCCAGACGAGGCTATGTTGAAGTGCAGAATCTCGTCTCAGGAAACAGCTACCCGACTCCATCTTATACGGGGTCTGCGGGGAATTTTTGGCCGAGCCTACGCGATCGGATACCCAACATTAAATTCGGCCTTGTGCGGTAGATATCCTGCAGTTAGAGATTTGTCTCCAGCAGAGAGGATCCCCAGACGAGGCTATGTCGAAGTTTGCAGAATCTCGTCTCAGGAAACAGCTACCCGACCCCATCTTATACGGGGTCTGCGGGGGAATTTTGGCCGAGCCTACGCGATCGGATACCCAACATTAAATTCGGCCTTGTGCGGTAGATATCCTGCAGTTAGAGATTTGTCTCCATCCAGACAGATGAGGATCCCCAGACGACGGGGTCTGCAGGGGCTATGTCGAAGTGCAGAATCTCGTCTCAGAAACAGCTACCCGAATCTTATACTGGGTCTGCAGGGAATTTTTGCCGAGCCTACGCGATCGGATACCCAACATTAAATTCGGCCTTGTGCGGTAGATATCCTGCAGTTAGAGATTTGTCTCCAGCAGCAGAGAGGATCCCTCAGACGAGGCTATACGTCGAATACAACGTAAATTCGGCCTTGTGCGGAATCTCGTCTCAGGAATCCCCACGAGGCTATGTCGAAGTGCGACCCCATCTTATACTGGGTCTGCGGGAATTTTTGGCCGAGCCTACGCGATCGGATACCCAACATTAAATTCGGCCTTGTGCGGTAGATATCCTGCAGTTAGAGATTTGTCTCCAGCAGAGAGGATCCCCAGACGAGGCTATGTCGAAGTGCAGAATCTCGTCTCAGAAACAGCTACCTGACCCCATCTTATACTGGGTCTGCGGGGAATTTTGGCCGAGCCTACGCGATCGGATACCCAACATTAAATTCGGCCTTGTGCGGTAGATATCCTGCAGTTAGAGATTTGTCTCCAGCAGAGAGGATCCCAGACGAGGCTATGTCGAAGTGCAGAATCTCGTCTCAGGAAACATCTACCCGACCCCATCTTATACTGGGTCTGCGGGCAATTTTTGGCCGAGCCTACGCGATCGGATACCCAACATTAAATTCGGCCTTGTGCGGTAGATATCCTGCAGTTAGAGATTTGTCTCCAGCAGAGAGGATCCCCAGACGAGGCTATGTCGAAGTGCAGAATCTCGTCTCAGGAAACAGCTACCCGACCCCATCTTATACTGGGTCTGCGGGGAATTTTTGGCCGAGCCTACGCGATCGGATACCCAACATTAAATTCGGCCTTGTGCGGTAGATATCCTGCAGTTAGAGATTTGTCTCCAGCAGAGAGGATCCCCAGACGAGGCTATGTCGAAGTGCAGAATCTCGTCTCAGGAAACAGCCACCTGACCCCCATCTTATACTGGGTCTGCAGGGAATTTTTGGCCGAGTATACGCGATCGATACCCAACATTAAATTCGGCCTTTTACTCCAGCAGAGAGGATCCCCAGACGAGGCTATGTCGAAGTGCAGAATCTCGTCTCAGGAAACAGCTACCCGACCCCATCTTATACTGGGTCTGCGGGGGAATTTTTGGCCGAGCCTACGCGATCGGATACCCAACATTAAATTCGGCCTTGTGCGGTAGATATCCTGCAGTTAGAGATTTGTCTCCAGCAGAGAGGATCCCCAGACGAGGCTATGTCGAAGTCTCGCAGAATCTCGTCTCAGGAAACAGCTACCCGACCCCATCTTATACCTGGGTCTGCGGGGAATTTGTCTCATTGCGAATCTCGTCTCCGGAAACAACTTTTTGGCAACGCGACCAGATGGCCTTGAGGTAGATAACCTGCTGTTAGAGACCCAGCAGACGAGGCTATGTCGTCTGATTTTATACGGGGTCTGCGGATACCCGGATATCCACATTAAATTCGGCCTTGTGCGGTAGATATCCTGCAGTTAGAGATTTGTCTCCAGCAGAGAGGATCCCCAGACGAGGCTATGTTGAAGTGCAGAATCTCGTCTCAGGAAACAGCTACCCGACCCCATCTTATACTGGGTCCGCGGGGAATTTTTGGCCGAGCCTACGCGATCGGATACCCAACATTAAATTCGGCCTTGTGCGGTAGATATCCTGCAGTTAGAGATTTGTTCCAGTGAGAGAGGATCCCCAGACGAGGCTATGTCGAAGTGCAGAATCTCGTCTCAGGGAAACAGCCACCGACTCCATCTTATACGGGGTCCGCGGGAATTTTGGCCAGTATACGCGATCGGATACCCAACATTAAATTCGGCCTTGCGGTGCGGTATATCCACCAGTTAGAGTTGTCTCCAGCAGAGAGGATCCCCAGACGAGGCTATGTCGAAGTGCAGAATCTCGTCTCGGAAACAGCTATATCTTATACGGGTCTGTACCCGACCCCGGATATCCAACATTAAATTACTGGGTCCTGCAGTTAGAGATTTGTCTGGGATCCCCAGAGAGGCTATGTTGAAGTGCAGAATCTAAACAGCGATCGGATAGTATACCCAACATACCCAAATTCGGCCTTGTGCGGTAGATATCCTGCAGTTAGAGATTTGTCTCCAGCAGAGAGGATCCCAGACGAGGGCTATGTCGAAGTGCAGAATCTCGTCTCAGGATACAGCTACCCGACCCATCTTATACTGGGTCTGCGGGGGAATTTTTCGAGCCGATCGGATACCCAACATTAAATTCGGCCTTGATCCTGCAGTTATTTGTCTCCAGCAGAGAGGATCCAGACGAGGCTTGTCGAAGTGCAGAATTGTCGGCCTTTATACTGGGTCTGCGGGCAATAGATACGTCCACCAACATTAAATTCGGCCTTGTGCGGTGATATCCCGCAGTGAGATTTGTCTCCAGCAGAGAGGATCCCCAGACGAGGCTATGTCGAAGTGCAGAATCTCGTCTCAGGATTATACAGCTACCGACCCCATCTTATACTGGGTCTGCAGGGAATTTTTTGCCGAGTATACGCGATCGGATACCCAACATTACATTCGGCCTTGTGCGGTGATATCCTGCAGTTAGAGATTTGTCTCCAGCAGAGAGGATCCGCAGACGAGGTATGTCGAAGTGCAGAATCTTCGTCTCAGGAAAACAGCTACCCGACCCCATCTTATACTGGGTCTGGTGGGGAATTTTCTGGCCGAGCCTACGCGATCGGATACCAACATTATATTCGGCCTTGTGCGGTAGATATCCTGCAGTTAAAGATTTGTCTCCAGCAGAGAGGATCCCCAGACGAGGCTATGTCGAAGTGCAGGAATCTCGTCTCAGGAAAAACAGCTACCCGACTCCATCTTATACTGGGGTCCGCAGGGAATTTTTGGCCGAGCCTACGCGATCGGATACCCAACATTAAATTCGGCTTGTGCGGTAGATATCCTGCAGTTAGAGATTTGTCTCCAGCAGAGAGGATCCCCAGACGAGGCTATGTCGAAGTGCAGAATCTCGTCTCGGAAACAGCTACCTGACCCCATCTTATACTGGGTCTGCCGGGAATTTTGGCCGATCCTACGCGATCGGATATCAACATTAAATTAAGGCCTTGTGCGGTAGATATCCTGCAGTTAGAGATTTGTCTCAGCAGAGAGGATCCCAGACGAGGCTATGTTGAAGTGCAGAATCTCGTCTCAGGAAACAGCTACCCGACCCATCTTATACTGGGTCCGCGGTAGGGGAATTTTTGGCCGACGAGGCTATGTCTACGCGATCGGATACCCATCTTCGCTACGGTCAGCGGGAATTTTTTAAACATTAAATTCGGCCTTGTGCAGTAGATATCCTGCAGTTAGAGATTTGTCTCCAGCAGAGGATCCCCAGACGAGGCTATGTCGAAGTGCAGAATCTCGTCTCAGGAAACAGCTACCCGACCCCATCTTATACTGGGTCTGCGGGGAATTTTTTTGGCCGAGCCTGCGGGATCGGATACCCAACATTAAATTCGGCCTTGTGCGGTAGATATCCTGCAGTTAGAGATTTGTCTCCAGCAGAGGGATCCCCCAGACGAGGCTATGTCGAAGTGCAGAATCTCGTCTCAGGAAACAGCTACCCGACTCCATCTTATACGGGGTCTGCGGGGAATTTTGGCCGAGCTTCGCGATCAGATATCCAACATTAAATTCGGCCTTGTGCGGTAGATATCCTGCAGTTAGAGATTTGTCTCCAGCAGAGAGGATCCCCAGACGAGGCTATGTCGAAAAGTGCAGAATCTCGTCTCAGGGAAACAGCTACCCGAACCCATCTTTATACCGGGGTCTGCAGGGAATTTTGGCCGAGCCTTCGCGATCGGATATCCAACATTAAATTCGGCCTTTGTGAGGTAGATATCCTGCAGTTAGAGATTTGTCTCCACCAGAGAGGATCTGAACGAGGCTATGTCGAAGTGCAGAATCTCGTCTCGGGAAACAGCTACCCGACTCCATCTTATGCGGGGTCTGCGAGGAATTTTTGGCCGAGTATACGCGATCGGATACCCAACATTAAATTCGGCCTTGTGCGGTAGATATCCTGCAGTTAGAGATTTGTCTCCACAGAGAGGATCCCCAGACGAGGCTATGTCGAAGTGCAGAATCTCGTCTCAGGAAACGGCTACCCGACCCCATCTTATACTGGGTCTGCAGGGGATTTCTGGCCGAGCCTACGCGGTCGGATACCCAACATTAAATTCGGCCTTGTGCGGTAGATATCCTGCAGTTGAGATTTGTCTCCGGAGCCCCAGACGGGCTATCCCCAGACGAGGCATATGTCGAATCTTATACTGGGTCTGCGCAGAATTTTGGCGTCCTACGCGATCGGAAACATTAAATTCGGCCTTGTGCGGTAGATATCCTGCAGTTATTCCATCTATACTATGGGGTCTGCGGGCTACCCGAATTTTTGGCCGGAAATTTTGGCCGAGACTGCGATCGGATACCCAACATTAAATTCGGCCTTGTGCGGTAGATATCCTGCAGTTAGAGATTTGTCTCCAGCAGAGAGGATCCCAGACGAGGCTATGTCGAAGTGCAGAATCTCGTCTCAGGAAACAACTACCCGACTCCATCTTATACAGGGTCTGTAGGGAATTTTTTCTCCAGGCCGAGTCTTCGCGATCGGATATCCAACATTAAATTCGGCCTTGTGCGGTAGATATCCTGCAGTTAGAGATTTGTCTCCACCAGAGATCCCCAGACGAGGCTATGTCGAAGTGCAGAATCTCGTCTCAGAAACAGCTACCCGACTCCATCTTATACGGGGTCCGCAGGGATTTTTGGCCGAGCCTACGCGATCGGATACCCAACATTAAATTCGGCCTTGTGCGGTAGATATCCTGCAGTTAGAGATTTGTCTCCAGCAGAGGGATCCCCAGACGAGGCTATGTCGAAAAGTGCAGAATCTCGTCTCCAGATACAGCTACCCGACTCCATCTTATACTGGGTCTGCGGGGAATTTTGGCCGAGCCTACGATCGGATACCCAACATTAAATTCGGCCTTGTGCGGTAGATATCCTGCAGTTAGAGATTTGTCTCCAGCAGAGAGGATCCCCAGACGAGGCTATGTTGAAGTGCAGAATCTCGTCTCAGGAAACAGCTACCCGACTCCATCTATACTGGGTCTGCAGGCAATTTTTTGGCCGAGCCTACGCGATCGGATACCCAACATTAAATTCGGCCTTGTGCGGTAGATATCCTGCAGTTAGAGATTTGTCTCCAGCAGAGAGGATCCCCAGACGAGGCTATGTCGAAGTGCAGAATCTCGTCTCAGGAAACAGCCACCCGACCCCATCTTATACTGGGTCCGCAGGGAATTTTTGGCCGAGCCTACGCGATCGGATACCCAACATTATATTCGGCCTTGTGCGGTAGATATCCTGCAGTTAGAGATTTGTCTCCAGCAGAGGGATCCGCAGACGAGGCTACCGAATGCAGAATGTCGTAAGGAAACAGCTACCCGACCCCATCTTATACTGGGTCTCAGGAATTTTGGGTCGAGCCTACGTGATCGATACCATTTTGTGCGGTGATCCTGCAGTTAGGGTCTCCAGCAGAGGATCCCAGACGATTTCGAAATGGCTCGTCTCAGGAACATCTACCCGAAACCCATCTTATACGCGTGGAATTTTTGCCGGATATACCCAACATTAAATTCGGCCTTGTGCGTAGATATCCTGCAGTTAGAGATTTGTCTCCAGCAGAGAGGATCCCCAGACGAGGCTATGTGAAGTGCAGAATCTCGTCTCAGGAAACAGCTACCCGACTCCATCTTATACTGGGTCTGCCTGGCCGAGCCTTCGCGATCGGATATCCAACATTAAATTCGGCCTTTTACGGTAGATATCCTGCAGTTAGAGATTTGTCTCCACCAGAGATCCCCAGACGAGGCTATGTCAAGTGCAGAATAAACATGCCGACTCCATCTTATACTGGGTCTGCCGGGAATTTTGGCCGAGCCTACGCGATCGGATACCCAACATTAAATTCGGCCTTGTGCGGTAGATATCCTGCAGTTAGAGATTTGTCTCCAGCAGAGAGGATCCCCAGACGAGGCTATGTCGAAGTGCAGAATCTCGTCTCAGGAAAACAGCTACCCGCGGGGAATTTCTGGCCCATCTTTATACTGGGTCTGCGGGAAATTTCCTGCCGAGCCTACGCGATCGGATACCCAACATCTAAATTCGGCCTTGTGCGGTAGATATCCTGCAGTTAGAGATTTGTCTCCAGCAGAGAGGATCCGCGAATGAGGCTATGTCGAAGTGCAGAATCTCGTCTCAGGAAACAGCTACCCGACCCCATCTTATACTGGGTCTGCGGGGAATTTCTGGCCGAGCCTACGCGATCGGATACCCAACATTAAATTCGGCCTTGTGCGGTAGATATCCTGCAGTTAGAGATTTGTCTCCAGCAGAGAGGATCCCCAGACGAGGCTATGTCGAAGTGCAGAATCTCGTCTCAGGAAACAGCTACCTGACCCATCTTATACTGGGTCTGCAGGGAATTTTTGGCCGACCTACGCGATCGGATATCCAACATTAAATTCGGCCTTGTGCGGTAGATATCCTGCAGTTAGAGATTTGTCTCCAGCAGAGAGGATCCCCAGACGAGGCTATGTCGAAGTGCAGAATCTCGTCTCAGGAAACAGCTACCCGACTCCATCTTATACGGGGTCTGCAGGGAATTTTTGGCCGAGTATACGCGATCGGATACCCAACATTAAATTCGGCCTTGTGCGGTAGATATCCTGCAGTTAGAGATTTGTCTCCAGCAGAGAGGATCCCCAGACGAGGCTATGTCGAAGTGCAGAATCTCGTCTCAGGAAACAGCTACCCGACCCCATCTTATACTGGGTCTGCGGGGAATTTCTGGCCGAGCCTACGCGATCGGATACCCAACATTAAATTCGGCCTTGTACTTTAGATATCCTGCAGTTAGAGATTTGTCTCCAGCAGAGAGGATCCCCAACGAGGCTATGTCGAAGTGCAGAATCTCGTCTCGAAACAACATCTGAACTCCATCTTATACGGGGTCTGCGGTGCCGATTTTTGGCCGAGCCTTCGGGATCGGATACCCAACATTAAATTAGGCCTTGTGGTGAGATATCCTGCAGTTAGAGATTTGTCTCCAGCAGAAGGATCCCCAGACGAGGCTATTTCGAAGTGCAGAATCTCGTCTCGGAAACAGCTACCCGACCCCATCTTATACTGGGTCTGCGGGAAATTTTGGCCAGTCTACGCGATCTGATACCAACATTAAATTCGGCCTTGTGCGGTAGATATCCTGCAATTAGAGATTTGTCTCCAGCAGAGAGGATCCCCAGGCAGGCTATGTCGAGTGCAGAATCTCGTCTTAGTGCGGGAATTTCTGGCCGAGCCTACGATCGGATACCCAACATTAAATTCATGTAGCACTTTAGATATCCTGCAGTTAAATTTAATCTCCAGCAGAGAGGATCCCCAGACGAGCTATGTCGAAGTGCAGATCGTCTCAGGGGAAACACTTCTTGAACCCATCTTATACTACTGGGTCTGCGGGGAATTTCTGGGAGCCTGGGCATTGGATACCCAACATTATATTCGGCCTTGTGCGGTAGATATCCTGCAGTTGATTTGTCTCAATAGAAGGATCCGAACGAGGCTATGTCGAAGTGCAGAATCTCGTCTCGAGAACAGCTACCCCATTATCTTATACTGGAGTGCAGGAATTTCTGGCTAAACGTCGGATACCCAACGTATATTCAACGTGCGGTAAGGAGTATCCTGCAGTTAGAGATTTGTCTCCAGCAGAGAGGATCCCCAGACGAGCTATGTCGAATGCAGAATCTCGTCTCGGGAAACAGCTACCGAACCCCATCTTATACTGGGTCTGCAGGGAATTTTGGCCGATCCTTCGCGATCGGATACCCAACATTAAATTCGGCCTTGTGGTAGATATCCTGCAGTTAGAGATTTGTCTCCAGCGAGAGGATCCCCAGACAGCGAGGCTATGTCGAAGTGCAGAATCTCGTCTCAGGAAACAGCTACCCGACTCCATCTTATACAGGGGTCTGCGGGGGAATTTTTTGGCCGAGTCTGCGCGATCGGATATCCAACATTAAATTAGGCCTTGTGCGTAGATATCCTGCGGTTAGAGATTTGTCTCCACCAGAGGATCCCCAGACGAGGCTATGTCTGAAGTGCAGAATCTCGTCTCAGAAACAACTACCCGGCTCCATCTTATACTACGGTCAGCGGGAATTTTTTTGGCGAGTCTGCGCGATCGGATACCCAACATTAAATTCGGCCTTGTGCGGTAGTTATCCTGCAGTTGATTTGTCTCCAGATTTGTCTCCAGACACAGAAGAGAGGATCCTACCCGATTCCATCTTATACGGGGTCTATGTCGAAGACGCAGAATCTCGTCTCCGAGATATCCTGCTGTTGACCCGACCCCATCTTATACGAAGGGAATCTCGTCTGCGGGAATTTCTGTGAGCCTACGCGATCAGATATCCAACATTAAATTCGGCCTTGTGCGGTAGATATCCTGCAGTTAAATTTGTCTCCAACAGAGAGGATCCCCAACGAGGCTATGTCGAAAAGTCACAGAATCTCGTCTCGGGAACAACTACCCGACTCCATCTTATACCTGGGGTCTGCAGGCAATTTTGGCCGAGCCTACGCGATCGGATATCCAACATTAAAATTCGGCCTTTGTGCGGTAGATATCCTGCAGTTAGAGATTTGTCTCCAGAGAGAGGATCTGAACGAGGCCTATGTCGAAGTGCAGAATCTCGTCTCAGGAAACAGCTACCCGACTCCATCTTATACTGGGTCTGCAGGAATTTTTTGGCCAGCCTACGCGATCGGATACCCAACATTAAATTCGGCCTTGTGCGGTAGATATCCTGCAGTTAGATTTGTCTCCAACAGGATCGAGACGATCTATGTCGAAGTGCAGAATCTCGTCTCAGGAAACGGCTACCCGACTCCATCTTATACTGGGTTCTGCAGGGGAATTTCTGGCGAGCCTACGCGATCGGATACCCAACATTAAATTCGGCCTTGTGCGGTAGATATCCTGCAGTTAGAAGATTTGTCTCCAGCAGAGAGGATCCCCAGACGAGGCTATGTCGAAGTGCAGAATCTCGTCTCAGGAAACATCTACCGAACCCATTTTATACTGGGTCTGCGGGGAATTTTGGCCGAGCCTACGCGATCGGATACCCAACATTAAATTCGGCCTTGTGCGGTAGATATCCTGCAGTTAGAGTTTGTCTCCAGCAGAGGGATCCCCAGACGAGGCTATGTCGAAGTGCAGAATCTCGTCCCGACTCCATCTGAAACAGCTCGGACCCGACTCCATCTTATACTGGGGCTTTGCGTGTCTCCAGAATTTTATACGGCCGAACCTACGCGATCGGATACCCAACATTAAATTCGGCCTTGTGCGGTAGATATCCTGCAGTTAGAGATTTGTCTCCAGCAGACGAGGCTATCCCCGTCTCAGACAGCTACCCGACTCCACCATCTTATACGGGGTCTATGTCGCGATCGGATACCCAACAAATTCAGTGCAGAATCTCGTCTCGAAACAACTACCCTCGTCTCCACCCCATCTTATACTGGGTCTGCGGGCAATTTTGGCCGACCTTCGCGATCGGATATCCAACATTAAATTCGGCCTTGTGCGGTAGATATCCTGCAGTTAGAGATTTGTCTCCAGCAGAGGATCCCCAGACGAGGCTATGTCGAAGTGCAGAATCTCGTCTCAGGAAACAGCTACCCGACCCCATCTTATACTGGGTCCCGCAGGGAATTTTTTGGCCGAGCCTACGCGGATCGGACAACATTATATTCGGCCTTGTGCGGTAGATATCCTGCAGTTAGAATTTGTCTCCAGCAGAGGATCCGCGTCTCAGACGCTACCTGGCTATGTCGAAGATACCCAACAGAATCTCGTTAGAGTTGTCTCAGGAAACAGCTACCTCAGACCCATCTTATACTGGGGTCTGCGAGGAATTTTTGGCCGAGCCTTCGCGATCGGATATCCAACATTAAATTAGGCCTTGTGCGGTAGATATCCTGCAGTTAGAGATTTGTTGTTTCCAGCAGAGGATCCCCAGACGAGGCTATATGTCGAAGTGCAGTATCTCGTCAGGAAACATCTACCCGACTCCATCTTATGCTGGGTCTGCGGGAATTTTTAGCCGAGCCTACGTGATCGGATACCCAACATAAATTCGGCCTTGAACTTTAGATATCCTGCAGTTAGAGATTTGTCTCCAGCAGAGAGGATCCCCAGACGAGGCTATGTCGAAGTGCAGGAGTCGCCGAACCTCTCTTATGCTGGGTCTGCGAATTTTGGCCGACCTAGCTACCCGGCCTTGTGCGCGGTACCTGCATCTTCCCCATATGTCGAAGTCTGGGTCTCCAGCAGCTACCCGGCCCAATATACTGGGTCTGCGGGGAATTTTGGCCGAGCCTTCGCGATCGGATATCAACAAATTCGGCCTTGTGCGGTGAGGATATCCTGCAGTTAGAGATTTGTCTCCAGCAGAGGGATCCCCAGACGAGGCTATGTTGAAGTGCAGAATCTCGTCTCAGGGGAAACAGCTACCCGACCCCATCTTATACTGGGTCCGCAGAGAATTTCTGTCCGAGCCTACGCGATCGGATACCCAACATTAAATTCGGCCTTGTTAGCGGTAGATATCCGCAGTTAGAGATTTGTCTCCAGCAGAGAGGATCCCCAACGAGGAGGCTATGTCGAAGTGCAGAATCTCGTCTCAGAAACATCTACCCGAACTCCATCTTATACTGGTGTCTGCGGGCATTTTTTGACCACCTACGTGATCGGATACCCAACATTAAATTCGGCCTTGTGCAGTGAATATCCTGCAGTTAGAGATTTGTCTCAGCAGAGGGGAATCCCCAACGAGGCTATGTCAGAACACAGAATCTCTCGTCTCAGGATACAACTACCCGACCCCATCTTATGTACTGGGTCTGCAGAAATTTTTGCCGAGCTAAGCGATCGGATACCCAACATTAAATTCGGCCTTGTGCGGTAGATATCCTGCAGTTAAGGATTTGTCTCCACCAGGAGGATCCCCAGACGACTATGTCGAAGTGCAGAATCTCGTCTCAAGGAAACAGCTACCCCACTCCATCTTATACGGGGTCTGCGGGAATTTTGGCCGAGCCTACGCGATCGGATACCAACATTAAATTCGGCCTTGTGCGGTAGATATCCTGCAGTTAGAGATTTGTCTCCATGGAGAGGATCCCCAAACGAGGCTATGTCGAATCTGCAGAATCTCGTCTCAGACCTGCGGAAACATCTACCTGCAGTTGACTCCATCTTATACTGGGTCTCGCAGGGGGGTCTGCGGAATTTTGGCCAGTATACGCGATCGGATACCCAACATTAAATTCGACCTTGTGCGGTAGATATCCTGCAGTTAGAGATTTGTCTCCAGCAGAGGATCCCCAGACGAGGCTATGTCGAAGTGCAGAATCTCGTCTCAGGAAACAGCTACCCGACCACATCTTATACTGGGTCTGCGGGGAATTTTTGGCCCCGAGCCTACGCGATCGGATATCAACATTAAATTCGGCCTTGTGCGGTAGATATCCTGCAGTTAGAGATTTGTCTCCAGCAGAGAGGATCCCCCAGACTGAGGCTATGTTGAAGTGCAGAATCTCGTCTCAGGGAAACAGCTGCCCGACTCCATCTTATACTGGGTCTGCTTGGGGGATTTTTGGCCGAAACCTACGCGATCGGATACCCAACATTAAATTCGGCCTTGTGCGGTAGATATCCTGCAGTTAGAGATTTGTCTCCAGCAGAGAGGATCCCAGACGACTATGTCAGGCTCTCGTCTCAGAAGCAATACCCGACCATCTTATACGGGTCTGCGGGAATTTTGGCCGAGCCTACGATCGGATACAACATTAAATTCGGCCTTGCGGTAGATATCTCTGCAGTTAGGGATTTGTCTCCGGCAGCAGAGAGGGATCCCCAACGAGGCTGTCGAAGTGCAGAATCTCGTCTCGAAACGACCCGACTCCATCTTATGCAGGGTCTGCAGGGAACCAGCCTACGCGATCGGATACCCAACATTAAATTCGGCCTTGTGCGGTAGATATCCTGCAGTTAGAGATTTGTCTCCAGCGAGAGGATCCCCAGACGAGGCTATGTCGAAGTGCAGAATCTCGTCTCAGGGAATTTTTAGCCCGACCTACCCGACTCCATCGAAGACGTTATACGGGTCTCAGCAGAGGGAATTTCAGAGGTGGCCAGTATACGCGATCGGATACCCAACGGATATAAATTCGGCCTTGTGCGGTAGATATCCTGCAGTTAGAGATTTGTCTCCAGCAGGAGGATCTGGACGAGGGCTATGTCGAAATGCAGAATCGTCTCCAGGAAACAGCTTCCGACTCCATCTTATACGGGGTCTGCAGGGGAATTTTGGCCGAGTCTACGCGATCGGATGCCCAACATTAAATTCGGCTGTGCAGTAGATATCCTGCAGTTAGATTTGTCTCCAGCAGAGGATCCCCAGACGAGCTATGTCGAAGTGCAGAATCTCGTCTCCAGGAAACAGCGACCTCCATCTTATACGGGGTCTGCAGGGAATTTTTGGCCGAGCCTTCGCGATCGGATACCCAACATTAAATTGGGCCTTGTGCGGTAGATATCCTGCAGTTAAGATTTGTCTCCAGCAGAGGATCCCCAGACGAGGCTATGTCGAAGTGCAAGAATCTCGTCTCAGGAAACAGTTACCCGACTCCATCTTATACAGGGTCTGCGGGAAATTTTGGCCGAGCCTACGCGATCGGATACCCAACATTAAATTCGGCCTTGTGCGGTAGATATCCTGCAGTTAAGTTGTCTCCCAGCAGAGGGATCCCCAGACGAGGCTATGTCGAAGTGCAGAATCCATCGTCTCCAGGATCAACAACATTAAATTCCCTTGTGGGTAGACTCCATTTTCTTATACGAGGCTGTCGAAGGTCTCGTCTCCGAGGAATTCTTTTTGGCCGAGCCTACGCGATCGGATATCAACATTAAATTCGGCCTTGTGCGGTAGATATCCTGCAGTTAGAGATTTGTCTCCACCAGGATCCCCAGACGAGGCTATGTTGAAGTGCAGAATCTCGTCTCTCGAAAACAGCTACCCGACTCCCATCTTATACTTTTGGCCGTCTGCCCAACATTAAATTCGGGGTGCATAGATATCTGCAGTTAGGTCTCAGCAGAGAGGATCCCAGACGAGGCTATGTCGAAGTGCAGAATCTCGTCTCAGGAAACATTACCGACTCCATCTTATACTGGGTCTGCGGGGAATTTTTGAGCCTACGCGATCGGATACCCGTATTCGGCCTTGCAGTAGATATCCTGCAGTTAGATTTGTCTCCAGCAGAGATCCCAGACGAGCTATGTCAGAGTGCAGAATCTCGTCTCAGGAAACTCCATCTACCCCGAAACCTCTTATACTGGGTCTGCGGGAATTTTATTGACCTACGTGATCGGATCTCGTCTCTACCCAACCATCTAAATTCGGCCTTACGTGCGGCCTTGTAGATATCCTGCGGTTAGAGATTTGTCTCCAGCAGAGAGGGATCCCCAGACGAGGCTATGTCGAAGTGCAGGAATCTCGTCTCCAGGACCACAGCTACCCGGCCCATCTTATACTGGGTTCTGCGGGGGCATTTTTGGCCGAGCCCTACGCGATCGGATACCCAACATTAAATTCATTCGGCCTTGTGCGTGGATATCCTGCAGTTAGATATTTGTCTCCAACCTCCACCAGACGATGTCAAGTCGAAGTCTGAAATCTCGTCTCGGAAACAGCTACCCGACCCCATCTTATACCAGGTCTGCGGAATTTCTGGCCGACCTACGCGATCATACCCAACGATTATATTCGGCCTTGTGCTATATCCTGCAGTTAGAATTTGTCTCCAGCAGAAGGATCCCCGAACGAGGCTATGTCTCGTCTCAGGAAACATCTGCGGCGAAACCCAACATCTTATACTGGGTCTGCTGAACGAGGCTATGTCGAATTTCTGGCCCGAAACCCATCTTATGCCTACGTGATCGGATACCCAACATTAAATTCGGCCTTGTGAGGTAGATATCCTGCAGTTAGAGATTTGTCTCCAGCAGAGAGGATCCCCAGGCGAGGCTATGTCCAGTGCAGAATCTCGTCTCCGGGAAACAGCTACCCGACTCCATCTTATACGGGGTCCAGGTTTTGGCCAGTATACGCGATCGGATACCAACATTAAATTCGGCCTTGTGCGGTAGATATCCTGCAGTTAGAATTTGTCTCCAGCAGAGAGGATCCCCCAACGAGGCTATGTCGAGAATCTCATCTCAGGAAAAAGAGCTACCCGACCCCATCTTATACTGGTCTGCGGGGAATTTCTGGCCGATACGCGGTCGGATACCCAACATTAATTTGGCCTTGTGCGGTAGATATCCTGCAGTTAGAGATTTGTCTCCAGCAGAGAGGATCCCCAGACGAGGCTATGTCGAAGTGCAGAATCTCGTCTCAGGAAGCCCGACTCCATTTTATACAGGGTCTGCACCGAGCCTTCGCGATCGGATATCCCATTTTGTGCGGTATACAGGGTCTCACCAGCAGGCGCTATGTTGGATTCTCGTCTCAGGAAACAGCTACCGACTCCATCATATACAGGGTCCTTCGCGATCGGATATCCAACATTAAATTAGGCCTTGTGCGGTAGATATCCTGCGGTTAGAAATTTGTCTCCACCAGAGGATCTCCCCAGACGAGCTATGTTGATGCAGGAATCGTCTCCAGGAAACAGCTACCCGACTCCATCATATACACGGGGTCCGCAAGGAATTTTTGGCCAGTATACGCGATCGGATGCAACATTAAATTCGGCCTTGTGCGGTAAGATATCCTGCAGTTAGAATTTGTCTCACCAGGATCCCCACGACGGCTATGTCGAAGTGCAGAATCTCGTCTCAGGAAACAGCTACCGACCCATCTTATACGGGGTCTGCGGGAATTTCTGGCCGAGCCTTATACGATCGGATACCAACAGTAAATTCGGCCTTGTACTTTAGATATCCTGCAGTTAGAGATTTGTCTCTCCAGCAGAGGATCCCCAGACGAGGCTATGTCGAGTTACTGCAGAATCTCGTCTCAGGAAACAACTACCCGAACCCATCTTATACTGGGTCTGCGGGCATTTCTGGCCGAAACCTACGTGATCGGATACCCAACATTAAATTCAGCCTTGTGTGCGGTAGATATCCGCAGTTAGAGATTTGTCTCCAGCAGAGGGATCCCCAGACGAGGCTATGTCGAGTGCAGAATCTCGTCTCCAGGGATACATGCTACCGAACCATCTTATACTGGGTCTGCGGGGAATTTTTGCCGACCTACGTGATCGGATACCCAACATTAAATTCGGCCTTGTGCGGTAGATATCCTGCAGTTAGGTTGTCTCCAGCAGAGATCCGAACGAGGCTATATCGAAGTGCAGAATCTCGTCTCAGGATACAGCTACCCGACCCCATCTTATACTGGGTCTGCGGGAATTTCTGGCCGAGCCTACGCGATCGGATACAACATTATATTCGGCCTTGTGCGGTAGATATCCTGCAGTTGAATTTGTCTCCAGCAGGAAGATCCGCAGACGAGGCTATGTCGAATGCAGTATCTCGTCTCGGAAACATCTACCCGACCCCATCTTATACTGGGTCTGCGGGGGATTTTGGCCGAACTACGGGATCGGATGTTCCAACATTAAATTCGGCCTTGTGCGGTAGATATCCTGCAGTTAGAGATTTGTCTCCAGCAGAGAGGATCCCCAGGACGATGTCGAAGTATGTCTCAGGAAAGAGCTACCCGTATCTCGTCTCCGAGCCTACGCGATCGGATACCGAACATACCCTTGAGATACCCTGCAGTTAGAGAGATTTGTCTCCAGAGAAAGGATCCGCAGACGAGGGGGTCTCGTCTCAGGAAACAGCCACCCGACCCCATCTTATACTGGGTCTTACTGCGGGAATTTCTGCTGCCGAGCCTACGCGATCGGATACCCAACATTAAATTCGGGCTTGTGTGGTAGATATCCTGCAGTTAGAGATTTGTCTCCAACAGAGAGGATCCCCAACGAGGCTATGTCGAATGTACAGAATCTCGTCTCAGGAAATAGCTACCCGAACCCATCTTATACTGGCCTGCGGGGAATTTTTGGCGAGTCTACGCGATCGGATACCAACATTAAATTCGGCCTTGTGCGGTAGATATCCTGCGGTTAAGTTTAGGAGATTCCAGCAGAGAGGATCCGCAAATACGAGGCTATGTCGAAGTGCAGAATCTCGTCTCAGGAAACAGCTATGACCCCATCTTTTATACTGGGTCTGCGGGAAATTTCTGGCCGAGCCTACGCGATCGGATACCCAACATTAAATTCGGCCTTGTGCAGTAGATATCCTGCAGTTAGAGATTTGTCTCCAGCAGAGAGGATCCGCAGACGAGGCTATGTCGAAATGCAGAATCTCGTCTCGGAAAACAGCTACCCGACCCCATCTTATACTGGGTCTGCGGGGAATTTCTTAGCCGAGCCTACGCGATCGGATACCAACATTATATTCGGCCTTGTGCGGTAGATATCCTGCAGTTAGAGATTTGTCTCCAGCAGAGAGATCCCCAGACGAGGCTATGTCGAGAATCTCGTCTCAGGAAACATCTGCCCGAACCCATCTTATTCTGGGTCTGCGGGCAATTTTGGCCGAAACCTACGTGATCGGATACCCAACATTAAATTCGGCCTTGTGCGGTAGATATCCTGCAGTTAGAGAATTGTCTCCAGCAGAGAGAATCCCCAGACGAGGCTATGTCGAAGTGCAGAATCTCGTCTCAGGAACAGCTACCCGACCCCATCTTATACTGGGTCTGCGGGGAATTTCTGGCCGAGCCTATCGTGGCCTTGTGCGGTCGGATTTTGCCCCAGCAGAGAGGATCCCAGACGAGGCTATGTCGAAATTCGTCTCAGGAAACCTTGGGTCTGCCGAGTAGATATCCCATTATGAATTCGGCCTTGTGCGTATCCTGCAGTTAGAGATTTGTCTCCAGCAGAGAGGATCCCAGACGAGGCTATGTCGGTGCAGAATCTCGTCTCAGGAAACATCTACCCGACCCATCTTTTATACTGGGTCTGCGGGAAATTTTGGCCGAGTCTACGCGATCGGATACCCAACATTAAATTCGGCCTTGTGGGTAGATATCCTGCAGTTAGAGATTTGTCTCAGCCAGAAAGGATCCCCAGACGAGGCTATGTCGAAGTGCAGAATCTCGTCTCGGGAAACAGCTACCCGACCCCATCTTATACGGTCTGCGGGCAAATTTTGCCGAGCCTACGCGATCGGATACCCAACATTAAATTCGGCCTTGTGCAGTAGATATCCTGCAGTTAGAGATTTGTCTCCAGCAGAGGATCCCCAGACGAGCTATGTCGAAGTCCAAATTTCGTCTCAGGAAAGAGCTCCCACCCATCTTATACTGGGTCTTCGTGGAATTTTTGGCCAGCCTACGCGATCGGATACCCAACATTAAATTCGGCCTTGTGCGGTAGATATCCTGCAGAGGGTTGTCTCAGCAGAGGATCCCAGACCTTGAGCTATGTCGAAGTGCAGAATCGTCTCAGAAACAGCTACCCCCATCTTATACTGGGTCTGCGGGCAATTTTTAGCCGAGCCTACGTGATCGGATACCCAACGTTAAATTCGGCCTTATGCGGTAGATATCCTGCAGTTAGAGATTTGTCTCCAGCAGAGAGGATCCCCAGACGAGGCTATGTCGAAGTGCAGAATCTCGTCTCAGGAAACATCTACCCGAAACCATCTTATACTGGGTCTGCGGGGAATTTTTTGGCCGAGTCTACGCGATCGGATACAACATTAAATTCGGCCTTGTGCGGTAGATATCCTGCAGTTAGAATTTGTCTCCACAGAGGATCCCCAACGAGGCTATGTCGAAGTGCAGAATCTCGTCTCAGGGAAACAGCTACCCCAACCCATCTTATACTGGGTCTGCGGGAATTTTTGGCCGAGCCTACCGCGATCGGATACAACATTAAATTCGGCCTTGTGCGGTAGATATCCTGCAGTTAGAGATTTGTCTCCACCAGAGGATCCCAGACGAGGCTATGTCGAAGTGCAGAATCTCGTCTCAGGAAACAGCTACCCGACCCCATCTTATACTGGGTCCCAGGGCGGTAATTTCTGGCCGAGTATACGCGATCTTATACCCAACATTAAATTCGGCCTTGTGCGGTAGATATCCTGCAGTTGAGATTTGTCTCCAGCAGAGGATCCCCAGACGAGGCTATGTCGAAGTGCAGAATCTCGTCTCAGGATACAGCTACCCGAACCCATCTTATACTGGGTCTGCGGGGAATTTTTGGCCGAGCCTACGCGATCGGATACACAACATTATATTCGGCCTTGTGCGGTAGATATCCTGCAGTTAGAGATTTGTCTCCCCAGACGAGCTATGTCGAAGTGCAGAATCCGTCCAGGAACAGCTACCCGACCCCATCTTATACTGGGTCTGCAGAAATTTTAGCCGAAGTGCAGAATCTCGTCTCAGACGAAAATGCAGCTACCCCGAACCCATCTTATACTGGGTCTGCGGGAATTTTGGCCGAGCCTACGTGATCGGATACCCAACATTAAATTCGGCCTTGTGCAGGTAGATATCCTGCAGTTAGAGATTTGTCTCCAGCAGAGAGGATCCCCAGACGAGGCTATGTCGAAGTGCAGAATCTCGTCTCAGGAAACAGCTACCCGACCCCATCCATCTTATACTGGGTCTGCGGGAATTTTGGCCGGAGTCTACGCGATCGGATACCGAAATATTAAATTCGGCCTTGTAGATATCCTGCAGTTAGAGATTTGTCTCCAGCAGAGAGGATCCCCAGACGAGGCTATGTCGAAGTGCAGAATCTCGTCTCAGGAAACAACTACCCGACCCCATCTTATACTGGGTCTGCGGGGAATTTTGGCCGAGTCTACGCGATCGGATACCGAACATTAATTCGGCCTTGTGCGGTAGATATCCTGCAGTTAGAGATTTGTCTCCAGCAGAGGGATCCGCAGACGGGGCTATGTCGAAGTGCAGAATCTCGTCTCCAGAAACAGCTACCCGACCCCATCTTATACTGGGTCTGCGGGAATTTTTTGGCCGAGCCTACGCGATCGGATACCCAACATTAGGTAGATATTCGGTTTTGATTTGTCTCAGGTCCCCAGACGAGGCTATGTCCTCTCGTCTCAGGAAACAGTTAGGGAATTTTTAGCCCGAGCCTGTCGGATACCCAACATTAAATTCGGCCTTGTGCGGTAGATATCCTGCAGTTAGAGATTTGTCTCAGCAGAGGATCCGCAGACGAGGCTATGTCGAAGTGCAATCTCGAATCTCGTCTTAGGAAACAGCCGAGTACCGGATACCCATCTTATACTGGGTCTGCGGGGAATTTCGAAGTGCAGAATCTCGTCTCAGCCGAGCCTACGCGATCGGATACCCAACATTATAATTCGGCCTTGTGCGGTAGATATCCTGCAGTTAGAGATTTGTCTCCAGCAGAGAGATCCCCAGACGAGGCTATGTCAGAAGTGCAGAATCTCGTCTCAGGAAACAGCTACCCGACCCCATCTTATACTGGGTCTGCCGGGAATTTTTGGCCGAGCCTACGCGATCGGATACCCAACATTAAATTCGGCCTTGTGCGGTAGATATCCTGCAGTTAGAGATTTGTCTCCAGCAGAGGATCCCCAGACGAGGCTATGTCGGAGAATCTCGTCTCAGGAAACAGCTACCCGGACCCCATCTTATACTGTGTCCTGGGGTTAAATTTTCTCCAACGGCCGAGCCTACGGATCGGATACCCATCTTAACATTAAATTCGGCCTTGTACGGTAGATATCCCTTGTCGTTATCCTGCAGTTATTTGTCTCCAGCAGAGAGGATCCGACGAGGCTATGTCGAAGTGCAGAATCTCGTCTCGGAACAGCTACCCGACCCCATCTTATACTGGGTCTGCGGGGAATTTCTGGCCGAGCCTACGCGATCGGATACCCAACATTAAATTCGGCCTTGTGCGGTAGATATCCTGCAGTTAGAGATTTGTCTCAGCAGAGAGGATCCCCAGACGAGGCTATGTCGAAGTGCAGAATCTCTCGTCTCAGGGAACAGCTACCACCGACCCCATCTTATACTGGGTCTGCGAAATTTTTTGGCCGAGCCTACGCGATCGGATACCAACATTATATTCGGCCTTGTGCGGTAGATATCCTGCAGTTAGAGATTTTGTCTCCAGCAGAGAGGATCCCCAAACGAGGCTATGTCGAATGCAGAATCTCGTCTCAGGAAACATCTACCGACCCCATCTTATACTGGGTCTGCGGGGAATTTTGGCCGAGCCTACGCGATCGGATACCCAACATTAAATTCGGCCTTGTGCGGTAGATATCCTGCAGTTAGAGATTTGTCTCCAGCAGAGAGGATCCCCCAGACGGAGGCTATGTCGAAGTGCAGAATCTCGTCTCAGGGAAACAGCTACCCGACCCCATCTTATACTGGTCTGCGGGGAATTTTTGGCCGAGCCTACGCGATCGGATACCCAACATTAAATTCGGCCTTGTGCGGTAGATATCCTGCAGTTAAAGATTTGTCTCCAGCAGAGAGGATCCCCAACGAGGCTATGTCGAAGTGCAGAATCTCGTCTCAGGAAACAGCTACCCGACCCCATCTTATACTGGGTCTGCGGGAATTTTGGCCGAGCCTACGCGATCGGATACCCAACATTAAATTCGGCCTTAGATATCCTGCAGTTAAAGATTTGTCTCCAGCAGAGAGGATCCCCATCCTGCAGTTCTCGTCTCCAGGAAACAGCTACCCGACCCCATCTTATACTCCCCAACATTAAATTTGGCCTTGGCTAGATATCCTGCAGTTAGGATCTCCAGCCCCCAGACGAGGCTATGTCGATGTCAGGAAACATCTACCCGCCCATCTTATACTGGGTCTGCGGGAATTTTTAATGAGACGTGATCGGATACCCACATTAAATTCGGCCTTGTGAGAATATCCTGCAGTTAAGATTTTGTCTCCAGGAAACCCCAGATAAGTGCAGAATCTCGACAGCTCCATCTTATACGGTGTCTGCGGGGAATTTTGGCCGAGCCTACGCGATCGGATACCAACATTAAATTCGGCCTTGTGCGGTAGATATCCTGCAGTTGAGATTTGTCTCCAGCAGAGAGGATCCCCAGACGAGGCTATGTCTCCATCATCTCGTCTCTGAAAACAGATCCCGACCCATCTTATACGAGGTCACTAATTTTTGGCCGAACGCGATGGATACCCAACATTATATCTTCGGCTGAGATCCTGCAGTTAAAGATTTGTCTCCATCAGAGAGGATCCCCAGACGAGGCTATGTCGAAGTGCAGAATCTCCTCGAAACAGCACCCCACCGACTACAGGGTCTGCAGGGAATTTTGCCGAGCCTACGCGATCGGATACCGAACATTAAATTCGGCCTTGTGCGGTAGATATCCTGCAGTTAGAGATTTGTCTCGAGCAGAGGATCCCCAACGAGGCTATGTCGAAGTGCAGAATCTCGTCTCAGGAAACAGCTACCGACCCCATCTTATACTGGGTCTGCGGGAATTTTTGGCCGAGCCTACGCGATCGGATACCCAACATTAAATTCGGCCTTTGTGGAGGTAAATATCCTGCAGTTAGAGATTTGTCTCCCAGCAGAGAGGATCCCCAGACGAGGCTATGTCGAAGTGCAGAATCTCGTCTCAGGAAACAGCTACCCGACCCCATCTTATACTGGGTCTGCCGGGAATTTTTTGCCCGAGTCTACGCGATCGGATACCCAACATTAAATTCGGCCTTGTGCGGTAGTTATCCTGCAGTTAGGAGATTTGTCTCCAGCAGAAGGATCCCCAGACGAGGCTATGTCGAAGTGCAGAATCTCGTCTCAGGAAACAGCTACCGACCCCATCTTATACTGGGTCTGCGGGGAATTTTTGGCCGAGCCTACGTGATCGGATACCCAACATTAAATTCGGCCTTGTGCGGTAGATATCCTGCAGTTAGAGATTTGTCTCCAGCAGAGGATCCCAGACGAGGCTATGTCGAATGCAGAATCTCGTCTCGGAAACAGCTACCCGACCCCATCTTATACTGGGTCTGCGGGAATTTTTGGCCGAGCCTACGTGATCGGATACCCAACATTAAATTCGGCCTTTTGAGCTAGATATCCTGCAGTTAGAGATTTGTCTCCAGCAGAGAGGATCCCCAGACGAGGCGATGTCAAAGTGCAGAATCTGGTCTCAGGAAACAGCTACCCGACCCCTTCTTATACTGGGTCTGCGGGCAATTTTTGGCCGAGTCTACGCGATCGGATACCCAACATTAAATTCGGCCTTGTGCGGTAGATATCCTGCAGTTAGAGATTTGTCTCGAGTAGAGAGTATCCCCAGACGTGGCTATATCGAAGTGCAGAATCTCGTCTCAGGAAACAACTACCCGACACCATCTCATATTGGGTCTGCGGGGAATATTTGGCCGAGCCTACGCGACCGGATACCCAACATTAAATTCGGCTATGTGCGGTAGATATTCTGCAGTTAGAGATTTCTCTCCAGCAGAGAGGATCCCCAGACGAGGCTATGTCGAAGTGCAGTATCTCGTCTCAGGAAACAGCTACCCGACCCCATCTTATACTGGGTCTGCAGGGAATTTTTTGCCGAGCCTACGCGATCGGATACCCAACATTATATTCGGCCTTGTGCGGTAGATATCCTGCAGTTAGAGATTTGTCTCCAGCAGAGAGGATCCCCAGACGAGGCTATGTCGAAGTGCAGAATCTCGTCTCCGGAAACAACTACCCGAACCCATCTTATACTGGGTCTGCGGGCAATTTTGGCCGAGCCGACGCGACCGGATACCCAACATTAAATTCGGCCTTGTGCGGTAGATATCCTGCTGTTAGAGATTTTGTCTCCATCAGAGAGATCCCCAGACGAGGCTATGTCGAAGTGCAGATTCTAGTCTCAGGAAACAGCCGACCCGACCCCATCTTTATTCGGCCTTTTGGTCTGCGGGAATTTCTGGCCGAGCCTACGCCACGGATACCCAACATTAAATTCGGCCTTGTGCGGTAGATATCCTGCAGTTAGAGATTTGTTTCCAGCAGAGAGGATCCTGCAGACGAGGCTATGTCGAAGTGCAGAATCTCGTCTCAGGAAACAGCTACCCGACCCCATCTTATACTGGGTCTGCGGGGAATTTCTGGCCGAGCCTACGCGATCGGATACCCAACATTATATTCGGCCTTGTGCGGTAGATATCCTGCAGTTAGAGATTTGTCTCCAGCAGAGAGGATCCCCAGACGAGGCTATGTCGAAGTGCAGAATCTCGTCTCAGGAAACAACTACCCGAACCCATCTTATACTGGGTCTGCGGGCAATTTTTGGCCGAGCCTACGCGACCGGATACCGAACATTAAATTCGGCCTTGTGCGGTAGATAACCTGCTGTTAGAGATTTGTCTCCAGCAGAGAGGATCCCCAGACGAGGCTATGTCGAAGTGCAGATTCTAGTCTCAGGAAACAGCTACCCGACCCCATCTTATACTTGGTCTGCGGGGAATTTCTGGCCGAGCCTACGCCACCGGATACCCAACATTAAATTCGGCGTTGTGCGGTAGATATCCTGCAGTTAGAGATTTGTTTCCAGCAGAGAGGATCCGCAGACGAGGCTATGTCGAAGTGCAGAATCTCGTCTCAGGAAACAGCTACCCGACCCCATCTTATACTGGGTCTGCGGGGAATTTCTGGCCGAGCCTACGCGATCGGATACCCAACATTATATTCGGCCTTGTGCGGTAGATATCCTGCAGTTAGAGATTTGTCTCCAGCAGAGAGGATCCCCAGACGAGGCTATGTCGAAGTGCAGAATCTCGTCTCAGGAAACAACTACCCGAACCCATCTTATACTGTGTCTGCGGGCAATTTTTGGCCGAGCCTACGTGATCGGATACCCAACATTAAATTCGGCGTTGTGCGGTAGATATCCTGCAGTTAGAGATTTGTCTCCAGCCGAGAGGATACCCAGACGAGGCTATGTCGAAGTGCAGAATCTAGTCTCAGGAAACAGCTACCCGACCCCATCTTATACTGGGTCTGCGGGGAAATTTTGGCCGAGCCCACGCGATCGGATACCCAACATTATATTCGGCCTTGTGCGGTAGATATCCTGCAGTTAGAGATTTGTCTCCAGCAGAGAGGATCCGCAGACGAGGCTATGTCGAAGTGCAGAATCTCGTCTCAGGAAACAGCTACCCGACCCCATCTTATACTGGGTCTGCGGGGAATTTCTGGCCGAGCCTACGCGATCGGATACCCAACATTATATTCGGCCTTGTGCGGTAGATATCCTGCAGTTAGAGATTTGTCTCCAGCAGAGAGGATCCCCAGACGAGGCTATGTCGAATGCAGTATCTCGTCTCAGGAAACAGCTACCCGACCCCATCTTATACTGGGTCTGCGGGGAATTTTTGGCCGAGCCTACGTGATCGGATACCCAACATTAAATTCGGCCTTGTGAGGTAGATATCCTGCAGTTAGAGATTTTTCTCCAGCAGAGAGGATCCCCAGACGAGGCGATGTCGAAGTGCAGTATCTCGTCTCAGGAAACAGCTACCCGACCTCATCTTATACTGGGTCTGCGGGCAATTTTTGGCCGAGCCTACGCAACCGGATACCCAACATTAAATTCGGCTTTGTGCGGTAGATATCCTGCAGTTAGAGATTTGTCTCCAGCAGAGAGGATCCCCAGACGAGGCTATGTCGAAGTGCAGAATCTCGTCTCAGGAAACAGCTACCCGACTCCATCTTATACGGGTTCTGCGGGGAATTTTTGGCCGAGCCTACGCGATCGGATACCCAACATTAAATTCGGCGTTGTGCGGTAGATATCCTGCAGTTAGAGATTTGTCTCCAGCCGAGAGGATCCCCAGACGAGGCTATGTCGAAGTGCAGTATCTCGTCTCAGGAAACAGCTACCCGACCCCATCTTATACTGGGTCTGCGGGGAATTTCTGGCCGAGCCTACGCGATCGGATACCCAACATTATATTCGGCCTTGTGCGGTAGATATCCTGCAGTTAGAGATTTGTCTCCAGCAGAGAGGATCCCCAGATGAGGCTATGTCGAAGTGCAGAATCTCGTCTCAGGAAACAACTACCCGAACCAATCTTATACTGGGTCTGCGGGCAATTTTTGGCCGAGCCTACGCGACCGGATACCCAACATTATATTCGGCCTTGTGCGGTAGATATCCTGCAGTTAGAGATTTGTCTCCAGCAGAGAGGATCCCCAGACGAGGCGATGTCGAAGTGCAGAATCTCGTCTCAGGAAACAGCTACCCGACCCCATCTTATACTGGGTCTGCGGGCAATTTTTGGCCGAGTCTACGCGATCGGATACCCAACATTAAATTCGGCCTTGTGCGGTAGATATCCTGCAGTTAGAGATTTGTCTCGAGCAGAGAGTATCCCCAGACGTGGCTATATCGAAGTGCAGAATCTCGTCTCAGGAAACACCTACCCGACCCCATCTCATACTGGGTCTGCGGGGAATTTTTGGCCGAGCCTACGCGACCGGATACCCAACATTAAATTCGGCTATGTGCGGTAGATATTCTGCAGTTAGAGATTTCTCTCCAGCAGAGATCCCCAGACGAGGCTATGTCGAAGTGCAGTATCTCGTCTCAGGAAACAGCTACCCGACCCCATCTTATACTGGGTCTGCGGGGAATTTTTGGCCGAGCCTACGCGATCGGATACCCAACATTAAATTCGGCCTTGTGCGGTCGATATCCTGCAGTTAGTGATTTGTCTCCAGCAGAGAGGATCCCCAGACGAGGCTATGTCGAAGTGCAGAATCTCGTCTCAGGAAACAGCTACCCGACCCCATCTTATACTGGGTCTGCGGGGAATTTTTGGCCGAGCCTACGAGGCGGTTGGTATATATCTTGCAGTTGGTGATTCAGTGTGTAATTCACTTGACTCAATTCTAGCAGTTGACTACTTCTATGCGTCGCTGGCGAATCTTACATGTGTTTTTACTTGTCCTAAGTATTATCGTTCATTACGAACCTGCGTGTGATTATTCTATAGAGTAACCTTCCCTAGGTTAAACACCTACCGACTAGCGTTGTGAATCGGGGCCAATATGCCGTCCAACTGCCGACAATATCAATTTGATGGGCTTTTATATCCTTTCATAGGCTCAAATCGGCACAGGTTTTTATTTTGTTTCTTTAGGCGGGAATGGGTGCTATTGGGTGGTAATTCTGGTTAGTATCGCTTTTTTTGTTTGTTTGAGACTGTGAGTGAAAACGGAAGCTATGCGCGGAGCCTATGCGCAGTTGATGATATTTTAGTTCAGTCTTGGGTTTTAGAGCGTTCATATCCGGACAGTGATGGAAATTAGTGCAGCATGAATCAGAAGAATATCTTGGTTGTTTTGTTTTATGGCATATCAACCTCAGTGGGTCATTTAATGCCAACAAAATTTTGAAATAGATTCATAGCGACAGTTTGGTATAAAAGGTGTGTATATATACATATATATTTGAACCATTTTTCAATTATTAATATTTTTGAGTACAATCTAACTTCTTTTAGGAAATTTACAATCTTAGATGGTTTTATTTTTGTAAAAAGAAAAGTTTTTTTTTTCTTTTAAATAACTCGGTTTTGTTTGGTTTGGTTTGTTTTACGGCATATCAACCTCAATGGGTTATTTAATGCCGACAAAATTTTTATTGCCGGTAATATTTTGTTTTGTCAAAAATCTATTTCTAGTAATAATTTTTCCTTCAAAAATGTATTGCTGGTAATATTCTTTTTCAAAAAGTATTGCTGGTAATATTTTTTTCCTCAAAAATGTATAGCCGGTAATGTTTTTTCCAAAAATGTATTGCTGGTAATATTTTTTTTCAAAAACGTATTGTTGGTAATAGTTTTGTTCTTTAAAAATTTTTTACTGGTAATAATTCTTTTTACAATGTATTTCTGTTACTAAAACCTATTTTTATACTTTCATAGTGTTTTTACCCCAGTTTGGGGGTTAACTATTTGCCCATAGCTGGGACCCTAACAGGTGCTACCACCCCGGTTCAGGGTGGACTTGGCAACACCAGCAATTAAGAGGTGGTTCCACGCTCCTCAAAAACTCCTCATCAGAGGCCTTGCTGCTGGACGTAGTTTATCGTCTTACCCAGGACGCGGATGTAGTTTATCGTCATACCCAGGATGGAAGTATGTCTTGTTTTAGGAAGGATATATCAAAGCCTTACTATTTAACCCATAGATGGCGGAGAAGAGATAGATTCATACCTTTCCCAGTGATGTCTGCATGTAAGTGAAAATAACGAACGCGAGTGAAATTGGGACTCGATTCTCCAATTTCCAACCCCAAGTCATTATGCATTATCCATTACACCCTCACATTTTTTAAAGCATTTCACTTCAAGCAAAGCGGGAGTGCCACAACACCCAGGGAGTCATATAGAGTGAAAGTGAGGGAAAAGAATGTGTATAGTGGGGATTGAGAAAAGGATAAAATATGAACGGGGATCAGAGCAACAGAAAATGTCGACTGACTTTGCATTTCAGGTTTTGAAGATTGTAGTTATCAGGGAAGCAAGTGAGAGGAAGAATTGCGACAAAAGAAACTGCAGGAGTAGAAGTGGCGGTTATATTTAACGATTTCAACATTAAAAAGTGGGACCTAAATGCCAATCTAGTAGCACGCTTAAATTCATGAAGTCGGGGCATCAGCGAAGACAGCTCGTCAGAACAGTTGCTATGAAAATATTTGTAGAAAAGACAGCGGGGAGCCACATCACGTCTATGAGAAAGTGACTGAAATAAAGAGAGATTTATTCCTCCAGTATTTCACCACTGTTATCTATTTCATTTATCCTATCAGTAAGCTTATTGAATAAAAAATCAGTACCCCATTGCGAGGTAATGATTATCAAGGGCGGTCTAGTAGAAGAGTAGGTATAATCTTCACCTTAAAAATTTAACATTAAATAACCCTGAATGTGTTGACAGGTGGTTAAAAATCAATTTAACCTAACCCAACATCTGAGGCCGTCAGAACCATATGCTCCTGCTTGCTTTTGTTCATCTCACCCAGTGCTGTTCGGACCCTAGTTTTAGTATCGAGGATTTTCTAAGTATTGTAGATTTTCTTCTCTGTTATCATGGAAGACCTCTCCTATTCTGTAGGAAGTTTTATTTTTTACTTATAACATTTTCAAAGAGCTTGTTCCCAGTCCTGCTATATCTTTGATGTTTAGTAATGCCTGCTACATCTGTGTTCAGCAGTTTTGTTTTTTTTCATTTCTTCACATTCTCATTAAGCCACTCCTCTTTTGCTTGTTTGCATTTATCTATTTTACGTATGCCTGTGACATCAGTAGTTTTTTTTATTATTAATTCTGCACATTTCCCATTAAGTCATGTCTTTTTAGCTTGCTTGCATTTATTTTCTGATATTTTTCATCTCATATTATGCAATATTTCTTGACATTATCTGCTGTCTCTTATTAGGCTCAAAATTTTCCTTTTTTTTCTTTTCTTTTTACAGTGATGTTCATCCTGAACAACTGAGCCACTCAAGGTAGAGGGTTACAGAGTAAGAGGCACAGCTTGTGTAGATATGCGGGGGAAGATAATGGTTTACCCTAGACTTGAACATGTTAAGATTGTAGTGATTAGGAAAGCATCCTTTTGGGAGTTAGTTCCACAGAACAGCGGTTCGCGAGAAGAAGCTGCACAAGTTGAACTTCTTTCTCATCAACAGAATACGAAGGGAATACGTTTGGTTCGCTAAAATGTGTGTAGCATGAACGGTCTTCCATACTTATTAGGGCGCATTCGATCTGAAGAAAAGGGAAAAAATTGTAGATGTCATAGGAACTATCCCTGAACCCACCAACCCTATTAGAATGTCTGACGCTCGACTCCACGAGAGCACCTCTTTGCGAGTACTCGGTCTCACATTGACTGCTGACCTGAGATGGAACAAATACATTGAGTCAATTGCTTCGTCCATCGCAAGGAAAGTTGGCTCCCTGTTCCGCGCCAGGAAATTTTTCTCCCCGGAATCGATCCTCCAGATCTACAAATCAACCATTCGCCTTTGCATGGAGTGTTGCTGCCATATATGGTCTGGAGCCCCCTCTGTTTGTCTCAAGGTTATAAGATCCAGAGACGGATGTGCAATGTAATTGGCCCTGATCTGGCATCTCGTCTGCAGTCACTTTCTCACAGACGTGCCGTCGCCTCTCTCTGTCTTTTTTACAAATACTTTCATCGTAACTGCTCCGATGAGCTGCTTTCGCTGGTTCCCAGACTTGATGAATTTAAGCGTTCAACTAAACTGGCATCTCGCTCTCACCCTTTCACTGTCGAAACTGTTAAATGTAGCCATCTCTTCTACTCCAGTAGCTTCATGTCTCGAACTTCTCACCTGAGGAACTCCCTCCCCATTTCTTGTTTCCCTGATAGCTATAATCTTCAACTATTCAAATATAATGTCAATCGACGTCTCCAGATGCCTTGATCTATCCCCTATCCTTCTCTTCATCCTTTCCTCTATCACTCCTATTTGCTCTCGCTCCAACTCCCTGTAACCCCTTGCGTGCGAGTGGCTTCCCGCCTTGCTTGGGGTGAAACGCTTTAAAAAAAAAAAAGGAAAAAAGTTAGTACACCTTTTGGGACATCCTGTATATATAGGATAGATAATGGTTGAACTTCCTCCTTACCAATGGAATATGAAGGGAATGTAAAGGTGTTGACTCATTGTACGTGGCATGTCAGATCCTAGCTGAGAAGGTTTAGAGTGGTGAGATTGTACTAAGTACATTCAAGAAATCAGCTAAGAAGTTCAGATTATTATGTAGGATATATAACGGTTGACTCTAGACTTGAAGGCATTAAGATTGTAGTGAATGAACTCTCTGTGCCATTTTAAGGATTTACTTGACTAGTTAATCCGCTATTGCTCTAGGGTAGATGTTCAAAATTTCTGCTCATCAGGCTATGGCACACATAATCCAGCTTAGCATAATCTAGCACAAGACTGGAGCAAATTTCATATTTAGATAATCTAAACCACTCCAACTCACTGTATGACATTAAGGAACGTTTCTTTTTTTCGACTAATAATAGGCCCAAGAGCCACTCAGTGTAGAAGATTACTAAATGTGTTTACTATAAAAGCATAAAGAGATGAAGTGCATATTATGAGGATATGTAGGATAGATAATGGTTGATCCTAGATTTGAAGAGCTTAAGGTCATAGTGATCAGGAAAGTATCTTTTCAGGTGTCTGTTCCACGAAGTAAAAGTTCTCAGAAAGGAGCCGTCTGAGAGGAACTTTTTCCTTACTAATGGAATATGAAGGAAATGCAAAGGATTTGACTCAGTGTGCGTGGCATGGCAGGTTCTAGCTGAGGTTTGGACTGGTGGAATTAAGAAATGTAGTTCGCCTGAACATCTGCCGTGAAAATAATGAAAAAGTCGTGAGAGGCTTACATCTATGGGAAAGATGTTGTAGAGTAAAAAACAGTTCATCACCAACAAGGCTACATTAATGCTGTTGAACTCTTTCAAGACTGGAAAGTGAGGATTGGGTAGTAATACACCATTTTTGTTCTGGTCTGGCTCTTGTAAACTTAGAGCATGGCATTTTTGGAACATTCTAGAATGCTACAAGGAACTGACCAGCATCTTTAGTGATGGATATTATATATATATATATATATATATATATATATATATATATATATATATATATATATATATTCCACTTTGTCTGGTGTGAATGTGAATCCCAATTAACGTGTCAGGAAAAGAAACTAGCCAGATTTTTTTTTTTTTTTTTTTTTTGGTATCGGGGGTTACAAGCCAGTTCCTCCCTGTCTGTGCTGTGTGAACAAGATCAGAGGAGAGATCCACTGGCAAGCTGTGATCATCTAATCTAGACAGATAGCAGTTGACCCTAGACGTGTAGCGTTTAAGATTGTAGTCATCAGGGAAACTTATTTTCAGGTGTTTGTTCCACAAAGCAAAAGTTCTCAAAAAGAAGCTGTTTGAGTGTAACTTCTTCCTTGCAAATGGAATATGAAGGAAATGTAAAAGATTTGACTCAGTGTAGGTGGTATGGCAGGTCCTAACTGAGAAGGTTGGACTGGTGGTAGTTCGCCTGAACATCTACCATGAAAATAATGATAAAGTCGTGGGAGGCTAACAGCCTTGCATCTATGGGAAAGATGTTGTAGAGTAAAAAACAGTTCATTACCGACAAGGCCACATTAATGCTGTTGAACTCTGTCAAGACTGAAAAGTGAGGATTGGGTAGTAATATTCCATGTTTGGTCTGGTCTGGCTCTTGTAAACTTTGAGCATGGCATATGGATTTGGGAACATTCTAGAATGCTACAAGGAACTGACCAGCATCTTTAGTGATGGATCATATATATATATATATATATATATATATATTTGAAAAAATATACTATTAAGTAAAATAAACTAATCTAAATTTATCCAAATAAATAAATAAACTAACCAACCGATCCCGATAAATTAATCGTTCGAAAAAAACAAGTAAAGATAATCAATCCAAACAAATAAATGAAGTAAGAAACAAATTAAAAACTGCTCCTGCCAAAATAAATGAACCCCAAAATTGAATATATAGCTTAAATTATCTTCCCAAATCAAAACAAAACTATTAAATAAGCGATACAAACACATTTTTACTGCGTCAATCACCGGTTAAAATAAAAATAAATAAATAAATGTATAAGATAAAAAATAAAAAATAGAAATAAAGAATAAAAATAAAAAAATAAAAATAAGTAAAAACAAGCAAAATAATCTAACCCAAATAAAGAAATAAACGACTTCCGGCAAAATAACCTAGACTACCCACAATGCACCACTGATTCGTATATATAAATAGCCGAGAAAAAAAAAACACTCGTGGCCTGACGATTGCGTCTAGCATGAAGCAGCCTGTGGCTTCTAAGTGTTGACTTCAATGTTCACATATATATATATATATATATATATATATATATATATATATATATATATATAGCTGAGTTCCACTTTGTCTGGGGTGAGTGTGAATCCCAGTTGACGTGTCAGGAAAAGAACCTAGCTAGTTCTTTTTGGTATTGGATGTTACAAGACAGTGCTGTGTGAACAACATCAGAGGAGAGATCCACTGCCAAGCTGTGATCATCTAATCTAGACAGATAGCAGTTGACCCTAGACGTGTAGATTGTAGTGATCAGGAAAACTTATTTTCCGGTGTATGTTCCACAAAGCAAAAGTTCTCAAAAAGAAGCTGTTTGAGTGGAACTTCCTCATTACCAATGGAATATGAAGGGAATGCAAAGGATTTGACTCAGTGTACGTTATATGGAAGGTCCTAGCTGAGAATGTTTAGACTGGTGAGATTGTTCTAAGTACCTACAAGGAGTGAGCTAAGAAGTGTAGATTAGGAAGATATATAGGATAGACAGCTGTTGAACTTAGACTCGAACGGATTAAGATTGTAGTGATCAAACTCTCTATACTAATCAAATGATTTGCTTGACTAACTTCTTACCTATTCCTCTAAGTCAGGTTCTCAAACTTTCTGCTTATCAGGTTATGGCACAGATAATCCGGCTTAGCATAATCTGTCGCAAAACTGTAACATATTTCACATTTAGACGATGTAGCACACTGTATGATAGTGAGGAAATATTCTTTTTTTTTTCACTTTTTATTATTTAACCAAAGCAAGGCAATAAAGGCACTAAGACGCAAGGGTTCACTGAATGTGAAAGACTATGAAAAAAAAGAGAAAAGAAAATATTATTAAGGGAAGAGAATAATAAAAGAACAAGAATTAAGAAGACGAAAGACAACGATTGACATTGCATTTAAATTTTTGAAGATCAAAGTTGGCTGGAAAGCATGAAGCCGGAAGAGAGTTCTACAGGTGAGAAGTGAGAACAATAAAGGAAGAGGAATCAAGAAGACAGTAGATAACGATTGACATTGCATTTAAATTTTTGAAGATCAAAGTTGGCTGGAAAGCATGAAGCCGGAAGAGAGTTCCACAGGTGAGAAGTGAGAACAATAAAGGAAGAGGAATCAAGAAGACAGTAGATAACGATTGATATTGCATTTAAATTTTTGAAGATCAAAGTTGGCTGGAAAGCATGGAGCCGGAAGAGAGTTCCACAGGCGAGAAGAGAGAACAATAAAGGAAGAGGAATCAAGAAGACAGTAGATAACGATTGACATTGCATTTAAATTTTTGAAGATCAAAGTTGGCTGGAAAGCATGAAGCCGGAAGAGAGTTCCACAGGCGAGAAGTGAGAACAATAAAGGAAGAGGAATCAAGAAGACACTAGATAACGATTGACATTGCATTTAAATTTTTGAAGATCAAAGTTGGCTGGAAAGCATGAAGCCGGAAGAGAGTTCCACAGGCGAGAAGTAAGAACAATTAAGGAAGAGGAATCAAGAAGACAGTAGATAACGATTGACATTGCATTTAAATTTTTGAAGATCAAAGTTGGCTGGAAAGCATGAAGCCGGAAGAGAGTTCCACAGGTGAGAAGTGAGAACAATAAAGGAAGAGGAATCAAGAAGACAGTAGATAACGATTGAGATTGCATTTAAATTTTTGAAGATCAAAGTTGGCTGGAAAGCATGAAGCCGGAAGAGAGTTCCACAGGTGAGAAGTGAGAACAATAAAGGAAGAGGAATCAAGAAGACAGTAGATAACGATTGAGATTGCATTTAAATTTTTGAAGATCAAAGTTGGCTGGAAAGCATGAAGCCGGAAGAGAGTTCCACAGGTGAGAAGTGAGAACAATAAAGGAAGAGGAATCAAGAAGACAGTAGATAACGATTGACATTGCATTTAAATTTTTGAAGATCAAAGTTGGCTGGAAAGCATGAAGCCGGAAGAGAGTTCCACAGGTGAGAAGTGAGAACAATAAAGGAAGAGGAATCAAGAAGACAGTAGATAACGATTGACATTGCATTAAAATATTTGAAGATCAAAGTTGGTTGGAAAACATGAAGCCGGAAGAGAGTTCCACAGGCGAGAAGTGAGAACAATAAAGGAAGAGGAATCAAGAAGACAGTAGATAACGATTGAGATTGCATTTAAATTTTTGAAGATCAAAGTTGGCTGGAAAGCATGAAGCCGGAAGAGAGTTCCACAGGCGAGAAGTGAGAACAGTAAAGGAAGAGGAATCAAGAAGACAGTAGATAACGATTGACATTGCATTTAAATTTTTGAAGATCAAAGTTGGCTGGAAAGCATGAAGCCGGAAGAGAGTTCCACAGGTGAGAAGTGAGAACAATAAAGGAAGAGGAATCAAGAAGACAGTAGATAACGATTGACATTGCATTTAAATTTTGAAGATCAAAGTTGGCTGGAAAGCATGAAGCCGGAAGAGAGTTCCACAGGCGAAGTGAGAACAATAAAGGAAGAGGAATCAAGAAGACACTAGATAACGATTGATATTGCATTTAAATTTTTTGAAGATCAAAGTTGGCTGGAAAGCATGAAGCCGGAAGAGAGTTCCACAGGTGAGAAGTGAGAACAATAAAGGAAGAGGAATCAAGAAGACAGTAGATAACGATTGACATTGCATTTAAATTTTTGAAGATCAAAGTTGGCTTGAAAGCATGAAGCCGGAAGAGAGTTCCACAGGTGAGAAGTGAGAACAATAAAGGAAGAGGAATCAAGAAGACACTAGATAACGATTGATATTGCATTTAAATTTTTGAAGATCAAAGTTGGCTGGAAAGCATGAAGCCGGAAGAGAGTTCCACAGGTGAGAAGTGAGAACAATAAAGGAAGAGGAATCAAGAAGACAGTAGATAACGATTGACATTGCATTAAAATATTTGAAGATCAAAGTTGACTAGAAAGCATGAAGCCAGAAAAAAGTTGGATATGTGTGAAGAGCAAGAGTAAAAAGCTTTTAGCATAAAACTTGCCATTACATCATGAATCCTTGTCAATTATAAGAATATAATACGTAATACTAGGGCCAAGAATGACTCAAAATAGAAAATTACCGAATCAGGCTGTTATAAGTGCATAAAGAGAGAAAGTAAAAAGTACATATAATGTCGATATACAGGATAGATAACTTGTAGAGGTTAAGATTGCAGTGATTATTGAAATATTCTTTTGTGCGGGAGGGGAAGGCTGTTGCACAAAATAGTGGTCCTTGGGAAGAAGCTGTCTAAACGGAACTTCCTCCTTACCAATGGAATACAAAAGGGAATGAATAGGATTCAACCCTGTAGACATGGAACGATGAGTCTTAGATGTAAAGGTCTGAACCGGTGGAATTAAGCATTGGAGATTTAGCACGGAAACATGTTTTTATCAGCTTCATTTTTTTTTTTCACTTTAAAAAAAGATTTAATTTTTTTTCATGTGAATTTTATGGTTTATTTTTGTTTAATTCTGTCCATTTTGTTGTTCTTTAATTGTTTGTTGGAATTCTTGTAATCTGAATCTCATTTAATAAGTTTATTTGCATTCAATGATAAATGTCAAAATCAGTCCAAAATAAAAGAACAAAGGTTAAATATTGAATCAATAATACAATTGGAGTTCTGTTGACAATGACAAGATCTCTAATATTAATCTGTGTGTACTTAGAGCTATACATTTAGATAGATAGATAGATAGATAGATAGATAGATATGAACAGTTTGAGATAGATAGATAGATAGATAGATAGATAGATAGGAAATGACTAAGGTAGATAGATAGATAGATAGATAGATAGATAGATAGATAGATAGATAGATAGATATGAACAGTATGAGATAGATAGATAGATAGATAGATAGATAGATAGATAAATGACTAAGATAGATAGATAGATAGATAGATAGATAGATAGATAGATAGATGGATGGATATGAACAGTTTGAGATAGATAGATAGATAGATAGATAGATAGATAGGAAATGACTAAGGTAGATAGATAGATAGATAGATAGATAGATAGATGATGGATATGAACAGTATGAGATAGATAGATAGATAGATAGATAGATAGATAGATAGATAGATGGAGGAAATGACTAAGATAGATAGATAGATAGATATGGATAGATAGATGAATGAATAGATAAGAACAGATGAGATAGATAGATAGATGATGATAGAAATGATAAGATAGATAGATAGATATGATATAGATAGATAATATGAACATAGATAGGATAAATGGATAGATAGATAGATAGATAGATAGATGGATAGATAGATAGATATGAACAGTTTGAGATAGATAGATAGATGGATAGATAGATGGATAGATAGATAGGGGAAATGACTAAGATAGATAGATAGATAGATAGATGGATAGATATGAACAGTATGAGATAGATAGATAGATAGATAGATAGATAGATAGATATGAACAGTATGAGATAGATAGATAGATAGATAGATAGATAGATAGATAGATAGATAGATATGAACAGTTTGAGATAGATAGATAGATAGATAGATAGATAGATAGATAGGAAATGACTAAGATAGATAGATAGATAGATAGATAGATAGATAGATATGAACAGTATGAGATAGATAGATAGATAGATAGATAGATAGATAGATAGATAGATAGATAGATAGATGCGAATCGACTGACATCAATAGATAAAAAAGAAAAGACTGAGACAGAATGATAGATAAAATAAAAGCCTGGTATAGATTTATTTTTATTAAGTCTGGCACAAGAACTCGATAATAGAGCGCCCAGTGAAGATCCAAATTTCTACACTGACAACTAATCTCTGGCATTTTTTTTCCTTGTTTTTTTCTTCCTTTTTCTTTTTTATATTTTTTTTGTTTTCAACCTTACCCCTACTGCAGCATGTGTTCCCCCTCCCTTATTTGGTTGCCTATTTACATCAGAGCAGAAGAATTTTATACACTGATCTTTTGTCATGGCGCCTGATCAGAGGTTCGTGATTAAAAGAAAGAATTCCTCTGATGAATTCTTCAGCGGGTCACTCTTTCTTCAGCTGTGAATTAGTTGCAATGTGTTGCAAGAAAATTGTCTGGAAGGCAGAAAAAAAAAAACACTTTCCTCCCAGCCCGGGTGTTAGGGAAGACGTTTACGGTGGGGTGGGGAATTTCAGAAAAAGGGAAACATGGTTTCTCTCTCTCTCTCTCTCTCTCTCTCTCTCTCTCTCTCTATATATATATATATATATATATATATATATATATATATATATGTGCTGCAGTTTGCGTGGGTGCGTATTTGTGTGTTCGATTCAATATACATGCGTGTGTGTCAGCACGCTTGCTTGTGCATGAGGACTTGTCTGCGTCTATTTGCGTGTCGATGTACGCGTCGGAGTGTTTCTGTATATGACTACTTCTGTGTATGTGTTTGTTTGATTTTCTATCTGTGTATGTGTTTGATTTTCTATCTGTGTGTATGTGTATGTATCTTTGTTCGCCTATGCAGATATATGTTTATGTGTCTGTGTGTCTGAGTCTGTCTTTCTACATGTCTATATACTGATTGCCTCAGTGTGTGTGTGCCTGTTTGTATGTCTGTGTGTTTGAGCCTGCACAATTGTGTGTTGATGCGCATGTGTATGTATGCAATCATGTGCACATATAATATGTCTTTGTGCTTCTATGTGTATCTGCATATGATTGCTTCTGTGTGTGTGTCTGTGTGTGTGAAAGAGAGAGAGGGTGGGACAAGTTGCTGTGTGTACTCTGAACATATATATAAACTCAAACGAAAACAAACTTGCTGTGTGTTTTTTTAAATTTAAATTGAAAGTGCTCTTTAACATATATATAAACGATGAAATCGAAAAAAGCAAACTCACCAAGTAAAACATACAGGTGTCCAAAAAGTTCACCTCGGCGTGCATTTTTTGGTAAATTTTCTAAAATATTTTTATGGCAGTTGTTTTGATAAGTTTCCACCTTGGTACTTCGTCCACATGAATTGAAACGTAATACTAGATTGGCACTTAGGTCTCAGTGTTTTACTTCATTATTAGAAAAAATGGTTAAAAAAACAAACTTCCTAAAGTGGGAGAAAGGAAGTTGTTGAAAGGATATCCTATACGTATTTTATTCATATCCTAAGTCATGTCGGCAATAAATAACCCATTGATGTTGATATGCCGTAAAACAAAATAAACCTAACCAAACTGATTTCTTACAAAAAATACATATTCATTTATACGAACCTATCCTAAAAATCCTGTCGGCATTAAATTTCCCCACAACGTAACGATATGCCGTTAAACAAAATAAACCAAGTAAACTTTTCTATAAATATTTTTATTCATACGAACCTGTCCTTTGATTAAATTTCCCATTGAGGTGTTGATATGTCCGTTAAACAAAAATAAACCAAATCAAACTGATTTCTTACAAAGAATACATATTCTATTCATACGAACCTATCCTAAAAAATGGTTCGGCAAAATAAAACATTCAGGTTGATATGGGAAACAAAATAAACCAAACCAAACTGATTTCTTACAAAGAATACATTTCTATTCATATCCTATCCTAAAAATCTTGTCGGCAATAAATAACCCATTGAGGTTGATATGCCGTAAAACAAAATAAACCAAACCAAACTGATTTCTTACAAAAATACATATTCTATTCATACGAACCTATCCTAAAAATCTTGTCGGCATTAAATAACCCATTGAGGTTGATATGCCGTTAAACAAAATAAACCAAACCAAACTGATTTCTTACAAAGAATACATATTTTATTCATACGGACCTATCCTAAAAAAATCTGTCGGCATTAAATAACCCATTGAGGTTGATATGCCGTTAAACAAAATAAACCAAATCAAACTGATTTCTTACAAAGAATACATATTCTATTCATACGAACCTATCCTAAAAATCTTGTCGGGATTAAATAACCCATTGAGATTGATATGCCTTAAAACAAAATAAACCAAACCAAACTGATTTCTTACAAAGAATACATATTCTATTCATACGAACCTATCCTAAAAATCTTGTCGGCATTAAATAACCCATTGAGGTTGATATGCCATAAAACAAAATAAACCAAAACAAATTGATTTCTTACAAAGAATACATATTCTATTCATACGAACCTATCCTAAAAATCTTGTCGATATTAAATAACCCATTGAGGTTGATATGCCGTAAAACAAAATAAACCAAACCAAACTGATTTCTTACAAAGAATACATATTCTATTCATACGAACCTATCCTAAAAATCCTGTCGGCATTAAATAACCCACTGAGGTGTTGATATGCCGTTAAACAAAATAAACCAAGTCAAACTGATTTCTTACAAAGAATACATATTTTATTCATACGAACCTATCCTAAAAATCCTGTCGGCATTAAATAACCCATTGAGGTGTTGATATGCCGTTAAACAAAATAAACCAAATCAAACTGATTTCTTACAAAGAATACATATTCTATTCATACGAATCTATCCTAAAAATCTTGTCGGCATTAAATAATCCATTCAGGTTGAAATGCCTTAAAACAAAATAAACCAAACCAAACTGATTTCTTACAAAGAATACATATTCTATTCATACGAACCTATCCTAAAAATCTTGTCGGCATTAAATAACCCATTGAGGTTGATATGCCATAAAACAAAATAAACCAAACCAAACTGATTTCTTACAAAGAATACATATTCTATTCATACGAACCTATCCTAAAAATCTTGTCGGCATTAAATAACCCATTGAGGTTGATATGCCATAAAACAAAATAAACCAAACCAAACTGATTTCTTACAAAGAATACATATTCTATTCATACGAACCTATCCTAAAAATCTTGCCGGCATTAAATAACCCATTGAGGTTGATATGCCGTAAATCAAAATAAACCAAACCAAACTGATTTCTTACAAAGAATACATATTCTATTCATACGAACCTATCCTAAAAATCTTGTCGGCATTAAATAACCCATTGAGATTGATATGCCGTAAAACAAAATAAACCAAACCAAACTGATTTCTTACAAAGAATACATATTCTATTCATACGAACCTATCCTAAAAATCTTGTCGGCATTAAATAACCCATTGAGGTTGATATGCCGTAAAACAAAATAAACCAAAACAAATTGATTTCTTACAAAGAATACATATTCTATTCATACGAACCTATCCTAAAAATCTTGTCGATATTAAATAACCCATTGAGATTGATATGCCGTAAAACAAAATAAAGCAAACCAAACTGATTTCTTACAAAGAATACATATTCTATTCATACGAACCTATCCTAAAAATCTTGTCGGCATTAAATAACCCATTGAGGTTGATATGCCGTAAAACAAAATAAACCAAACCAAACTGATTTCTTACAAAGAATACATATTATATTCATACGAACCTATCCTAAAAATCTTGTCGGCATTAAATAACCCATTGAGATTGATATGCCGTAAAACAAAATAAACCAAACCAAACTTATTTCTTACAAAAAATACATATTCTATTCATACGAACCTATCCTAAAAATCTTGCCGGCATTAAATAACCCATTGAGGTTGATATGCTGTAAAACAAAATAAACCAAATCAAATTGATTTCTTACAAAGAATACATATTCTATTCATACGAACCTATCCTAAAAAATCTTGTCGGCATTAAATAACCCATTGAGGTTGATATGCCGTAAACAAAAATAAACCAAATCAAATTGATTTCTTACAAAGAATACATATTCTATTCATACGAACCTATCCTAAAAATCTTGTCGGTATTAAATAACCCATTGAGGTGTTAATTTGCGTTAAAAAAAATTAAACAAAACCAAACTGATTTCTTACAAAGAATACATATTCTATTCATATGAACCTATCCTAAAAATCTTCTCGGCATTAAATAACCCATTGAGGTTGATATGCCGTAAAACAAAATAAACCAAACCAAACTGATTTCTTACAAAGAATACATATTCTATTCATACGAACCTATCCTAAAAATCTTGTCGGCATTAAATAACCCATTGAGGTTGATATGCCGTAAAACAAAATAAACCAAACCAAACTGATTTCTTACAAATAATACATATTCTATTCATACGAACCTATCCTAAAAATCTTGTCGGCATTAAATAACCCATTGAGGTTGATATGCCGTAAAACAAAATAAACCAAACCAAACTGATTTCTTACAAATAATACATATTCTATTCATACGAACCTATCCTAAAAATCTTGCCGGCATTAAATAACCCATTGAGGTTGATATGCCGTAAAACAAAATAAACCAAACCAAACTGATTTCTTACAAAGAATACATATTCTATTCATACGAATCTATCCTAAAAATCTTGTCGGCATTAAATAACCCATTGAGGTTGATATGCCGTAAAACAAAATAAACCAAAACAAATTGATTTCTTACAAAGAATACATATTCTATTCATACGAACCTATCTTAAAAATCTTGTCGGCATTAAATAACCCATTGAGGTTGATATGCCGTAAAACAAAATAAACCAAACCAAACGGATTTCTTACAAAGAATACATATTCTATTCATACGAACCTATCCTAAAAATCTTGTCGGCATTAAATAACCCATTGAGGGTGATATGCCGTAAAACAAAATAAACCAAACCAAACTGATTTCTTACGAAGAATACATATTCTATTCATATGAACCTATCCTAAAAATCTTGTCGGCATTAAATAACCCATTGAGGTTGATATGCCGTAAAACAAAATAAACCAAACCAAACGGATTTCTTACAAAGAATACATATTCTATTCATACGAAACTATCCTAAAAATCTTGTCGGCATTAAATAACCCATTGAGGTTGATATGCCGCAAAACAAAATAAACCAAACCAAACTGATTTCTTACAAAGAATACATATTCTATTCATACGAACCTATCCTAAAAATCTTGTCGGCATTAAATAACCCATTGAGGTGTTGATATGGCTTGAAACAAAATAAATCAACTTGAACTAAAACTTCATTGTTGAGCATCTGTTCACTCTTTTATATTCTTGGCATCCTTCTATAGAATAACATTTCTGCTGCTTCCAGTCTTTTCTTCATTGAGGTGATTATCCAGCATTTATTGCCATATAGGAGTGCCAATATTAACATTCCATTACACTTTCCTTTGTTTCTTAAGAAACATTTCTTGTTTCTGAATACTTTTCTTAGCTTTTGGATGACACCTTTCTCCATTCCAATTCGCCTTGGGATTTCAGTGTCATATTATCCATCCTCTGTTAAAACACTTCCTAGATATTTTAATATCTGTATTTGCTTGATTTTGGTGTTTCGAAATCCGTCGTCCGCATCTTGTACTTTTTGCTGTCAGGCATACATTCTGTCTCCTTACAATTGATAATTAGTCCTTTCTTCTCGCCTTCCTTTACTATTTTCTGTAAGAGTGCCTGGAATTTGCTTTCTGTGTTCGCTAACAACACTGTGTCATTCTCGTATCTTATTAAGATGATGGCTGCTAATCAAGAATCCTTCTAGAACTTCTTCTTCTGTCAGAATTGCCATACTGATAATGAAATTAATTAGTAGATAATATAATCAAACAGATATAGATTTTAAAACTGACATCAACTGTCTTGGTAAAACCTCAAAGAAATTATCAAATTTTGTTTTCATTTTTTTTATTAATGCCTCAACATTAATTGAAAAGCCGGAAAGAAATTTAAAAGATAAATTCAAATAATTGAACTCATATTTTAAAAAAATACTAGGAAATTTCATATTGGTTTCTTAGGAATTTCTAAGTTGATTACTTAAAAAAAAAAAAAGAAATACTAATTTCAAGGAGGATATTAACATACTAATATTACTTAAAACACAAACAAAAAATAAAACTGACCGATTCAACTAATTATTATCTGTTGAAATGTAATAAATATTTAAAGGAAGCTTTACAAATAGTTGAAAAGAATTATCGAAGATTTTAAAATTTTAGACGACGGCTGTCTTGTTAAAATGTAATCAAATTTTAGAGAAACATTTTCAAATCGTTGAATAGAATACCGGAAGTTGAAATAGCTAAAAAAACTTTTCAATATTATTTAAAAAAATATTTAAAAAAAGCAGTTTATTAAAAGTAGTGATGTAATCACTTTGAAGCAGTTATAGATTTTAAACTTTAAGACGACGTCTGTCTTGTTAAAATATAATCAAATTTTAAAGAAACATTTTCAAATCGTTGAATAGAATACCCGAAGTTGAAATAGCTTTAAAACTTTTCAATATTATTAAAAAATATATAAAAAAATAAAAGCAGTTTATTAAAAGTGATGTAATCACTTTGAAAGGTTGATACATTTAAAACTTTAAGGTGATATCTGTTTTCTTAAAATTTAATCAAATTTTAAAGAAACATTTGCAAATAGTCGAAATGTATACCCATAGTTACGATTGTTTTTTTTTTAATTTTCAGTATTATTGAAAAAAAAAAAGAAAAAAAGCAGTTTATTAAAAGTCGTGATGTAATCACTTTGAAATGGTGATAGATTTTAAACTTTAAGGTGACGACTGTATTTTTAAAATGTAATCAAATGTTAAAGAAACATTTGCAAATAGTTGAACAGAATACCCGAAGTTACAATAGTTTGTCGAAGTTAGCTCCTCCTTAATTCCTTAATTGTTCACTAGAGGGTGCTCTTCCTATACTATAAATATTGGGCGACTTCTTGCCTCGTTCTCTTTTCCTTTTTGCATTTCAGCAGACACATTGAGATCCGCGTTTTCGTCCACTTGTGGGAAAATGCCATATAACATACATTCACGTACGTACGAACATTCACCAAAAAAAAAAAAACTCTTTACGTCCACACACAAACACAAATGTTGATGTCTTTGTCACTTGTAAATTTGTTGTTTAATACATATATTTGTTGACATATATATATATATCAGTCTTGTTTGTTTTCTTTACATCTTCGGTTGGACTCAACTTGAGTCCGCCATGTTCTTGTAGTTGGACCTTCTTCTAGCAGGAATAAACATCACGTGTTCCCAATTCAACGACACGTAAACCCACACGGACCTCTACAAGATTTTAAAAAATTTCAGTATTATAAAACAAAATAGGAAAAACAGTTTATTAAAAGTAGCGAAACAGTAATCAAACTTTAAGAAACTGTTTTTAAAATTAAAAATATTGAAGAAACATTTGCACATATTTGAACAGAATACCCTAATTTGCAATAGTTTTTAAAAGACAAAAATAAAAAAAAAGTTTATTATCAAATATTGAAGAAACATTTGCACATATTTGAACAGAATACCCTAATTTGCAATAGTTTTTAAAAGACAAAATAGAAAAAACAGCTTATTAAAAGTAGTGATGTAATCACGTTTAAAGGTTGTCTTGTTAGAATGTAATAAAATTTAAAGAAAGATTTACAAATATTTGACCTAACTAATGGAAATGATTAAAAAAAAATATTTTTCCAAAACTATTAAATAAGCAGTTTGTTAAAAAGTCGGGGTGTAAAGCTGTCTTATAAAAATGCAGAACAATTCAAAGAAAATTTAATTTTTGTTGTTTGAAAAAAGCTGAACCATTTGAGGCATATTGAAATAATTCCAAACTTAAAATAAAACAAACTATGTATATCAATGCTAATTTTACTGGAATATTTAATTTATTACACCGACATATTTTGGTATCGTGTCTATGGCTCTCAACCCTAAAGGAGGTAGTGTGGTTGTAAAATCTAATCTTAAATGGGCCATCTGTGCAACCAATGTATATTTTATTAAAATGGTTGCCATTACTGACCTCCGCTGAATAAATAATGCCCCCTATTTGGCACTGATCGTCTAAAGGACAATTACTTTTATTTCTGCAGCTAGAGAGTAATTATACATTGTTATTGCTCAAAGCAAAAGCCAACAGTGTTATAAAAAAAAACTTCGAAGAACTATAATAAGATATCTCTAATCATTTCTAATGTTTCCATCATCTTGTTACTGAATATCCTTAGAGGCACTTAAATGAACATACACACAAACATATAATATATATATATATATATATATATATATATATATATATATATATATATATATATATATGCAGGGATATTGCGTAAGCATGGAAGCAATTATTTCACTCCCTTTTGACCTTTTACTAAAGGTTACTTATTAATAGCTACTCAATGTATTCTAAAATCTTAATCAATAAGTTCGTAGCTTTAATAATAATAACATAAAATAATAAAAATAAATGTTAATAAATAATAATAATAATAATAATAATAAAATATATAATAATAAAAATGTATAAAAAAGTATTTTACAAAAATCGTCATTTTTCAGCATTACTCCTTGTCAGTGTACTTGACACAAAGTTTACATGTGTGCTTTTATGGGTGTAATCATGATATATATATATATATATATATATATATATATATATATATATATATATATATATATATATATATGTGTGTGTGTGTGTGTGTGTGTATATATATACACACTGCACATATATATATGCCTGTGTGTGTAATATATATATACACACAAGCGTCATTTTGTATATATATATATATATATATATATATATATATAGTTAACTATATTCGTTTCGAAAAACCTTCGAATTTTTTATTTGCCAATAATCAAATCAATCTCGAAGGAAAAAAAAGGTTTTAAAAAAAGAAAGAGTCAGGAACATGAAAGTCTGTCGAAAAAAAATCGCACAGATGCAGGTTTGAAGCCCAAAGAAAAACCCCGATACGAGTAAACAACTAACTACCAAAAGAGCTAATAAATAAATTGAATAAATATTTATCCACCCCTACCCCGGTATTCTTGTGTTTTTCTTTATCTTTGGTCACGTGGTATAATTTTGACTATCGCCTATAAATATACGTTTCCCTTTGCCTCTTTAGCCAGCTTTCCCTGACGATCCGCTTAGGCGAAACCTGGGTAGGTTTGTCTGGCTCACTAGGTTTATATATATATATATATATATACAGACACACAGAAATCTTCATTTTTCAGCATTCTTCGTTTATGTGTGTGTTTTTATGTATATATGATATATATATATATATATATATGTGTGTGTGGGTGTGTGTGTGTGTGTGTAATATATATGTATACACACACGTGTATGTATGTATGATATATATATATATATATGTATGATATATGTGTGTGTGTGTATATATATATCCACACATACCTATACTCACACACACATACACACACATTATATATATATATATATATATATATATATATATATATATATATATATATATATAGTCATCCACATACAAGCCTGTTTCGCTGTAGACATCCGATTGCTTCAAGCCAAGATCGAAACCCGACCGATTTGGCATCAGTTAGAGATCCTACCCTTAAGCTATGCAGAGTAAGGGAAATTTTCACGTATTATATACGGTTGTATACAAAAGCCAGTAGCCAGAGGGCTCAATTTATTAATGAAGAGCAGTTTGTTAATAGCAGCTGTGGCTACTGTTTTGAAATTACCCTTTTCCCTAAAGTGCTCGATTGAATAATTGTGTATTTCTTTTCAATTTCTGACAAAGCTTTAATAAAAGTGAAGCATGTTAGATTCATATACGTTTCCTCTTTATTCTTTATCTCATTATACGTTCGGATTCCGATCCATATTTGATCTACATTTCATCTTTAACACACACACACACACACACACACACGCATATATATATATATATATATATATATATATATTAAATGTTAGGGCATATATATATTAAATGTTACGGCAGTTTTTATATACAAAAAACCCTTTCAGGAAAAAATAAAATAAAATAATAAATAAATCTCCATAGACACGTAAACCAGACTAGGCGAAACCATCTTCCGTTTTAAATTTAGACACCCCAACCTTACCCTGACTTGACATCTGTAAATGTAACTTTATGCTGATACAAAATATTAACACCTTACACCCCATTTTATTTAAACAATTGCTCTAGCCGTTACCACAGAAATTTTGATTTCAATAATGAATATGCTATTAAAACACGTAAATTTCAGAAATAAGTTATCCCAAAAAAGATTTCGCTCGAAGATGGAACAGAGCTTACTTTAATTTAATTTAATTCAAATAATTATATTGAAGTTTTCGGCTCTTGTTTTAAAACATGAGAACTCTTATGTAGCGTGTTGGAATCATATTTTTAAATAAATGATTATATTTATGCTCTACTTTTGTATCGAGCACTATTTTTAAAAAATAATAACAAAAATACTAAAGAACTTTGGATTATTTACCTAACGAGTTCTTTCCTATTTTCTATATATTTCTCACATATATATATTATACATAAAAGGTTAATGGTCAGAGTTGAATCCGACTAGGGAACAGTAATATTAAAAAGTGCTCAATACATGTGCGAAGTAAAAATAACATGTATAGCTTGTAACTTTAAAAATCAGGAGGTCAGCTGAATCCGTTACCATGGTTTCAATTTCAGGCGATTTTTAGCAAAAGATGATGGCAGCATTAGAAATTATATCTTATTGGAATTCTCCGAGGCTTTTATAACGCTATTGGACTCTACTTTGAGCAATAATGTATAATTACTCTCCAAGATTAACAGAAGAATCGTGATGAAATCAATCATAAATGAAAATGACATTTTCATCATTAATTAATCATAGCTAAGGATCGGAAGCTCATGGAGGATTGAAATCAAGCTGAAATATATATATATATATATATATATATATATATATATATATATATATATATATATATATTCCAGGATTATTTTGCCATCTCTAACCTTCTCAATTTCTGTTCTGGTTTAACGAACTGCCTTAGAGGTTTCACGGACGATTTCATTTTCAAGCTCTTTTCCCTGGTCTCCTCTCTCACGTGATAAATATGGATTGGGTTGGATCTTTTCTAATTGATCTCTTTAGCGGAAGTTGAAATGATGATCTTTCTTCTTGTTATGACGTCCTAATCTAGTTTTCCTTTCTCATTTTCCCTCATGTTTAAACTTATTCACAGTTCTTTTGATGGTTCTTGAATGGAATTGATGAAAGCCAGAGTATGAATGTCGGTACCATTACTGAAGGCCTAAATGATCTTTTTCCTCGCATCATTGCCCATTTGGGAAGATATAATTTGGTTGACACAAATGATTTTAACCTGTTCTCTTTCTCGCTGTATAACTCAAATTGTTTTTCAGTTATTCTTAATAGAAATGGTGTCAGAATGTCTAAAGGTCTTTTCTAAAAACCTGGGGAAAAGAAATTCAGTTTCAAGTTTAATTATTTATTTATTTTTTTTTATTTTAGATAATAAACATTTTATGGGATAGGCAATTATTGCACGCTGTTACACGACTTGGACAATTTTGTTGTTACACCCGATATATCGGATTAATTCAAATAAAATTTATCACTTAGCGAATTGATTATATATATATATATATATATATATATGAAGAGAAAATATACAAAAAAAAAACAAACAAAAATTAAGATGTTTAAGATGTTTGTTTTTTCTGTATATTTTCTTCATAATGTCGGATCTATATCCATATATTTGTTTACATATATATATATATATATATATATATATATATATATATATATATATATATATTGATAATATTAGTAGTTGATATATATATATATATATATATATATATATATATATATATATATAAAAAAATTCCCAAGAGGATAGAATCCAGGTAGAACGCAATGTCCAGGACAGAGTAATATAATATAAAAAGACTCAAACCATAATATTCCATGGTTATAATGTATTACATTGGAATCGTAATCACGATCCAAATCATCAGACTTACAAATTCAAATATACATATATATATATATATATATATATATATATATATATATATATATATATACTCAATTGTATGGATATTAGTTTGCAGCGCTATGTTTCACGCTTTGCGATCATCTGACAAACTGGTACGAACTAAAATACATACACCTGTATGTATGTATTTCTATGTATGTGAGACTCATCCCAACAAACATAGAAAAATATCCCCGCGTACCACACACAAATAATCAAACGCAAGTAAACAGAAATACATCCAATTTTAAAAAATAACCCAGTTTGTTTGATGATCGCAACCTAATATCCATACAATTGAACACATACGCACACACACACACAAAATATATATATATATATATATATATATATATATATATATATATATAAAAAATTCTTTTCATTTTTCATTTAAAAAACTATATTTTAGGGATATGTTTTCACAACATCGCCCACGTGACGTCGACGTGATCATATTGAAATGGAACGCTGATCTTGAAAAATTTCAGTTGTCTGTTTTGATTCGTCTTACTCTTATGTCCATCGTCTTTTCATGTTGAATTAAATATAGTCTAATGTTAATTATGTTTTATGAATATGTCCTGAAGATGGTCTACAAGACCGAAACGTCCGACGTTGACATTATATTAACAGTAAAACAGCATAATTGCATATTAGGATTTGTGTTTGTTTTTTCCGTATATTTTTCTTCATACTGTCGGATCTATATCCATATATTTGCTTACATACATACATACATATATATATATATATATATATATATATATATATATATATATATATTTCTTGGCAATGGTGTGAATCCTCTTCTCCCTCCAGCTATGAGTATATCGCAGGGCAGACTGGGTTCTATAGCCTTTGTACTCTGCTAGCAAGACCGAGAGCGGGAACTAGAACGTCTGGGCAGCCCTAGTTCTCCACATATCCCGGCGACGACGATATATATATATATATATATATATATATATATATATATATATATATAAACGTTATTTTAGTGGGTACACGTGATTGAGTTTCTATCCCGAATTTTTATTTTACTCAAGAGTGAAATTTTTAACCACCGACCTAGATTAAGAAGTCTTGTAGTTAATTTCACCGTTTAATAAAAATAAAACGGGGAAAAAACAGGGATAACAAGACAAAGACGTTTAACCACTAAAAATTTACGTTTTTTGATCTGAAATTTTCACTGTATAATGTTCTGTGTGCTAAATGGTTATTCGCTGGATTAAGTCCACTGAAAAGATTGTTTTGAAAGATGAACTTTCTTTTTTTTATTAAGCTACGGATTTATTGATGTACAACGTATAGACGCCAATTAACCTTGAACAACTTTTCAGCTTGTGTTTCTCATGCCACATCTTTTTTTCTAAAAATCCCATCCACCATCAGTTTCTGCTTTTGCTCCAGGATCCGGATGACTTTTAATAATAAGTTATGCCATCTATATGAAACGTGGGTTTTTAAATGTCTTCTGCAGTCAGTCTTTTACTTGTAGCAGCAGCAGCAGCAGCAAGAGGAGGAGGAAGATGCAACGAAACTATGGCTGAAAGGAGTGTAGCAGTTTGAACGAGAAACAAACATCGGCAGCTGAGTGTAATTAATTCAACTCAGTGCAAAAAGAAGTGCATGCGTACTTCGACATCTAATTACACATATTCTAAATTGTATATATATATATATATATATATATATATATATATATATTCATATATTCTAAATTGTATATATATATCTATATATATATATATATTACATTATATGTATGTATATATAATTTTAATGCTCTAAACGTTATTTTATAGATGCCCATGTTTCAGTAGATGCCCTGTTGGTTTTTAAACAGTGTAAATTACGTCCACCGACCTGCGTATTCGATACAACACACACACACACACACACACACACACACACACACACAGACGTAATTCATAGGCTACGTGCGTTCTTTCCTATTATATCAATATATGCACACACTCACATATATGTGTGTGTGTGTGTTTGTGTGTGTGGGGTATGCATACAGGATAGCAAATGGCTGAGATTGTACGATACATAGATAGATAGAAAAATAATGAATAGGCTGAGATAGATAGATAGATAGATAGATAGATAGATAGATATGGAAGATAGATTGGGATAGATAGATAGATAGATAGATAGATAGATAGATAGATAGATAGATATGATTGATAGATATGGAAGGATAGATGGATAGATAGATAGATAGATAGATAGATAGATAATAATGAGCTGACTCAGACAAATAATAGCATCTTCATATATATATATATATATATATATATATATATATATATATATTAGTCATCGTGACCGAGGGTTTGGGTGTACTGCCCTTTTTTCAACTACTGATCATGTCAAATTATGATCTCTCCCCTAGAAACCGTAACTGAAGTCTACTCAAAAGTTTCAGTATAAACCACAGGTTTGAAGAAACACATATGTGCCTGAGCAGGTGTCAGCAACAAGGATTAGCTAGCCACCCTACTAGATCCTATAGTTTTCCGAAACTGACGGATGCCTCTACTGATATATATATATATATATATATATATATATATATATATATATATATATATATATATATAATAAGTACTCACTCTTTAAATGAAAATAATTTCAGTGTTTATTGACTTGCAAACAAGATTAATGGTTAAAATTAAGAAATATTAATTTTTATTGACTTACAAAGATTAACGGTTTAAATTAAATATTAAATGAAATTAAATGCAAGTTTATAAATATTCAATCTGATGACGATGTGTATATTTTTGGGACATCACATTCATTGGTTGATTTTTTTACGGTTTATCAACTCATTCCAGGTTATTTAAAGACAGAAAATATTTCTAGATTGTAACAATTTTTTGGGAAATACTAATGATCTAGCGATATAAGTCTAACTAATTAACCCATGTGTGGGGGAGAAGAGGTGGATTCATATCTTTCCCGAGACTCGTTCATTCATACCATCACCATAACTGATCCAATTAAGATACTGCTTCCGTAGAGCATGAATACAACACTTATTAAGAAAGTAGGATGTTGGGGAGAGTCATGATCACCTACATCCTAAAAAGACAAAGCATATAGAAGAAGAAGAAGAAGAAGAAGAAGGTGATAAACGTCACTTTTTGGGGATGCATTTCGTTTTTTACGGCTTATCAACCCTTTGCATGTTATATTTAAAGCCAGAATCTTTTTTTAGACTGTAAGATGCTTTTTTCCGATAATAATGGTTTAGTGATGCAAGTCTTACTAATTAACCCATAGGTGGGGGAGAAGAGGTGGATTAATACCATTCCCAATGTTATTTGCTCGTATGTGAATATAACGAATCCGATGGCAACTGGAACTCGGCTCTCCGATTATTTATTTCGAAACATTAGTTATTACACCACCCGCACATCCAAGCTAGGTACTGACCTGGCTCAACATTGCTTAACTTCGGTGATCGTACAGGAACCGGTGTTTCGACATGATATGGCCGTATGCTGTTTTCTTCTTTCTCTATCTTTTCCCCCGACCCCTGCTTCCACATTTGCTTTCTTGTATGTTTTCTTTCTTTTTTTTCTTCTCTTTTTCTCTTTTCCTGTGAGCTGACTTATTAAATAGGTTAATGTCTGGTCCTTACCCCCTCTCCTTTAGTCTTAAGTATTTAAAAAAAGATAGATTCCTATTTCTCCCTTCCTTCTCTGATTTCGACCGTATCTGTCGTCGTCGTCGTCCTCTTCCTCCTCCCCTTCTCTCTATGACCTTACATCAACTTAAAACTACTATAGAAAAGCGTATAAAAATAATACGTAAATTTAAAACCATTTTTTTATACTTTTCTTTATACTTGGAAATATGATCTGAGTAACCAGGAAAAAAACATCTTCCTGGGGAAATAAGATATAATCAATGGACCCTTGAGGTTGTCTGTTTTTAATTTTAATTAAATATATATATATATATATATATTAAAGACATTTTTATGTTTAACATTCTTTTTATAGATACAAGTATTTAAGTAAATGCTCTGTTTATAATAAACAGTATTAAATAACATTTACCGGCCTGAATGTCCGAGAAATTTTCATAGAAAATATTCGTCCTTTGACAGGATTCGAACCTGCATCCTATACGGAACCGACATTTAGCTTGACGTGCCTAACCATTCAGCCACAAAGGAACGTTCGGTTGTCTTTAATAAATTGTCGGACTTTGTCCATTTTTTAATGATGACGTCATTTGTTTACATTTGATACGCCATGAGCAGTTATGAATGTACGAGATTCATGGAAGATTGAAGTCTATAAGCAGTAAATTCGACCTTGCCAACCTCTGTTTTTATTTATTTTTGAAACATTATATTTATTTGTTTCCATCTACCGGCCGTTAATATTCGAGAATTCTTGTTAGAAAAACATGCGCCTCCCGGCACGATTCGAACCTGCGTCGTCAAGGGGTAAATTGTCATTAGATCTGACGTGACTTGACATCTCAGACCTCCTGGTCAAACAAAGCCCAAATAATGCTTTATATATCGGGAGCAACAGCAAAATCTTGCAACTCATGGAACAGTATCCATTAATTGTCCTTCTCACCAAGTTTTCAGATAAGACGTTTCGCCATCTTGACACCATTTGTCGTAAGAATCACTGAAAAATCCTTTGAGTTATTCCGCTAAAAAGAGAACAGATTAAAATCGTTTTGTATCCGAGCCACTGTCTTCCTAACGAAGCAAGGCAATGGTGAGAGGAAAAAGATCATTCAGGCCATATATATATATGTATACCGTCTGTAGCATCAAAATTGTCCCGCCCACAAAATGGTTAATATATATATGTGTTGTGGTAGAATCCACCTAATTTGCATAGTGGAGTACCGACCATATAAATATGGTTGGTACCGGGAAGAGAGGGAGGAATCAAGAGATTAAACCAGAGACTCTGCCCGACTGCGACTCAGTCAACACATTCCCCAGGAACGGTCTTACCAGGAATATACAAAAGACTATATGTAAATATTGTGTACACTTTCTTGTTTCAATACATTTTGTCCTAAGTACATTTTGTGTTGCATTATTATTCCATGCATTAGTCAAGTTTCAACAATATGTATGTATATATGTGTGTGTGTGTGTGTGAAAAATATCTCAGAGTTAACCTGTAGAAAAAGAGACAATATTTATAAATATAAAAGACATTAGGAAAACTGTAATGGCTGTCGACGCGTTTCGTCCGTTGTGGACTTTTTCAAGGCAAAAATGAAATAAATTTATTTAAACAAAGTAACTAATAATAATAAAAACAAAATGTCCTTAGCAACTGAAAGAATTTAGAGAATGCTATTTTCATACTGTAAACTGAAATTACGTCAATTACTGCCACTTCCAGTTAACAGTACGAAAATAGCCTTCTCCAAATTCTTCCAGTTCCTAACGAAATTTTCTTTTGTTATTATTAGTTACTTTGTTTAAAAAATTCATTTCGTTTCGCCTTGAAAAAGTCCACATTGGACGAAACGCGTCGGCTACCATTACAGTTTTCCTATAGTCTTTTACATATATATATATATATATATATAGATAGATAGATAGATAGATAGATAGATAGATAACTAGACTCGTTTCGAAAAACCCTCGAATTTTTTATTTACTAATAATCAAATCAATCTCGAGGGAAAAAAGGTTTTAAAAAAGAAAGAGCTACAAACATGAAATTCTGCGAAGAAAAAAATCGCACAGATGCAGGTCTGAAGCCCAAAGAAAAAAACCCCGATACGAAACAACAACTAACAAAAGACAAAAGAGCTCAATACAACCGTAGAGCAGACCTTCAGGAAACCTAGTGAGCCATATATATAATATATATATACCTATATTTATATATATATATATATATATATAGGATTCATTTCTGTAGTTCCTTGCTAACGGATCGTCAGGAAATGATGGCCATTTTCCCTCGAAACTATCGTTTAAATGGAATAATAATAATAATAAAAAACGAAAAGAATATTAATCTACAAACCCAGTGTGTCTAATGATTTTAATTTTTTAATTTTTAATTTTTTAATTTTCTTATTGTTCATATATATATATATATATATATATATATATATATATATATCCGAATGTAATGAGAACGAAAATAATATATAAATTATAATGTTCATCGCACTAAATTAAAGAGGGCTCAATATCAAATAATTCTAATTGTTTTTTGTCTATGTGTAAAAATTATAATAAATAATATATATAAAAAAAGCTGTCTGCGTGCAATCTGTGGAGTTAAGCTTCAAGATAGGACATCTAACGTAGACCTGTTTAATTGGAGGAATCGAGACTTTTATCATACCGTCTCAGTTACGGTGGACTGGTCATGTCTTGAGAATGTCTGATGACAGGATAGCCAAGATCCTAATGTACAGCCAGTTAGATCAGAGCTACAGGAATGTAGGACGCCCATGGCTAAGATACAAAGACAAGCTGAAAAGCAACTTGTCAGCAGTTAATATACCACATAACACCCTTGAGCGCTTAGCCTTTTGAGCGGGTAGAATGGAGATCAACGTGTTTTAGTGGACTCAGCAATTTTCAATCTGCTTGTCTGGATCATCTTCAAGAAGCGAGAGCAAGATCTAAAAGGTCAACCAATCTAACAGTGATCTCATCTCACAATCCTCACACTTGCTCTATATGTGGCCTCCTTTGTAAATCACTGGCGGGTCTTAACTGCCACTTTCATAACTGAATCAATTAAGCTGTCAGATCCTCATACGTCGAAACCGAGGGGAGTCTCTCTCTCTCTCTCTCTATATATATATATATATATATATATATATATACAATCTAATAATTATTAGATTGCATGAGAAATTGTATAAAAAAAAATAAATAAAAGCACCTTGTCTGTCGTATTCAATGAAATGTGCATGGAAGAAGGATTACTGCCTCAATACACTTATATATATATATGTATATGGTGTAACAGCAAAATTGTCCAAATCATGGACAGCAGGGGATAATTGTCCATCCCACAAAATGATTAATATCTAAAAAAAAAAAAAAAAAACCTAAACTAACTGAACTAAACCCTAAACTAACTGAGTTTCTTCTTCCCAGTGTTTTTATATAAGACGTTTAGCCATCTTGACACCATTTGTCGTAAGAATCACAGAAAAAAAAATCATATTCAGCTAGAAAGAGAACAGGTTCAAATTGTTTTGTGCCAGACCCACTATGTTTTACCAAGTGAGCAATGGTGAGAGGAAAAAATGATCTTTCAGGCCTTCTTTATTGATACCAACATTCATAATCTGGCTTCCATCTTCAAAGTCCATTCAAGAACCATCAAGAGAATGGTGAATAAGTTTTAAAAAAAGATGGAACACTAGAAAGGAAAACTGGACCCAGAGGCCGCAACAGGAAAAGGGATTTTAGCATTCTGCTTCCATTTGACTCAATATTATTATTATTTTCGATTCAGAGAATACTATCAGTCAAAAAAAATTTCAATGCATTTCTATGTAATAGTTTAACCAGAGAACTGAAAACTGATTTTCTTTTTTTAAAGTTACCGATATACAAATTAACCATCGAGGGATTCCTGTATTGTAGTTCGTCTGAAAATTTCCCATGGTAATAACGATAGAGCAGTGAAATGCTTGCGACGTTTCATCTGTGAGAGAGGTGGAAAATAATTTGTCACTAAATGAGCAATGGTGAGAGGAAAAAGGATCATTCAGGCCTTCTTTATTGATACCAATATTCATACACTGGCTTCCATCTACAAAGTCCATTCAAGAACCGTAAAGAGAATAAGTTTAAAGAAGAGGGAACAGTAGACAGGAAAACTGTATCAGGAGGTCACAACAGCAAGGGGGATCATCATTTCAACTTAGAACTAAATACATTCTCATTGCTCAAAGTTGAGTCCAATGGTGTTATGAAAAACTCGGAGAATTCCAGTAAGATATCTTTAATCATTTCTAAGATAAAACGGTTCAAAACTTAAGCAGATAATTGGACAATTTTGCTGTTACACGATTTGGACAATTTTTCACCTGATATATATGTGTGTCTATGCAAAATCTTTTGATCACCCGATTAAATTCTCCCTTTATCTTTAAACGTCAGATTATCATTCGTTTGTCCGCCAATCTCCGAAAATTGGAATGACCTCGAATAATCAGAACTTACCTGCGCCCAAACACTAAGGACAGGCGTTCTGGCAGAAGCGCATTTTTCTCAACCAACGCTTTCGACGATAGCATAGAAATTTATTTGTAAATCTCGGATTAGGTTATGGAGGTAACGTCGGCGCTAGCAACTTATGCTCCCGCCGAACCTACGATACGGTACACCTCATTCGTATAAATTCCAAATTTTATTGAAACCTAATTATGTACACGGTTGCGTAGCTAGAGTTTATGCCTCCCAGGGCAGAATGTGTGCCACCAGTGCCAGACACTTGGGTTTGCCGTCTGTCATTTTACCCTCGCTTTCCCACCAAAAATACAACATATTACAAAGAGACACCCTCTTACACACACACACACACATGTTATATAACCCCTTTGTTCTGGGGGTCTTTTTTGGATGACTTGGTCAATTCCTAAACAAAGCTGCATTTTTCTGTCCCGGTCGTCTTTTCCCGGTCGGGTGATCGCTAGTTGCTTTGTTCGAAGGTAAAATGAGAACTTCGACAAAAGGAATTTTAAACTTATCTATTTTATTAACACGTCGATGTGTACATTTTTACCTAGCCAGTGAGGTCGCTCTATCATCCCCACTGGGGAGCAAGTTCTCCGAGACACGAAATAATCACGTCTATTGTGTATTGTGTGTAAAACTTAAGTTGAGTTGAAAAACACTTTCTATCTAAAATTCCTACGTTCGGCTCAGCCAATCAAATTCCACATCACTATTTTGTCTACCATCTGACCTTAAAGGTCAACCTCAGAAACTCTCAGCCAAATACACTGCCACTAAAAAATAATAGTTTGAAACTACAGTGTAACACGGATATAAGAGACCCGGATATAAGAGAAACCCGGATATAAGAGAGATTTTCTCTGGTCCCAAATTAGAGCCTGTGTTAATGTATATAAAATAGACCAAACCCGGATATAAGAGACTTCTTCTCCGGTCCCGACAAGTCTCTTATATCCGGGTTACACTGTATTATTTAACACACACATATATATATATATATATATATATATATATATATATATATATATATATGTGTGTGTGTGTGTGTGATAGAAATTATTAGGAGGATTTGAGATAATCAAAATGAAGTAATTCATCGAGTCTAAAAGAAACATCAACAGACAGCCACTTCGTTCTACATTTGGGATTCATCTGCCGTAAGCATCCACTAACGAGAATCGAACCCCGACCGTTACAAAACGACGCAAACGTTATAACAGCTGTACCAACGGGATTCAGCGTCGAAGTGGTAACGAATTAGACTTGATAGAGCGTCACTCTTAACAAATTCCGTGATATAACTCATCCGAGTTTCCCTTACCCATAGGACTGTGCCCCCCACGAGCCACGACTGCTATTCTCAAGAGCATTAGGAGCCGGTTCAAGCAAGGATATACAAATGATAGAAATATATATATATATATATATATATGTGTGTGTGTGTGTGTGTGTGTGTGTGTGCAAATATAGAAAAAATAGGAAAGAACTTTTAGGTCAATGATCCAAAGTTAGTATTTTGTTTTTATTTTTAAAAAAACAGCGCACAATACATAAGTAGAGCCTAAATTATAATTATTTTATAAAAATATGATTCCTTATGTAGAGATGGAATTTTAAAATAATAAAAAATAATATATATATATATATATATATATATATATATATATATATATATATATGCTAATTATTAAAGTGCACAAAAGACGAAAAATAAAAACAACACATACCCAGAAACGAACTTCTTTCAAGGAAAATAACTGAAATTTATATGATAACAACCAAGATGTGTCTCCCACACACTACGGTGCTGCGGCATTAATAGAACTCACTCTGGTTCCGTTCACAGATTTCACATTGTCAACAATGACAAAACAGATATTTATATATCACTGGCTAATTTTTATTGTCTGACTAAGATAATCGTTTAAATACATATGCCATATTGATTCATTCATTTTTCACGGCTTATCAACCTTTTGCAGGTTATTCAATACCAGAAAATTTTTAAATTGCAAATTTTTCAGTAATGATGGCTTAGGGAAACAAGTCTAACTAATTAACCCATAGCTTGGGGGATAGAAGATGTAGTTTCATGCCATTACCAAGGATTATTTACACGTACGTGAATACAATGAACCCGGCGGAAATTGGAACTCGGCTCTGTGATTAATAATTCCGAGCCATTATCCATTACACTACCCGCAAATCCAAGATTACAGCACCAGGTATTCCTAAGCGGTCACCCATCTAGGTAATGAGCAGGCTTAACATTGCTTAACTTCTGTGATCGTACGAGAACCGGTGTTACATATGCCATAGTTCAGGTTACTCGAAATCGAAAAAGGTCCTACATTAAAACCACTTTTCTTTCAATACAGACTTATACAGCAGACCCAAAAGTGCTGCCCTCATAAGAGTCACCCGAGGTGGACCACGCCCTCTAGCTCTGTTACTGTGTTTACAATAATCACCACTGTAATATTATATCATAAAATCTTCTAAAAATGCGAAAAATCTATAAAATCTTATAAAAATGCGAAAAATCTATAAAATCTTATAAAAATGCAAAAGATCTATAAAATCTTCTAAAAATGCGAAAAATCTATAAAATCTTATAAAAATGCAAAAGATCTATAAAATCTTATAAAAATGCAAAAAATCTATAAGATCTTATAAAAATGCGAAAATCTATAAAATCTTATAAAAATACGAAAAATCTATAAAATCTTATACAAATGCAAAAGATCTATAAAATCTTATAAAAATGCGAAAAATCTATAAGATCTTATAAAATGCGAAAAATCTATAAAATCTTATAAAAATGCGAAAAATCTATAAAATCTTATAAAAATGCAAAAGATCTATAAAACCTTATAAAAATGCGAAAATTCTATAAAATCTTATAAAAATGCGAAAAATCTATAAAATCTTATATAAATCTTATGAAATAAACAATAAAACTAAAATAAATTAAAAGTAGAATAATATCTTCTATGTGCCTTGTCTCTTCAGGAGTTGGGTGATACTGGCTCTCCACAATATCTACTAGCTCTTAGTAAGTGCTGTATCCATGCACTATGGATGCAAACAGGTGGCCCTAAAGACCCTCACACACTGCGGATCCTTTATGGTGAAGGTATTAATGAACTAGACGTGCATCGTTTTATGAAAGACAACTGCATGAATTTAAGCGGGCTACTAGAATGATTTCGCCGTTTTACTGTTGAACTAACGAGATACAACCTTTTCTTTTATTCTAAAAGTTTATTCTCTTGCTCTTCTCACCTTTTGAAACTGCCTTCCGATTTTGTGTTTCCTTGCCCCCTATAATCTTCAAAGATTTAAATACAACGCCAGTCGCCATTTTTTGTCTTCCCGAAGCCTGTTCTTTTTTCTTTCTTTTTTTGTCCTTTCTCCTCACTAAAATTTTATCATTCTCTTTCACTCGCAGTAACCCGTTGCGTCGTAGTGGCATTATCGTCTTTCTTTGAGTGAAATGATTAAAAACACTCCTCTCGCCCCAATTTGGCTTTCGTTACGGTAATAGATAATTGTTATCAAACTGTGGTGAACAGTCCCGTAGAATCAAGCGAGTCAGAGTGGCTTGCATCTGGTGCATATGAAAATAAGGGTCTTACCTTAACGGGCGACACGTGACATCGGCAAGTTTGCCCCGTGGAAATGGCATTACTCTCCCATCTAGCACTATGTACGGTAACGAGGGTTTTTGTACAGTTTGGCATACTTCCACCAATAGCAAGTCGTGTGCTGATTGGTCGAACTGGAGAATAAAAGCGAAGAACGCTGATTGGTTGGTCGACCGCAGTGTTGGCCTGATAAAAGAGGGCTGAAGCAGTGAAAAGGGCTGAAGCAGTGAAAAGGGCTGAAGGAAAAAGAGATATACGTTGTGACGTGTTCAGAAAGCAAGAATGGCGAATTGAACCAGCGGTATCTTGATTTGTACAAGTGACGTCGTAGCAATACAGACTTATTTAAACTACACAGACAATTGCAGGGGACTGCCTGTTCTAAAACTGTATACCTGCTATGTTAACCTCACAGCCACATATGATAGCATCAATCAAGACTTCCTTTTCTCATTCATTGGAAACCAAGCTCCGAATCTATTGAAAGCATTGGTCTCAGAGAGGAACTTCATCGGACCCCGATATGGAAAAGTTTATCAGGAATACGGTAAGGCGGGAATGAGAACCACCAACCATTTAAAAGAATGCTTGGGGAATTGAAAGCAAGAAAAGTAGAAGAGAATAGTGAGTATCTCTCCGATGACTTTGTGCCAATGAATAGAAGACAGAGGAGATACATGATCACCCACCTACTGAGACAAAATGGCACTCACACACGTGGGGCATGTACACACATCATAGAAGCAGAAATTAGCCTCGTGTTCACGGAGATAAAAGCATACTTGACAGGAAATAAAACGTACAGAAACAACAGGAAATGCATAGTAAATTGTATGTTACTTTCATACATTTTATTTATATTCTTGTGTGTATTGGTGTGTGTGTGTTTTTTAGTTTATAATTGTTTATGATAAATGTGATAAAAGGGAGAATTTACTCCGTAGTATGACACACCATATCACATAGAGAAGTTAGACACGTACTGCCCGTAACAAAGTTCGTGGTGAAGAGATGGAATTTAACGACTTTTAGCTTGGTGACCGTATTTCCGGCAGGCACAGTTTTTGTTGCGTGCTGGGAGTATTTTTATTATTTTTAATTTCTATTTCATTTATTTTATAGAATTTTTATGTTATTGTTTTATTTTATTTTATTTATAATTTTCATTATTATTATTTTATTTATGTATAATAATAATATGCCTATGATCTCTTTAAAAGTTATTAAGAATTAATTTTGCTTTAGTTAACAAAGCAAGAAAATTATATATTATTTTATATTTATATATGATTATGCTACATTTTATTTTTATTTATTTATAATAATAAGAATATTCGTACGCACATACACATACAGACATACACGCACACACATGTATCTTCTGTGAATTTAGGAAGCAAATATTGTTTAATGCGAATAAAATTAATGACAAAGGACATTTTGTGTCGATTAATTTTACTGATTGACTTTTCCAAATTACGAATAGTCCTTCTCAGACAAAGAGGGGGCTGTCCGGAGTTCATTAAATTAAGAAATATACACTTAAGTCATCATAAGGGTAGGTTTGTCTCTACCTACACGGATACTTCATTTCGAGGAAATAATGACATGAAATATATATATATATATATATATATATATATATATATATATATATGTTATTTGCAGACAGTACTGTTTCGCGGTATCAGAGCTCCTCAGTGCAACCGAATGCATCAAACCCGGATCGAAACCCAACCGATTTAGAGTCAATCGCAGCTTCTAGCACTGGACCATCTTCACTCGACAGAATGAGTCAGCCAAATCTAGCGTATTGTTTTTACAAATGTAAACAAACGCCAAGCAGCCATAGTGCTCTATTTATTTTACTGAAGAGCTTCGCATTTACGCAGGTGACCGTTGTTTTTAGAATTAGCTTGCCGTTCAACGGTGCTCAATTGAAAATATATTTTCAAGAGCTAAATTATGTCATTTGCGGTCAGTACTGTTTCGCTCGATCACAGCTCCTCAGTGCGACTAGACAACCCAAGCCCGTTCGAAACCCAGTCAGTCAGAAATCCTACCATAAAGGTAAAAGACAATAGGAAAAAGATAATTATTAACCGACGCGTTTCGTCCATGTGGACTTTTTTCGTTTTGGCCTTGAAAAAGTCTACACTGGACCAAACCCGTCGGCTAATAATACAGTTTTCCTATTGTCTTTTATCTTTATACATATTGTCTTTTTCTACAGGTTAAATCCGAGAAATTTTTCATATATATATATATATATATATATATATATATATATATATATGTATGTATGTATAGGGTGCAACAGCAAAATTGTCCAAATCGTGTAACAGCATGAGATAATTGTCCATCCCACAAAATGTTTAATATCTAAAAAACCCTAAACTGAGTTTCTTTTGTCCACGTTTTCACATAAGATGTTTAGCCATCTTGAAATCATTTGTTGTAAAAATCACTGAAAGACCCTGTGTGTTATTCAGGTAAGAAGAGAACAAATGAAAATCGTTTTGCGTCAGAAAACACTGTCTTCCCAAATGAGCAATGGGGAGAGGAAAATGATAATTCAGGCCTTCAGTAATGCTACCAGCATTCATACTTTGGCTTCCATCCTCAAAATCCATTCAAGAACAATCAAGAGAACGGTGAATATGTTAAAAAAGAGGGAAAAGTAGAGAGGAAAACTGGATCAGGAGGTCACAACTGCAAGAGGGATCATCATTTCAACTTAGACCGAAAGAGACCAATTCGAAAATGTCCAACTCAATCCATAAGACGTTTGACACATGAAGAGAAGTTTCAGCTATGACAGTCCAAAGATCAGTGAAAAATGACTTTAAAGTGAAATCGTACGTGAAACGTGTGAGGCAACTTCTTAATCCAGGACAGAAATTTAGAAAGTTAGAGAGGGGGAGGATCATCTTAAATAAGTTTGGATATGATGATGGAATAATATATGTATATATATAATTGAACTCTATTTCGATAGATCATGAACTTTTGATCCTTAGCTATGATTAAATAATTTTTTTTTAGATATTAAACATTTTGTGGGATGAATAATGATGGTGTTAAACGATTTGGACAATTTTGATGTTACATACGGTATATATAATTCATATATAATTTATACATATATATATATATATATATATATATATATATATATATATATATATATATATATATATATATATATATATATATATATATATATATATATATATATATAATTTATATATATATACATATATATAAAAATATATATATATATAAATATGTAATTTATATTTATATATATATATATATATATATATATATATATATATATATATATATATATATATATATATGTAATTTATGTCTTTTTTACAAATACTTTCACGGTAACTGCTCCGAGGAGCTGCTTTCGCAGGTTCCCAGACTTCAAAAATTTAAGCGTTCTACTAGGCTGGCATCTCGCTCATACCTTTTCACTGTCGAAACTGTTAAATGTAGCCATCTCTTCTACTCCAGTAGTTTCATGTCTCGCACCTCTCGCCTGTGGGACTCCCTCCCCATTTCTTGTTTCCCTGATAGCTATAATCTCCAACAATTCAAATGTAATGTCAATCGACGTCTCCAGATGCCTTGATCTATCCCTATCCTTCTCTTCATCCTTTCCTCTATCACTCCTATTTGCTCTAGCTCCAACTCTCTGTAACCCCTTGCGTGCTAGTGGCTTCCCGCCTTGTTTGGGGTGAAAACGCTTAATATATATATATATATATATATATATATATATATATATATATATATATATATGTTGTGTATTCCGGGAATGGATACCTGCACAAATAAATAAGCAACGCCAGTAATTGAGATAGAAAAATAAGTGTATTAGACGTAAGAAGACTTGAAGTGAAGATTAGTAGTCCAGGAATGCGGGTTAGTAGAATGTATATGTAGAAGTCTCTGTAAGTAAAGCCGTAATATATATATATATATATATATATATATATATATATATATATATATATATATATATGTCGTTAATAATAAGCTTAGATAGATAGATCTGGACAGACTGAGATAGATAGATCTGAACAGACTGATTTACAAAGATAGATAGAGAGAGAGAATGAGAGAGATAGATATATATATAGTGATATATATATATATATATATATATATATATATATATATATATATATAGACAGAGAGAAATACACATTTTGCGCGATTGTTTTCCGATACAATTCCAGATTGATTTTCATATCTATAAATGTATCGAAGCAATACTGATTAAAATCCATCTTCCGAAGGTTATTCATTCGAATTTTTTTTCTTTCGGAGCATATCTGTGCGCACAGCCCACGTCTACGACATATTTGCCACCCACATGAACACATACTCGCATACACGCAGAGTGCTCGAGAAATAATATCGAATTTCAAATAGTTCTAATACCACCGTCTAGGCACCTTGCCCATGAGAAGGGATAAGGAAGCACCGGCTGCTGCAGAGGGCATGACCCTTGCTGGGCGAGACAAACACGTGGTACTGTGGCAAAATGAGCTAAGTTTAATAAATGCGCAAACATAGATAGATAGATAGATAGATAGATAGATAGATAGATAGATATGAATGGACTGAGATAGATAGATAGATAGATAGATAGATAGATAGATAGAAAGGGATAGATAGATATGGACAAAAAGATGGATATATAGATAAGTATGAAGAAAAATGGATACATAAGAATAGATAGATACGAACAATCTTAGATATTAACACACACACTAACTCCCCCACATACACACTCACCCCCCCCACCCCACACACACACACACAAAACACACACATATATATATAAAAAGAGAGCGAGATGAATAAACTTGAAATTTCCCGGACATTCAGGCCGGTAAATGTTGTTAATACTGTTTATTATAAAAAAAGCATTTACTTAAATATTAAAAGAATGTATAAACATAAAAATGTCTTAAAATAATTGTCGAACTTTGTCCATTTCATAATTTATTTATATATATATATATATATATATATATATTAATTTAAATAAAAACAGACCACTTTAAGGTTCCATGTAATAAATTATTTCACAACAGCCGTTTTAAAGGACTGCGGATTATCAGACTTTACCTCCAAAGGTTGAAAGAAAATATATATATATATATATATATATATATATATATATATA
>CAHIKZ030005202.1:385000-445000 GCA_903632075.3 Acanthosepion pharaonis | reverse complement strand
TTTCAATCTGATACCTTTTCTGAACTGTAGAGCAGAAATTTACAAATATTTCAGTTTGGTAGAATTCCAATTCCATCGAGATTAATGGGTGATTGAAGTTCATTTTCAGAAACCTTCAAAATGCCAAGAACTAAATTATTATTGAAAAAAGAACCCAAGTGGAAATTCTTTCTATAGAATGGAATTCCAAACATCAGATTTCTAGAAAATTACAGATATCAAGAAAATGGTGTGAATTATTGCCTGCAACACATGCAGAAACCGGTGCAAATGTTGACAGGAAAAGATCTGGAAGGCCCAGAGTAACATCTTTTGTGGAGAATAGACATTTGATCGGGTTTAGCATAAAGGGCAGAAGAAAAACAGCTTCCCAAGTAATTGCTGAATTTAATTTTACACGACAACATCCAATATCTGTTATGGCTGTTAAGAGAAAACTTCTTTCTCTTGGGCTTAAAGGATTTGTATCAGTTAAGAAGCCTCTATAAAAGGAAAAATTACACCTTTACACACTTCTTGGGGATCACTTCCACCAATAGACTTATAAGTTACTTTACAGTAAAGGATGGCAAGAATTTGCTCTGCAGTAATAAAAGCTAGTGGTGGATTTTGGAGAGAATCGAAAATATAAATTTGATTTAATTGAAATTATAATTATTTTACATTCATTTTGATTTAAATTATTGCATAATTGCATGCAAACATCGAAAAAATAAATTTATTTAATTAAAGACATGAAACTTAATTCATTTTTTAAGTTTAGAGTAAAAAATATTTGTCGTCCCAAACATTTCCTCGCTAGCGTATATATATATATATATATATATATATATATATATATATATATATATATAGAAAAAGTTTCAAATTGAAAATTATAATGTTTTATTTTATGAAAGTATTTATTTATTTATACATATATTTGATATTTCAAATTGTCCTCAATTTTTCATCAGAAATAACTGTTTGTTACAAATAAATTAAAATTACTGTTTGTTAGCAAGTAACGTCCTTCGCGAGACGCGGACGTCACGATATGGAACGTCACTGTTCAGATATTCCTAACTTAAATCTAACTGTCATAAATATTTTTTTAAAAATTTTTACTATATCTATACATATTAAGAAAGTATACGTTTCTCATTATGCTATATATATATATATATATATATATATATATATATATATATATATATATATATATATATATGTGTGTGTGTGTGTGTGTGTGTGTGTGTGTGGACTCCCCGTCGTTTTTCAATGTAAGAGTGTCTTTCAGTTTAGTTTTTATGTTTATGTTTCGTATGAGACAACAATCCTGCATATGATTTCAAACAAATCCACACGAAGGGCACCTCAAGGGTTGACGGTCATATGGGCTGATGTATTAACCAGAGATTTAGTGTTTTCTTAATTCTCTCAGATGGTTAAGATGATTCTTTTCAAAGATAGTTATACCTCGGTGTTTTCTCCAGTTTGTTCGGTTTTCAACAGCAAGTTCAAACTCCTCTATAGGGATTTTTGCAGCATTTAAAATAAATTGTATTAAAGTTTATTCAAGGACAGCCTATGTTACGCTTACCATGAAAAAGTTTGTCTATACATGAGGATTTTCGGCATCCGCTCATCATTCATTCTGATGACATGACCAACCCATCTGAAATGTGATTCCATCAGAAAGGATTCGATCCCACCGAAGCCACATTTGATGAAAAGATCAGGTTTAGAAATTTTGTCTTGCCGCGTATAAACGCATATTAAACAAAGACGGCGTCTATGAAAAGTATCAAGTTGATTGATGTGCGTTTTGTATGGCGTCCACGATTCTGACCTATAAAGAAGTGGGGTGAGAATGACTCCTTGAGAGACACTGATATATATATATATATATATATATATATATATATATATATATATATATATATATATATATAAGTGTGTGTGTCTGTGTATAAATTTCTCAAAAATTGTAGAAAAAAAAACCACTATATGTATACAAGAAAAAAAAAAAAATAGGAAAACTGTAATTTTCACCGACGCTTTTCGTCCAATGTGTCTTCCTATTGTCTTTTTTCTTTCATATATATATATATATATATATATATATATATATATATATATATATAGATATATATAGATATAGATATTAATCAATAAATATACATAATATTCAACGTCAATAGGACGACTCGGAGTTTCATGCAGTTTTTGCAATCCTCAGGTGCAGATTACTAGAAAATTACAGATTCTTTGATGAAAAAAGAAAATATAAATTTGCTTTAACTGAAATTATAATTATTTTATATTCATTTTGATTTAAATTATTGCATACAAACATAGAAAAAAATAAATTTCTTTCTTTCAAGACATTAAACTTGATTCACTTTTTAAATTTACAGGAAAAATCAATGTATTTCCAAAATTTTGGTTGGTAGTCTATCTATCTATCTATCTATATATATATATATATATATATATATATATATATATATAAATATATATATATATATATATATATATATAAACAAATATATATATATATATATATATATAGTTGTATAAAACATATATATATATATATATATATATATATAAACATATAGATATATATATATATATACAAATATATATATATATATTTATATATATATATATATATATAACATATATATATACAAACATATATATATATATATATATATACACACACATATATATATATATATACAACATATATATATACAAATATATATATATATATACAAACATATATATATATATATACAAACATATATATATATACAAACATATATATATATATAAAAATATATATATATATATATACAAACATATATATATATATATATACAAAACATATATATATATATATATATAAAAACATATATATATATATATATATATACAAACATATATATATATATATATATATATATATATATATATATATAATCGGTATCCAAACAAGGCAGTAAAAGCCACTAAAACCCAAGGGGGTTTCATGGTGTGGAAGAATTAGAAACAGAAACATTAATAATGAGCGAGAAGAGAAAAGAGTAATGAGGAGGACAGTAGATAGCGATTTATGTTTAAGGGAATTCCACAAGCAAGAAGTGCGAGAGATGAAACTGTTAACATAGAACTTACGGTTACATCTAGCCAGCTCAACTGTAATTTGATGAGATATCGACGCCAGTCGAGTACAGCGCTTAAATTCATAAAGTCGACGTACCACCGTGAAGAGCTCATCTGACCAATTACCGTGAAAATATTTATAGAAAAGACACGGAGAGGCAACCTTGCGACGATGGGAAAGTGTCTGAAGCCGAGCCGCCAGATCAGGACCAATAATATTGCTGATTCTTCTTTGGATTTTATCAAGGAGCTCAAGGTAAATAACATGGGTAACAGACAATGCATACATATATACAATCGTGTACTGGCGCTACAGAATCATAAGGCAAGAACAGTACCAAATAACAGAACCACATCATTGAGGACTTTCAGCAACGACAATAAATAAAATGGATATCACATGTACCTCGAAGAGAAAATAGTAACATAATCAGCTGTTAACGTTTCATGACTATGTTGAACAAAACTATTAGGAAGGACGCCTTCATCAGTACTGAAAAAGGCATTATATATAATAGCTGACGACTCATTTTCAGGGATACCCGTCTCTTAGGGCGGCTAGCCAATCCTTATTGCAGACACTCGCTCAGGCACATTTGTGTTTGCTCAACACCCACAGAGTCCACCTGTGTTTTATACTGCGACTATGCTGATCAGACCTTAGTTACAGTTTCTGGGAGAGAGCGTGTTATTTAGCGTGATCAACAATTTGAACAAGGCCAGCACGATCACTCCCTCGGCCATGATGACTTGTGGCTTTGTGATAGCACAGCTATCGACGGCCAACAAGAGTTCCATCTACCCAAGGCTTCACTCACAAGGCTTGAGTCAACCTGGGGTATGGTTTTCAGGCACTTTCCAAAGATGCCGGAAACTGGGATCGACCTCAATCCAATCCGATAACATCAGGAAGTCATCTTCCCGACAAATCGACCATTTATTTTTATAAATTCACGAACGCCATGAGATTATATTTATTTCATTGAGGTCGGAAAATTGACCGCAACTCTTGTATTTTGAATTACGAGCCAATTTTCCGACCTCAATGAAATAAATATAATCTCATGGCGCAGTGATGACCTCACTATCCGCGGAATAGGCAAGTGCTGGGACTTCAGCATTCACTGAATCGACTGCAGTCATGACCTCACTATCCGCGAGAAAGGCAAGTGCTTTTTAAGGGTTTATGTCTTTATAATGATATTATTGCTCTCTCTCTCTCTTTCTGGCATAGAGCTCTCCCTGGATCTATAGCTTTTCAATATATATATATATAGATAGATAGATAGATAGATAGATAGATAGATAAATAAATAGATAGATAGATAGAGAGAGAGAGAGAGAGAGACAAAGTCCGACAATTATTTTTTAAAGACATTATTTATGTTTATATGTTCTTTGTCCATTTCATAATGTGTGACGTCATTTGTTTACATTTGGATACGCATCGAGCAGATATGAATGTACGAGAGAAAATCATGGAGAATTGTAGTTTAAAAACAGTAAAATCGACCTGGCTAACCGATAGGCTCTTCTGTGACTCAATTGGTAAAGCACGTCAGGCTATATGACAGTTCCGTTTTGGATACAGGTTCGGTTCCTGTCGGAGGACGCATATCTTCTATGAAAATGTCTCGGACATTAAGGCCGGTAAATGTCGTTAATACTGTTTATTATAAACAGAGCATTTACTTAAATATTTGTATCTATGAAAAGAACGTATAAACATAAAAAATGTCTTAAAAAAATAATTGTCGGAATTTGTCCATTTCATAATGTGACGTCATATATATATATATATATATATATATATAATATATGTGTGTGTGTGTGTGTGTGTGCGTGTGTGTGTGTGTGTGTGAATAATATAGACAATCAAAAAATAGTGCTCAGTCCTTGCCGAGGCGTTTCGTCATTCAAAATCGAATCAAGACAAGTTATGATAAAAAAACCGAAATATATGTATGTATATATATATATATATATATATATATATATATATTGTATTCTGAGAAATTTAAAACACACAGACACACACACAAATAAATATATATATATATATATATATATATATATATATATATATATACTGAATCAGAAATAATAAAGTTCATACATCATCGATATATATATATATATAATTGCATCAAAAATAATAAAGTTCAATACTTATATATATATATATATATATATATATATATATAAGTCCTTAGAATGTCAACTTCGATTAGACCCGCCCTCGTAAATTCTTTTTGTACCCAAGATAATGAACAGGAAAAGAAAAAGAAAAAAATCAATAAAATGTGAATGGAAAGAAAATTATAGCTTTTTCTTAAAACTTCCCGTCGAAATGTCTATTAGCAGAAAGCCTTTGCAAAGCAAAAAGCCAAAGGCACTCAACGATGACATCATAGAAAACAATGATGCTGCTGCTGATGATGATGATTTGACAGAGAAGTCGGGGGTAGAAGGAGAGATGACGAAATCCGTATGGCATGCAGTTATAAAATGTCGGTCATACAAAAATCATTGATCTATGCGTGTAATTCTAAATCAAGAGCAAATACTTAAAAAAATAAAGACCATTTTTTTTTTTTTTTTGCCAGATGCGCCATTATCATTTTAAGGCGTCAATGCGTTAACGACATTAATTTCCGTACAATAAAAAGCAAACATTTCCACCCTCGTTCATCAATTTTAAAAGCCATTTCTCGGTCAGATATATCGTCATGCCAAGGACAAGATATCCAGTATAAACCTTACACTGTTTAGACCTCACTATCCGCGCAATAGGCAAGTGCTGGGACTTCGGCATTCGCTGAATCGACCGCTGTGATGACCTCACTATCCACGCAATAGGCAAGTGCAAGGACATCAGTATTTGCTGAATCGACCGCTGTGGTGACCTCATTATCCGCGCAATAGGCAAGTGCTGGGACTACAGCATTCGCTGACTCGACCGCTGTGATGACCTCACTATCCGCGCAATAGGCAAGTGCTGGGACTTCTGTATTCGCTGAATCGACCGCTGTGATGACCTCACTATCTGCGTAATAGGCAAGTGGTGGGACTTCAACATTCACTGAATCGACCGCAGTCATGACCTCACTATCCGCGAGAAAGGCAAGTGCTTGGACTTTAGCATTCGCTAAATCGACCGCTGTGATGACCTCATTATCCGCGAATGACTCCCATCTTGCCAAATGTTAGGAACTCAGGCTGAAATTTCTGGGGCACATAATGAGGAAAAAAGGCTTCGAAAATCTGATACTCACATGGCAGATTGAAAACCTGAGGAACAGATGGAAAATAACGCATAGCATAGTGAACTTGAGTGAATGGATGACCACATTAACCGCGGAATAGGCAAGAGCTGGGACATCACCATTCGTTGAATCGACCTCTGTGATGACCTCGCTATCCGTGGAATAGGCAAGAGCTGGGACATCAGCATTCATTGAATCGACCGGAGTGATGACCTCACTATCCGCGGAATAGGCAAGTGATGGGACATCAGCATTCGATGAATCGACCTCATTATCCGCGGAATAGCAAACGACTCCCATCTTACCAACTGCTAAGGAACTCAAATTGAAATCTCTGGGACACGTAATGAGGAAAAGGGGTTTGGAAAATCTGATACTCACAGGGCAGATTGAAGACCAGAGAGAAAGAAGGAAAATAATGCATAGCATACTTAGTGAGCTAGTGTAAACGGATGGCGGAACAGCGTTTAAGAGAAATAACAAAAAGACAAAATTTATTAAGAGCTGCAAAGAATAGGAAATTGTGGCGAGCCGTGATCGTCTACGTCCTGAAGGGACACGGAGCATCGAAGAAGAAGTATATTAAATATTTTGTTAATGTTTCTATGACCACATCTTCCACCACTGTGTATGTATGTACAGATTGATCCAAAATAGTGTTGCTTCAATGAATTTTCAATTTTAAATTAAATTAATCAAAATTTTATACATATATATATATATATATATATATATATATATATATATATATATATATATATATATATGCACATTTCATTGAATACGACAGACAAGGTTTTTTATTTAGTTCTTATACAATTTCTCATGCGATTTAATAATTTTTGTCTTTTCGGATGATAAATTATATAAAAACTGTCCAAATGTTCTTTTTATCCGAGCGCTTTCGGCTATACATTTAGCCATTTTCAAGGATTAAATATTATAACTGTTAAATCAGAAATAGTTTGTTGTATGTATGTTTTATAAAATGCTTTAATTTTTCAAAACACGGTCAATATATTGTGTCTATGTTCAAAGCTAAAGTTATTAAGTGTTGTTTTTTTATTAATAAGGCTTCCATTATTTTTAGATTATTAGATTGCATGTGAAATTGTATATAAAAGCACCTTGTCTGTCATATTCAATGAAATTTGCCTGAAAGAACGATTGCTGCCTGAATACACAAATATATATATATATATATATATATATATATATAGAGAGAGAGAGAGAGAGAGAGATAGATATTTATCAAATTACCCCATCCAATGCAACGATGCCACTAAGATGTAAGTGGTTACTGCAAGTGAAAGAGAACGTGAAGAATTTAGAATGAACTGGAAACCCAATACTAAACAAGAAACAAAGGATAAACTCTATGCAAACTTAACTACTCTAATATATATATATATATATATATATATATATATATATATATATATATATATATTTGATAAGTAAGTTCCTTTCATATTGTCTGATAAAGCTTAATAACATTATCATTGAAAGACGAAAGGAAATCACCATATTGATACTTGTTTAAATCCAATCTATACTTTAGGCTTACATAAGCCATTATAAAAGATGACAATTACATTTCAATATATCAACCAATACACGAGCGAAACGATAATGACAGTCTATTTTTGTTGCATGAAAAATTTCGAAGCAACGACAAACTAGTGTGTACGAGATGCGGAAACGAAAATCGCGTCGCAGCTCGTTACGTCACACATGACCACGCGAGAGTGAAAACGAGAAATATTAAGTATGGGAAGTCGTTGGTAAAAACCAGTGGCATCTGTTATCAATTAAGCATTTAAGAATATTTGTGGAGATTTCGTTATTTTTTTGTTCAGGTTAGGTTTCAACAGTTTTATGTATATAACTTCAAGAAGTTTTAGTTTTTGTTTATTGTTTTCATGTTTAAGTATAGTTGTGTTTTCAACAAGGATTTTCCGGAATTGTGTACGCGGCCAGGTATGTTGTTTTACACGAGTTAGTCTTTATTATTGTGTTTTTTTTTATTATACTTTCTAGATTTTCAGTGCAACTATAACTTAATTTTAGGGTGTTTTTATTAAATATTTTACTAAGTCTACTATTAGTAGGAAAGTGTTTTTCAATTAAAGCTAGGAATTTTTGTCCTAGCTTAATACTAACCATTTGGTTGAACGGAGGGGTATACCAAATGATTTTTCTAGTATTAAGCGATGACAAAAATTCCTCTATCTAAATATTTTGGGCATTTAAAGGAAATGAATAAAACACCAAAAGTAAAATGGAAAATTATAAACAAAACTAGAACTTGTAAAACTCGGGATGACCCATTCCCTTTATGCCTACATGAAAAACTACACATTATCAAGTTTCTAAATAATAAAAATTTATTAAACAATAGACATGAGTTAACGTTTTTTTGCCGACATCATCAAATTTTCGCATTTAATAATTAGCATAAAAAACAAACAAACAATAAAATAATAAATACAAATTTTAAACTCTATAGTCTAAATAAAAAGTTTAAATGCCCTACCCAATAAAAAAAAACCTTTATGAAGTCGTCAAAAAAGCAAATGTTAGCGAATTATGGCAGTTTTTTTTGTATTCACAAAACCCTATCAAGAAAAAAATAAAAAATAAATAAATAAATCTCCATAGACACTTAACCAGACTAGACGATGTCATCTTCCGCTTTAAATTTAGACACCCCAACCTTGCCCTGACTTGATGTCTTTGAATGTAACTGAGATATTGATACAAATTATTAGCCCTTACGCCCCTTTTCTTTAAACAATTGCTCTAGCCGTTACCATAGTAATTTTAATTTCAATAATGAATATGCTTATAAAACGCGTAAATTTCAGGAATTAGTTATTCCAAAAAAAATTTCGCTTGAAGATGGAACAGAGATTGGTACTTTAATTCAATTTAATTCAAATAATTATATTGAAGTTTTCGGATCTTGTTTTGAAACATGAGAACTCTTATGTAGCGATGGAATCATATTTTTAAATAAATAATTATATTTATGCTCTACTTTTGTATCGAGCACTATTTTTTTAAAATAATAACAAAAATACTAAAGAACTTTGGATTATTTGCCAAACGAGTTCTTTCCTATTTTCTATATATTTTTACATATATATATATACATATAAGATTTAAGATTTAGGAAAGAGCAGATATATATATAAATTAAAATAATATTAAAAATAGAGCATTAATAATATGACATAAAAAGATTACTTAACTTTTAAATATCAATTTTTTGTCGTTTTCCCCGACTTCGAAGTTTCTTGCTAAATGCCCGTTCTTCAAAACCAGAACCCTCTGAAGAAAGAACATCTAACAAGTCATGTGAACTTCGAAATCAAAAACTACTAAAAAATTAGCATGTTTAAATCTATAATATGTATATTCATATATATATATTTTTATATATATATATATATATATATATATATATGTGAAAATTATATAGAAAATAGGAAGGGACTGGTTAGGTAAATAGTCCAAAGTTCCTTTAGTATTTTTTTATTATTTTTAAAATAGTGCTCGATACAAAAGTAGAGTTAAATATAATTATTTATTTAAAAATATGATTCCAAATCGTTACATAAGAGGTCTCATGTTTTAAAACAAGATATATAGAAAATCAATATAATCCTTTAAATTAAATTGAGTTGAAATTAAAAGGGCTCCGTTCCATCTTCAAGCGAAATTTTGTTGGAATAACATAATATCTGAAATTTCACTTGTTTTTAAAAATTGAAATCAAAATCACCATAAGACACTGAGTGACAGCTAGGGCGAATTTTCTTAAAATGGGTAGGCGTGTGTGTGTGTGTGTTAATGATGAGTGGCGTGTATAGAGTGTACTTTCAAGGTGTCAAGTCAGGGGAAAAACTGAATTTATATCAAAAATTTGAAACAAAAGATGTATTAAATCTTTCGTCAAGTTGGCTTGTCTATGGAGATTTATTTATTTATTTATTTTGGTTTATTATCAAAGCCCCTCGAATTGTGCATATAAAAAGAAAAACTTTCGTAACGTTTGTTTTTTTCGACTTGTCATAAAAAAAGGTTTTTTAAATGTAAAATATTTAAACCTACTAATTTTTTTTTCTATTTTCTTGATTATAAAAAACAAATTATGTTGTGATTCTTTTAGTTTGTAGTTAATGATTTCTACTATGAATCTGATGATTGGGTTATTTATTAAACAAGTTATATAAATTTTTTTTTTTTTTTATTTCAAACCAAAAATCAAAGATGATGCCTACAGAAAACCGTTAACTCGTGTCTATTATTTAATAGATTATTATTATTTAGAAGTTTAATAATGTGCAATTTTTCATGGAGGCACAAAAGGGCATGGGTCATCCCAAGCTTTACATATTCTAGCCTTGTCAATAATTTTCCATTTAACTTTTGGTGTTTTATTTGTTTCCTTTTAGTGCCAAAAATATTTTGATAGTGAAGTCTGGTTTCTTTTGTTTATATTATTAAAGGAGCACTTATGCTGCCTCCATCTATCTTTAAAAATTATTCTTCGTGGACCCAATGTATATCATATTAGTGCTAGGGCTCTCTGTGGATGAATATATATATATATATATATATATATATATGGAAAGCGATAATTGGTATATACGGAATGAATTCAATAACCAACAATTACTATTCTTAAAAAGAGTGCTCAATACAAAGTAGAAACAGATATAATTATTATTCATTAAAAAAAAATATAACATAAGTATGTTGTAAAATCACTACAAAACTAGGAAACTTTTAAAACCATTTATTTTATCTTCAACATCATCACTTGATAAGACACTGAGTGTGTAGAAACAAAATGGCTATTTTTGTAGTGATTTTATAACATACTTATTTATATATATATATATATATATATGTGTGTGTGTGTGTGTGTTTGTGTGTGTGTGTGTGTGTGTGTGTGTGTGTGTGTGTGTGTGTGTGTGTGTGTGTGTGTGTACATAAAAATAAATAAATAAAAACTAAATATATATATATATAATATTTGGAATGCAACTTTTGAGTCGGATAATCTTAGAAAGGAGAAGAATGATATTCTGACATATGGTGAAAAGGTTACATTGTGCAAAAAAGGTTGCCAACTCCTGGTTTAGACCGAGTCTAAGCCCCTCGCATTCGATCATGGTAATGAGATATGCGACATCAAAGGAAACAGCTCTAAACCACAGCTGATAACAGTAAGAAATACATTTATCTTTCTTTTTCTTGTCATCAAATCAAAGCAACCTATTTTAAAATGTAACTGGTTTCAATGACTTTAAACCTACAAGTTGAATTAATACAAAAATGCTTTTTTCTTCTTTTCTTGAATGGCAAACTGAAAAAACAAATGATAATATGATTCTTTATTGATATATATTTAACAAATGATTCTTTATTCCAACTGTTTAAAAATTTTCGTAATGTATGTAGATAAGTCATTTTTTGTTATATGTCGATGTAACTTTTTTTTCTATTTTTGCCAATCACCTCCAAATATTCAAAGATCTCTACTACAAGCCCTTATTACGGAAGTTGGTGGACATACCCCAAGACAGTTTAGTAATATATATATAGAGAGAGAGAGAGAAAGAGAGAGAGAGAGAGAGAGAGAGAGAGAAGAAGAAGAAGAAGAAGAAGAAGAAGAAGAAGAAGGGAGAGAGATATACACTTGCTGGAAGTTCTCGACTCGACTTATTTTCCAAACTTAATATTCGGATAATTGGTTGGGCTCTCACGTATATACATTCTCGCTGAAAATTCGTGCCCCACTTTTATTTTGCAAATTCTTATAACAATACAAGTCCCAAGAGCCACTCAAGGTAATGGATTATCGGATACGGTTGCTTCATGAATGTAAGAGTACAAGGTAAGAAGATCAGCTTATGAGAGTATGTAGGAAAGATAACTTAGGACCTGTGGGGGTTAAGATTGTAGCGATCAATGAGCAGTGTAGGTGCCATGGCGAGGCTTAGCTGTGAAGGTCTGAACTGGTGAAACTAAGGAATGTAGCTCGTCTGAACATTTGCCATGGAAATAGCGATAGTGTAGTGAGAGGCTTAGATGTAAAGGTCTGAACTGTTGGAACTAAGGAATGTAGCTCGTCTCAACAATTGCCATGGAAATAGCGATAGAGTAGAGAGAGGCTTAGCTGTAAAGGTCTGAACTGGTGGAACTAAGGAATGTAGCTAGTCTGAACATTTGCCATGGAAATAGCGATAGAGTAGAGAGGCTTAGCTGTAAAGGTCTGATCTGGTGGAACTAAAGGAATGTAGCTAGTCTGAACATTTGTCATGGAAATAGCGATAGAATAGAGAAACTTAGCTGTAAAGGTCTGAAATGGTGGAACTAAGGAATGTAGCTAGTCTGAACATTTGTCATGGAAATAGCGATAGAATAGAGAGAGAAACTTAGCTGTAAAGGTCTGAACTGGTGGAACTTAGGAATGTAGCTCGTCTGAACATTTGTCATGGAAATAGCGATAGAATAGAGGCTTAGCTGTAAGGTCTGAAAAACTTAGGAATCTGAACTATTTGTGGAAATAGCTAGTGTAGGAATGTAAAGCTCGTCTGAACTATTAGCTCGTCTGAACATTTGTCATGGAAATAGCGATAGAATAAAGAGAGGCAGCTGTAAAGGTCTGAACTGGTGGAACTTAGGAATGTAGCTTCTGAACATTTGTCATGGAAATAGCGATAGAATAAGAGAAACGCTGTAAAAGTCTGAACTGGTGGAACTTGGAATGTAGCTCGTCTGAACATTTGTCATGGAAATAGCGATAGAATAAAGAGAGGCTTAGCTGTAAAGGTCTGAACTGGTGGAACTAAGGAATGTAGCTAGTCTGAACATTTGTCATGGAAATAGCGATGAATAGAGAGAGGCTTAGCTGTAAAGGTCTGAACTGGTGGAACTTAGGAATGTAGCTCGTCTGAACATTTGTCATGGAAATAGGAATAAAGAGAGCTGTAAAGCGTTGAACTGGTGGAACTTAGGAATGTAGCTCGAACATTTGTCATGGAAATAGCGATAGAATAGAGAGAGGCTTAGCTGTAAAGGTCTGATCTGGTGGAACTAAGGAATGTAGCTAGTCTGAACATTTGTCATAAATAGCGATAGAATAGAGAGAGGCTTAGCTGAACTTAACTGTAGTGGAACTTAGGAATGTAGCTCGTCTGAACATTTGTCATTGTCATGGAAATAGCGATAGAATAAAGAGAGGCTTTTGTAAAAGGTCTGAACTGGTGGAACTTAGAAATGTAGCTCGTCTGAACATTTGTTATGGAAATAAGCGATAGAATAGAGAGAGGCTTAGCTGTAAAGGTCTGAACTGGTGGAACTTAGGAATGTAGCTAGTCTGAACATTTGTCATGGAAATAGCGATAGAATAGAGAGAGGCTTAGCTGTAAAGGTCTGAACTGGTGGAACTTAGGAATGTAGCTCGTCTGAACATTTGTCATGGAAATAGCGATAGAATAGAGAGAGAGCTGTAAAAGTCTGAACTGGTGGAACTGGAATGTAGCTCGTCTGAACATTTGTCTGGAAATAGCGATAGAATAGAACTGTAAAGGTCTGAACTGTGGAACTTAGGAATGTAGCTCTCTGAACATTTGTCATGGAAATAGCGATAGAATAGAGAGAGGCTTAGCTGTAAAGGTCTGAACTGGTGGAACTTAGGAATGTAGCTCGTCTGAACATTTGTCATGGAAATAGCGATAGAATAAAGCTCGTCTGAACATTTGCTGTAAATAGGTCTGAACTGAACTTAACTTAGAATGTAGGTCTGAACATTTGTCATGGAAATAGCGATAGAATAGAGAGAGAGCTGTAAAGGTCTGAACTGGTGGAACTTAGGAATGTAGAATCGTCTGAACATTTGTCATGGAAATAGCATAGAAGAATAACTGCTTAGCTGTAAAGTCTGAACTGGTGGAACTTGAATGTAGCTAGTCTGAACATTTGTCATGGAAATAGCGATAGAATAGAGAGGCTTAGCTGTAAAAGGTCTGAACTGGTGGAACTTAGGAATGTAGCTCGTCTGAACATTTGTCATGGAAATAGCGATAGAATAGAGAGAGGTCTGAACTGCTTGTAGCTGTAAAGGTCTGAACTGGTGGAACTTAGGAATGTAGCTAGTCTGAACATTTGTCATGGAAATAGCGATAGAATAGAGAGAGCTTAGCTGTAAAGGTCTGAACTGGTGGAACTTAGGAATGTAGCTCGTCTGAACATTTGTCATGGAAATAGCGATAGAATAGAGAAGGTGGAACTTAGCTGTAAAGGTCTGAACTGGTGGAACTTAGGAATGTAGCTAGTCTGAACATTTGTCATGGAAATAACGATAGAATAGAGAGAGCTTAGCTGTAAAGGTCTGAACTGGTGGAACTTAGGAATGTAGCTCGTCTGAACATTTGTCATGGAAATAGCGATAGAATAGAGAGGCTTAGCTGTAAAGGTCTGAACTGGTGGAACTTAGGAATGTAGCTCGTCTGAACATTTGTCATGGAAATAGCGATAGAATAGAGAGAAACAGCTGTAAAGGTCTGAACTGGTGGAACTTAGGAATGTAGCTAGTCTGAACATTTGTCATGGAAATAGCGATAGAATAGAGAGAAAGCTTAGCTGTAAAGGTCTGAACTGGTGGAACTTAGGAATGTAGCTAGTCTGAACATTTGTCATGGAAATAGCGATAGAATAGAGAGAGAGGCTTAGCTGTAAAGGTCTGAACTGGTGGAACTTAGGAATGTAGCTCGTCTGAACATTTGTCATGGAAATAGCGATAGAATAGAGAGAGGGCTTAGCTGTAAGGTCTGAACTGGTGGAACTTAGGAATGTAGCTCGTCTGAACATTTGTCATGGAAATAGCGATAGAATAGAGAGAGGCTTAGCTGTAAAGGTCTGAACTGGTGGAACATAGGAATGTAGCTCGTCTGAACATTTGTCATGGAAATAGCGATAGAATAGAGAGAGGCTTAGCTGTAAAGGTCTGAACTGGTGGAACTTAGGAATGTAGCTAGTCTGAACATTTGTCATGGAAATAGCGATAGAATAGAGAGAGGCTTAGCTGTAAAAGGTCTGAACTGGTGGAACTTAGGAATGTAGCTAGTCTGAACATTTGTCATGGAAATAGCGATAGAATAGAGAGAGGCTTAGCTGTAAAGGTCTGAACTGGTGGAACTTAGGAATGTAGCTCTCTGAACATTTGTCATGGAAATAGCGATAGAATAGAGAAACAGCTGTAAAGGTCTGAACTGGTGGAACTTAGGAATGTAGCTAGTCTGAACATTTGTCATGGAAATAGCGATAGAATAGAGAAACTTAGCTGTAAGGTCTGAACTGGTGGAACTTAGGAATGTAGCTCGTCTGAACATTTGTCATGGAAATAGCGATAGAATAGAGAGAAACTGTAAAGGTCTGTAAAGGTCTGAACTGGTGGAACTTAGGAATGTAAGCTCGTCTGAACATTTGTCATGGAAATAGCGATAGAATAGAGAGAAACTTAGCTGTAAAGGTCTGAACTGGTGGAACTTAGGAATGTAGCTCGTCTGAACATTTGTCATGGAAATAGCGATAGAATAGAGAGAGGCTTAGCTGTAAAAAGGTCTGAACTGGTGGAACTTAGGAATGTAGCTAGTCTGAACATTTGTCATGGAAATAGCGATAGAATAGAGAGAGAGGCTTACCTGTAAAGGTCTGAACTGGTGGAACTTAGGAATGTAGCTGAACATTTGTCATGGAAATAGCGATAGAATAGAGAGAAGCTTAGCTGTAAATCTGAACTGGTGGAACTTAGGAATGTAGCTAGTCTGAACATTTGTCATGGAAATAGCGATAGAATAGAGAGAGCTTAGGTAAACATTTGGTCTGAACTGGTGGAACTTAGGAATGTAGCTAGTCTGAACATTTGTCATGGAAATAGCATAGAATAGAAATTAGCTGTAAAGGTCTGAACTGGTGGAACTTAGGAATGTAGCTAGTCTGAACATTTGTCATGGAAATAGCGATAGAATAGAGTGTAAAAAGGTCTGAACTGAGGTGGAACTTAGGAATGTAGCTAGTCTGAACATTTGTCATGGAAATAGCGATAGAATAGAAGAAAAACTAGCTGTAAAGTCTGAACTGGTGGAACAGGAATGTAGCTAGTCTGAACATTTTTCTGGTGGAACTTAGGAATGTAGGAATCTGAACATTTGTCATGGAAATAGCGATAGAATAGAGAGAGGCTTAGCTGTAAAGGTCTGAACTGGTGGAACTTAGGAATGTAGCTAGTCTGAACATTTGTCATGGAAATAGCGATAGAATAGAGGAAACTTAGCTGTAAAGGTCTGAACTGGTGGAACTTAGGAATGTAGCTAGTCTGAACATTTTGTCATGGAAATAGCGATAGAATAGAGAGACTTAGCTGTAAAGGTCTGAACTGGTGGAACTTAGGAATGTAGCTAGTCTGAACATTTGTCATGGAAATAGCGATAGAATAGAGAGGCTTAGCTGTAAAGGTCTGAACTGGTGGAACTTAGGAATGTAGCTAGTCTGAACATTTGTCATGGAAATAGCGATAGAATAGAGAGAGCTTAGCTGTAAAGGTCTGAACTGGTGGAACTTAGGAATGTAGCTAGTCTGAACATTTGTCATGGAAATAGCGATAGAATAGAGAGAAAAGCAGCTGTAAAGGTCTGAACTGGTGGAACTTAGGAATGTAGCTAGTCTGAACATTTGTCATGGAAATAGCGATAGAATAGAGAGGCTTAGCTGTAAAAAGGTCTGAACTGGTGGAACTTAGGAATGTAGCTAGTCTGAACATTTGTCATGGAAATAGCGATAGAATAGAGAGAGGCTTAGCTGTAAAAGGTCTGAACTGGTGGAACTTAGGAATGTAGCTCGTCTGAACATTTGTCATGGAAATAGCGATAGAATAGAGAGAGGTGGAGCTTAGCTGTAAAGGTCTGAACTGGTGGAACTTAGGAATGTAATCGTCTGAACATTTGTCATGGAAATAGCGATAGAATAGAGAGAGGAAGAAAGGTCTGAACTAGTGGAACTAAGGTGTAGCTAGTCTGAACTGGTCATGGAAATAGCTAGGAATGTAAAGGTCTGAACTGTCTGAACATTTGTTTGTCATGGAAATAGCGATAGAATAGAGAGAGGCTTAGCTGTAAAGGTCTGAACTGGTGGAACTAAAGAATGTAGCTCTGAACATTTGTCATGGAAATAGCGATAGAATAGAGAGAGAGAGGTCCTGAACTGTTGGAAGGTCTGAACTGGTGGAACTTTGTATGTAGCTCGTCTGAACATTTGTCATGGAAATAGCGATAGAATAGAGAGAGAAACTTAGCTGTAAAGGTCTGAACTGGTGGAACTAAGGAATGTAGCTAGTCTGAACATTTGTCATGGAAATAGCGATAGAATAGAGAGAGGCTTAGCTGTAAAGGTCTGAACTGGTGGAACTAAGAATGTAGCTAGTCTGAACATTTGTCATGGAAATAGCGATAGAATAGAGAGAAACTTAGCTGTAAAGGTCTGAACTGGTGGAACTTAGGAATGTAGCTAGTCTGAACATTTGTCATGGAAATAGCGATAGAATAGAGAAGAGCTTAGCTGTAAAGGTCTGAACTGGTGGAACTAAGGAATGTAGCTAGTCTGAACATTTGTCATGGAAATAGCGATAGAATAGAGAGAGCTTAGCTGTAAAAGGTCTGAACTGGTGGAACTAAGGAATGTAGCTAGTCTGAACATTTGTCATGGAAATAGCGATAGAATAGAGAAAGCTGTAAAGGTCTTGGTGGAACTAAGGAATGTAGCTAGTCTGAACTTTTGTCATGGAAATAGCGATAGAATGTAGAGGCTTAGCTGTAAAGGTCTGAACTGGTGGAACTTAGGAATGTAGCTCTGAACATTTTGTCATGGAAATAGCGATAGAATAGAGAGAACTTAGCTGTAAAGGTCTGAACTGGTGGAACTAAGGAATGTAGCTAGTCTGAACATTTGTCATGGAAATAGCGATAGAATAGAGAGGCTTAGCTGTAAAGGTCTGAACTGGTGGAACTAAGGAATGTAGCTAGTCTGAACATTTGTCATGGAAATAGCGATAGAATAGAGAGAGGCTGTAAAGGTCTGAACTGGTGGAACTTAGGAATGTAGCTAGTCTGAACATTTGTCATGGAAATAGCGATAGAATAATAGAGAAGCAGCTGTAAAAGGTCTGAACTGGTGGAACTAAGGAATGTAGCTAGTCTGAACATTTGTCATGGAAATAGCGATAGAATAGAGAGGCTTAGTAAAGGTCTGAGCTGTAAAGGTCTGAACTGGTGGAACTTAGGAATGTAGCTCGTCTGAACATTTGTCATGGAAATAGCGATAGAATAGAGAGAATAGAGACTTAGCTGTAAAGGTCTGAACTGGTGGAACTAAGGAATGTAGCTAGTCTGAACATTTGTCATGGAAATAGCGATAGAATAGAGAGGAAGCTTAGCTGTAAAAGGTCTGAACTGGTGGAACTTAGGAATGTTCCTCGTCTGAACATTTGTCATGGAAATAGCGATAGAATAAGAGAGAGCTTAGCTGTAAAAGGTCTGAACTGGTGGAACTTAGGAATGTAGCTAGTCTGAACATTTGTCATGGAAATAGCGATAGAATAGAGAGAGACTTAGCTGTAAAGGTCTGAACTGGTGGAACTTAGCTGTCTGAACATTTGTCATGAAATAGCGATAGAATAGAGAGAGGCTTAGCTGTAAATGTCTGAACTGGTGGAACTAAGGAATGTAGCTAGTCTGAACATTTGTCATGGAAATAGCGATAGAATAGAGAGACTTAGCTGTAAAGATCTGAACTGGTGGAACTAAGGAATGTAGCTAGTCTGAACTTTTGTCATGGGAATGAATAGAGAGAGAGAAGCAGCTGTAAAAAGGTCTGAACTGGTGGAACTGGAAATAGTCTGAACATTTGTCATGGAAATAGCGATAGAATAGAGAGAGAAACAGCTGTAAAAGGTCTGAACTGGTGGAACTAAGGAATGTAGCTAGTCTGAACATTTGTCCTTAAAATAGTCATGGAAATATGCGATAGAATAGAGAGAGCAGCTGTAAAGGTCTGAACTGGTGGAACTAAGGAATGTAGCTAGTCTGAACATTTGTCATGGAAATAGCGATAGAATAGAGAGAAACTGTAAAGCTGTAAACTTAGGTCTGAACTTTTTTCATGGTGGAACTGTAAAGGAATGTTGGAACTTAGGAATCTGAACATTTGTCATGGAAATAGCGATAGAATAGAGAGAAGCTGTAAAGGTCTGAACTGGTGGAACTTAGGAATGTAGCTAGTCTGAACATTTGTCATGGAAATAGCGATAGAATAGAGAAAACTGTAAAGGTCTGAACTGGTGGAACTTAGGAATGTAGCTAGTCTGAACATTTGTCATGGAAATAGCGATAGAATAGAGAGAAACTTAGCTGTAAAGGTCTGAACTGGTGGAACTTAGGAATGTAATAGTCTGAACATTTTTCATGGAAATAGCGATAGAATAGAGAGAGAAGCTTGGCTGTAAAGGTCTGAACTGGTGGAACTAGGAATGTAGCTAGTCTGAACATTTGTCATGGAAATAGCGATAGAATAAAGGTGTAAGGTCTGAACTGGTGGAACTTAGGAATGTAGCTAGTCTGAACATTTGTCATGGAAATAGCGATAGAATAGAGAGAGGCTTAGCTGTAAAGGTCTGAACTGGTGGAACTTAGGAATGTAGCTAGTCTGAACATTTGTCATGGAAATAGCGATAGAATAGAGAGGCTGTAAAGGTCTGAACTGGTGGAACTTAGGAATGTAGCTAGTCTGAACATTTGTCATGGAAATAGCGATAGAATAGAGGCTTAGCTGTAAAAGGTCTGAACTGGCTGTAATGTAGTCTGAACTTTGTGGAACTTAGGAATGTAAAGCTGAACTGGTGGAACTTAGGAATCTGAACATTTGTCATGGAAATAGCGATAGAATAGAGAGAGACTTAGCTGTAAAGGTCTGAACTGGTGGAACTAAGGAATGTAGCTCGTCTGAACATTTGTCATGAAATAGCGATAGAATAGAGGTAAAGGTCTGAACTGGTGGAACTTAGGAATGTAGCTCGTCTGAACATTTGTCATGGAAATAGCGATAGAATAGAGAGAGAACCAGCTGTAAAAAGTCTGAACTGGTGGAACTTAGGAATGTAGCTCGTCTGAACATTTGTCATGGAAATAGCGATAGAATAGAGAGAGGGCTTAGCTGTAAGGTCTGAACTGGTGGAACTTAGGAATGTAGCTAGTCTGAACATTTATCATGGAAATAGCGATAGAATAGAGAGAGGCTTAGCTGTAAAGGTCTGAACTGGTGGAACTTAGGAATGTAGCTCGTCTGAACATTTGTCATGGAAATAGCGATAGAATAATAGAGAGAGGGCAGCTGTAAAGGTCTGAACTGGTGGAACTTAGGAATGTTAGTCTGAACATTTATCATAGAAATAGCGATAGAATAGAGAGAAGCATTTGAACTGGTGGAACTTGGAATGTAGCTAGTCTGAACATTTGTCATGGAAATAGCGATAGAATAGAGAGAGACTTAGCTGTAAAAGGTCTGAACTGGTGGAACTTAGGAATGTAGCTAGTCTGAACATTTGTCATGGAAATAGCGATAGAATAGAAGAGGCTTAGCTGAAAAAAGGGAACTTAGGAATGTAGCTCTTTGTCATGAACTGTAAAGTGGAACTTGGAATGTGTAGCTCGTCTGAACATTTGTCATGGAAATAGCGATAGAATAGAGAGAGGCTTAGCTGTAAGGTCTGAACTGGTGGAACTTAGGAATGTAGCTAGTTTGAACATTTGCCATGAAATAGCATTTGTCATGGTGGAAAGGAATGTAGCTCGCTGAACATTTGTCATGAATAGAGAGAGGCTTAGCTGTAAAGGTCTGAACTGGTGGAACTTAGGAATGTAGCTCGTCTGAACATTTGTCATGGAAATAGCGATAGAATAGAGAGAGGCTTAGCTGTAAAGGTCTGAACTGGTGGAACTTAGGAATGTAGCTAGTCTGAACATTTGTCATGGAAATAGCGATAGAATAGAGAGACTTAGCTGTAAAAGGTCTGAACTGGTGGAACTTAGGAATGTAGCTCGTCTGAACATTTGTCATGGAAATAGCGATAGAATAGAGAGAGGCTTAGCTGTAAAGGTCTGAACTGGTGGAACTTAGGAATGTAGCTAGTCTGAACATTTGTCATGGAAATAGCGATAGAATAGAGAGAGGCTTAGCTGTAAAGGTCTGAACTGGTGGAACTTAGGAATGTAGCTAGTCTGAACATTTGTCATGGGAAATAGCGATAGAATAGAGAGGCTTAGATGTAAAAAGGTCTGAACTGGTGGAACTTAGGAATGTAGCTCGTCTGAACATTTGTCATGGAAATAATAGAATAGAGAACTTAGCTGTAAAAGTCTGAACTGGTGGAACTTAGGAATGTAGCTCGTCTGAACATTTGTCATGGAAATAGCGATAGAATAGAGAGAAAAGGTCTGAACTGGTGGAACTTAGGAATGTAGCTCGTCTGAACATTTGTCATGGAAATAGCGATAGAAGAGAAGAGAGCAACTGTAAAAGGTCTGAACTGGTGGAACTGGAATGTAGCTCGTCTGAACATTTGTCATGGAAATAGCGATAGAATAGAGAGAGTAAAGGTCTGAACTGGTGGAACTTAGGAATGTAGCTCAGTCTGAACATTTGTCATGGAAATAGCGATAGAATAGAGAGAAACAGCTGTAAAAAGGTCTGAACTGGTGGATGTAGCTAGTCTGAACATTTGTCATGGAAATAGCGATAGAATAGAGAGAGAAAACTGGTGGAACGGTCTGAACTGGTGGAACATAGGAATGTAAAAGCTCTGTCTGAACATTTGTCATGGAAATAGCGATAGAATAGCGAGAGACTTAGCTGTAAGGTCTGAACTGGTGGAACTTAGGAATGTAGCTAGTCTGAACATTTGTCATGGAAATAGCGATAGAATAGAGAGGTTAGCTGTAAAGGTCTGAACTGGTGGAACTTAGGAATGTAGCTCGTCTGAACATTTGTCATGGAAATAGCGATAGAATAGAGAGAGACTTAGCTGTAAAGGTCTGAACTGGTGGAACTTAGGAATGTAGCTAGTCTGAACATTTGTCATGGAAATAGCGATAGAATAGAGAGAGGCTGTAAAAAGGTCTGAGCTGTAACTTAGGAATCTGAACTTTGTGGAAATAGCGATAGAATAGGAATGTAGCTAGTTTGTCATGGAAATAGCGATAGAATAGAGAAACAGCTGTAAAGGTCTGAACTGGTGGAACTAAGGAATGTAGCATTTGAACATTTGTCATGGAAATAGCGATAGAATAGAGAGAGGCTTAGCTGTAAAGGTCTGAACTGGTGGAACTTAGGAATGTAGCTCGTCTGAACATTTGTCATGGAAATAGCGATAGAATAAAGAGAGGCTTAGCTGTAAAGGTCTGAACTGGTGGAACTTAGGAATGTAGCTCGTCTGAACATTTGTCATGGAAATAGCGATAGAATAGAGAGAAACTTAGCTGTAAAGGTCTGAACTGGTGGAACTTAGGAATGTAGCTAGTCTGAACATTTGTCATGGAAATAGCGATAGAATAGAGAGAGGCTTAAAAGGTCTGAACTGGTGGAACTTAGAATGTAAATGCTGGAACATTGTCATGGAAATAGCGATAGAATAGAGAGAAGACTTAGCTGTAAAGTCTGAACTGGTTTTAGGAATGTATGGAACATTTGTCATGAAATAGCGATAGAATAGAGAGAGGCTTAGATGTAAAGGTCTGAACTGGTGGAACTTAGGAATGTAGCTCGTCTGAACATTTGTCATGGAAATAGCGATAGAATAGAGAGAGAGCTTAGCTGTAAGGTCTGAACTGGTGGAACTTAGGAATGTAACTGGTGGAACTAGTCTGAACATTTGTCATGGAAATAGCGATAGAATAGAGAGAGGCTTAGCTGTAAAGGTCTGAACTGGTGGAACTTAGGAATGTAGCTAGTCTGAACATTTGTCATGGAAATAACGATAGAATAGAGAAGGTTTAGCTGTAAAGGTTTCAACTGGTGGAACAGGAATAGTAGCTTAGTCTGAACATTTGTCAACTGGAAATAGCGATAGAATAGAGAGAGGCTTAGCTGTAAAGGTCTGAACTGGTGGAACTTAGGAATGTAGCTAGTCTGAACATTTGTCATGGAAATAGCGATAGAATAGAGAGAGTTTAGATGTAAAAGGTCTGAACTGGTGGAACTTAGGAATGTAGCTAGTCTGAACATTTGTCATGGAAATAGCGATAGAATAGAGAGAGGCTTAGCTGTAAAGGTCTGAACTGGTGGAACTTAGGAATGTAGCTCGTCTGAACATTTGTCATGGAAATAGCGATAGAATAGAGAGAGGCTTAGCTGTAAAGGTCTGAACTGGTGGAACTTAGGAATGTAGCTAGTCTGAACATTTGTCATGGAAATAGCGATAGAATAGAGAGGCTTAGCTGTAAAGGTCTGAACTGGTGGAACTTAGGAATGTAGCTAGTTTGAACATTTATCATGGAAATAGCGATAGAATAGAGAGAGGCTTAGCTGTAAAGGTCTGAACTGGTGGAATTTAGGAATGTAGCTCGTCTGAACATTTGTCATGGAAATAGCGATAGAATAGAGAGAGGCTTAGCTGTAAAGGTCTGAACTGGTGGAACTTAGGAATGTAGCTCGTCTGAATATTTGCCATGGAAATAGCGATAGAATAGAGAGGCTTAGAGTAAAGGTCTGAACTGGTGGAACTTAGGAATGTAGTCCATGAACGAAAGGTGGAAACATTTGCCATGGAAATAGCAATTGAATAAAAGGTCTGAACTGGTGGAACTTAGGAATGTAGCTAGTCTGAACATTTGTCATGGAAATAGCGATAGAATAGAGAGAGCTTAGCTGTAAAGGTCTGAACTGGTGGAACTTAGGAATGTAGCTAGTCTGAACATTTGTCATGGAAATAGCGATAGAATAGAGAAAGAGGGTGGAACTTAGGAATGTAGCTTCTGCTGTAAAGGTCTGAACTGGTGGAACTTAGCAGTAAAGGTCTGAACTGGAGGAATGTAGCTAGTCTGAACATTTGTCATGGAAATAGCGATAGAATAGAAGCTGTAAAGATAGAATAGAGAGGCTTAGCTGTAAAGGTCTGAACTGGTGGAACTTAGGAATGTAGCTCGTCTGAACATTTGTCATGGAAATAGCGATAGAATAGAGAGAGGCTTAGCTGTAAAGGTCTGAACTGGTGGAACTTAGGAATGTAGAACTAGTCTGAACATTTGTCATGGAAATAGCGATAGAATAGAGAGAGGCTTAGCTGTAAAGGTCTGAACTGGTGGAACTTAGGAATGTAGCTAGTCTGAACATTTGTCATGGAAATAGCGATAGAATAGAGAGCTGTAAAAAGTCTGAACTAGCTTAGATGTAAAAGGTCTGAACTGGTGGAACTTAGGAAACTGGTGGCTCGTCTGAACATTTGTCATGGAAATAGCGATAGAATAGAGAGAGACTTAGCTGTAAAGGTCTGAACTGGTGGAACTAAGGAATTTGTCATGGAAATAGCGATCTGAACATTTGTCATGGAAATTTGTCATGATAGAATAGAGAGAGGCTTAGCTGTAAAGGTCTGAACTGGTGGAACTTAGGAATGTAGCTAGTCTGAACATTTTCATGGAAATAGCGATAGAGTAGAGAGAGGCTTAGCTGTAAAGGTCTGAACTGGTGGAACTTAGGAATGTAGCTAGTCTGAACATTTGTCATGGAAATAGCGATAGAATAGAGAGAGGCTTAGCTGTAAAGGTCTGAACTGGTGGAACTTAGGAATGTAGCTCGTCTGAACATTTGTCATGGAAATAGCGATAGAATAGAGAGAGGCTTAGCTGTAAAGGTCTGAACTGGTGGAACTTAGGAATGTAAGCTAGTCTGAACATTTGTCATGGAAATAGCGATAGAATAGAGAGAGATCTGGTGGAACTTAGCTTTGTAAAGGTCTGAACTGGTGGAACTTAGGAATGTAGCTAGTCTGAACATTTGTCATGGAAATAGCGATAGAATAGAGAGAGGCTTAGCTGTAAAGGTCTGAACTGGTGGAACTTAGGAATGTAGCTAGTCTGAACATTTGTCATGGAAATAGCGATAGAATAGAGAGAGGCTTAGCTGTAAAGGTCTGAACTGGTGGAACTTAGGAATGTAGCTAGTCTGAACATTTGTCATGGAAATAGCGATAGAATAGAGAGAGGCTTAGCTGTAAAGGTCTGAACTGGTGGAACTTAGGAATGTAGCTAGTCTGAACATTTTTTCATGGAAATAGCGATAGAATAGAGAGAGGCTTAGCTGTAAAGGTCTGAACTGGTGGAACTTAGGAATGTAGCTAGTCTGAACATTTGTCATGGAAATAGCGATAGAATAGAGAGAGGCTTAGCTGTAAAGGTCTGAACTGGTGGAACTTAGGAATGTAGCTAGTCTGAACATTTGTCATGGAAATAGCGATAGAATAGAGAGGGCTTAGCTGTAAAGGTCTGAACTGGTGGAACTTAGGAATGTAGCTAGTCTGAACATTTGTCATGGAAATAGCGATAGAATAGAGAGAGGCTTAGCTGTAAAGGTCTGAACTGGTGGAACTTAGGAATGTAGCTAGTCTGAACATTTGTCATGGAAATAGCGATAGAATAGAGAGAGGCTTAGCTGTAAAAGGTCTGAACTGGTGGAACTTAGGAATGTAGCTGTCTTAGGATCGAACATTTGTCATGGAAATAGCGATAGAATAGAGAGAGCTTAGCTGTAAAGGTCTGAACTGGTGGAACTTAGGAATGTAGCTAGTCTGAACATTTGTCATGGAAATAGCGATAGAATAGAGAGAGGCTTAGATGTAAAGGTCTGAACTGGTGGAACTTAGGAATGTAGCTAGTCTGAACATTTGTCATGGAAATAGCGATAGAATAGAGAGAGGCTTAGATGTAAAGGTCTGAACTGGTGGAACTTAGGAATTTCGCTAGTCTGAACATTTGTCATGGAAATAGCGATAGAATAGAGAGAGGCTTAGAATAAAGGTCTGAACTGGTGGAACTTAGAATGTAGCTGTAGTCTGAACATTTGTCATGGAAAAGCGATAGAATAGAGAGAGGCTTAGCTGTAAAGGTCTGAACTGGTGGAACTTAGGAATGTAGCTAGTCTGAACATTTGTCATGGAAATAGCGATAGAATAGAGAGAGGCTTAGCTGTAAAGGTCTGAACTGGTGGAACTTAGGAATGTAGCTAGTCTGAACATTTGTCATGGAAATAGCGATAGAATAGAGAGAGGCTTAGCTGTAAAGGTCTGAAACTGGTGGAACTTAGGAATGTAGCTAGTCTGAACATTTGTCATGGAAATAGCGATAGAATAGAGAGAGGCTTAGCTGTAAAGGTCTGAACTGGTGGAACTTAGGAATGTAGCTCGTCTGAACATTTGTCATGGAAATAGCGATAGAATAGAGAGAGGCTTAGCTGTAAAGGTCTGAACTGGTGGAACTTAGGAATGTAGCTAGTCTGAACATTTTTCATGGAAGTAGCGATAGAATAGAGAGAGGCTTAGCTGTAAAGGTCTGAACTGGTGGAACTTAGGAATGTAGCTAGTCTGAACATTTGTCATGGAAATAGCGATAGAATAGAGAGAGCTTAGCTGTAAAGGTCTGAACTGGTGGAACTTAGGAATGTTCCTTCTCGTCTGAACATTTGTCATGGAAATAGCGATAGAATAGAGAGAGGCTTAGCTGTAAAGGTCTGAACTGGTGGAACTTAGGAATGTAGCTAGTCTGAACATTTGTCATGGAAATAGCGATAGAATAGAGAGAGGCTTAGCTGTAAAGGTCTGAACTGGTGGAACTTAGGAATGTAGCTAGTCTGAACATTTGTCATGGAAATAGCGATAGAATAGAGAGAGGCTTAGCTGTAAAGGTCTGAACTGGTGGAACTTAGGAATGTAGCTCGTCTGAACATTTGTCATGGAAATAGCGATAGAATAGAGAGAGCTTAGCTGTAAAGGTCTGAACTGGTGGAACTTAGAATGTAGCTGTCTGAACATTTGTCATGGAAATAGCGATAGAATAGAGAGAGGCTTAGCTGTGTAAAGGTCTGAACTGGTGGAACTTAGGAATGTAGCTGTCTGAACATTTATCATGGAAATAGCGATAGAATAGAGAGAGGCTTAGCTGTAAAGGTATGAACTGGTGGAACTTAGGAATGTAGCGAGTCTGAACATTTGTCATGGAAATAGCGATAGAATAGAGAGAGGCTTAGCTGTAAAGGTATGAACTGGTGGAACTTAGGAATGTAGCGAGTCTGAACATTTGTCATGGAAATAGCGATAGAATAGAGAGAGGCTTAGCTGTAAAGGTCTGAACTGGTGGAACTTAGGAATGTAGCTAGTCTGAACATTTGTCATGGAAATAGGGTGATAGAATAGAGAGAGGCTTAGATGTAAAGGTCTGAACTGGTGGAACTTAGGAATGTAGCATGTCTGAAAATTTGTCATGGAAATAGCGATAGAATAGAGAGAGGCTTAGCTGTAAAGGTCTGAACTGGTGGAACTTAGGAATGTCTGAACTTTGGTGGAACTTAAAAAGAAACTGGTGGAACTTAGGAATAGCTAGTCTGAACATTTGTCATGGAAATAGCGATAGAATAGAGAGAGGCTTAGCTGTAAAGGTCTGAACTGGTGGAACTTAGGAATGTAGCTAGTCTGAACATTTGTCAACATTTGAAATAGCGATAGAATAGAGAGAGGCTTAGCTGTAAAGGTCTGAACTGGTGGAACTTAGGAATGTAGCTCGTCTGAACATTTGTCATGGAAATAGCGATAGAATAGAGAGAGGCTTAGCTGTAAAGATCTGAACTGGTGGAACTTAGAATGTAGCTAGTCTGAACATTTGTCATGGAAATAAAGGATAGAATAGAGAGAGGCTTAGATGTAAAGGTCTGAACTGGTGGAACTTAGGAATGTAGCTCGTCTGAACATTTGTCATGGAAATAGCGATAGAATAGAGAGAGACTTAGCTGTAAAGGTCTGAACTGGTGGAACTTAGGAATGTAGCTAGTCTGAGCATTTGTCATGGAAATAGCGATAGAATAGAGAGAGACTTAGCTGTAAAGGTCTGAACTGGTGGAACTTAGGAATGTAGCTAGTCTGAACATTTGTCATGGAAATAGCGATAGAATAGAGAGAGGCTTAGCTGTAAAGGTCTGAACTGGTGGAACTTAGGAATGTAGCTAGTCTGAACATTTGTCATGGAAATAGCGATAGAATGTAAAGAACTGGTGAACTTAGGAATGTAGCTAGTCTGTTTGTCATGGAAATAGATCTGAGAGAGGCTGATGTAAAGGTCTGAACTGGTGGAACTTAGGAATGTAGCTCGTCTGAACATTTGTCATGGAAATAGCGATAGAATAGAGAGAGGCTTAGCTGTAAAGGTCTGAACTGGTGGAACTTAGGAATTTCGCTAGTCTGAACATTTGTCATGGAAATAGCGATAGAATAGAGAGAGACTTAGCTGTAAAGATCTGAACTGGTGGAACTTAGGAATGTAGCTAGTCTGAACATTTGTCATGGAAATAGCGATAGAATAGAGAGAGGCTTAGCTGTAAAGGTCTGAACTGGTGGAACTTAGGAATGTAGCTAGTCTGAACATTTGTCATGGAAATAGCGATAGAATAGAGAGAGGCTTAGCTGTAAAGGTCTGAACTGGTGGAACTTAGAATGTAGCCAGTCTGAACATTTGTCATGGAAATAGCGATAGAATAGAGAGAGGCTTAGATGTAAAGGTCTGAACTGGTGGAACTTAGGAATGTAGCTAGTCTGAACATTTGTCATGGAAATAGCGATAGAATAGAGAGAGACTTAGCTGTAAAGATCTGAACTGGTGGAACTTAGGAATGTAGCTAGTCTGAACATTTGTCATGGAAATAGCGATAGAATAGAGAGAGGCTTAGATGTAAAGGTCTGAACTGGTGGAACTTAGGAATGTAGCTCGTCTGAACATTTGTCATGGAAATAGCGATAGAATAGAGAGAGACTTAGCTGTAAAGATCTGGAACTGGTGGAACTTAGAATGTAGCTAGTCTGAACATTTGTCATGGAAATAGCGATAGAATAGAGAGAGACTTAGCTGTAAAGATCTGAACTGGTGGAACTTAGGAATTTCGCTAGTCTGAACATTTGTCATGGAAATAGCGATAGAATAGAGAGAGGCTTAGATGTAAAGGTCTGAACTGGTGGAACTTAGGAATGTAGCTAGTCTGAACATTTGTCATGGAAAAAGGATAGAATAGAGAGAGACTTAGCTGTAAAGATCTGAACTGGTGGAACTTAGAATGTAGCTAGTCTGAACATTTGGAAATAGCGGATGGAATAGAGAGAGGCTTAGATGTAAAGGTCTGAACTGGTGGAACTTAGGAATTTAGCTAGTCTGAACATTTGTCATGGAAATAGAATAGAATAGAGAGAGACTTAGCTGTAAAGATCTGAACTGGTGGAACTTAGGAATTTCGCTAGTCTGAACATTTGTCATGGAAATAGCGATAGAATAGAGAGAGGCTTAGATGTAAAGGTCTGAACTGGTGGAACTTAGGAATGTAGCTCGTCTGAACATTTGTCATGGAAATAGCGATAGAATAGAGAGAGACTTAGCTGTAAAGATCTGAACTGGTGGAACTTAGGAATTTCGCTAGTCTGAACATTTGTCATGGAAATAGCGATAGAATAGAGAGAGGCTTAGATGTAAAGGTCTGAACTGGTGGAACTTAGAATGTAGCTAGTCTGAACTTTGTCATGGAAATCTGAATAGAGAGAGGCATTTGAAACTGGAAAGGAATGTAGCTAGAACATTTGTAGAAATAGATAGAATAGAGAGAGACTTAGCTGTAAAGGTCTGAACTGGTGGAACTTAGGAATGTAGCTAGTCTGAACATTTGTCATGGAAATAGCGATAGAATAGAGAGGGTCTGAACTTAGCTGTAAAGGTCTGAACTGGTGGAACTTAGAATGAACTAGCTAGTCTGAACATTTGTCATGGAAATAGCGATAGAATAGAGAGAGGCTTAGCTGTAAAGGTCTGAACTGGTGGAACTTAGGAATGTAGCTAGTCTGAACATTTGTCATGGAAATAAAGCGATAGAATAGAGAGAGGCTTAGATGTAAAGGTCTGAACTGGTGGAACTTATTTGGAATGTAGCTAGTCTGAACATTTGTCATGGAAATAGCGATAGAATAGAGAGAGGCTTAGCTGTAAAGGTCTGAACTGGTGGAACTTAGGAATCGCTAGTCTGAACATTTGTCATGGAAATAGCGATAGAATAGAGAGAGGCTTAGGGTCTGAACTGGTGGAACTTAGGAATGTAGCTAGTCTGAAACATTTGTCATGGAAATAGCATGAATAGAGAGAGGCTTAGCTGTAAAGGTCTGAACTGGTGGAACTTAGGAATGTAGCTAGTCTGAACATTTGTCATGGAAATAGATAGAATAGAGAGAGGCTTAGCTGTAAAGGTCTGAACTGGTGGAACTTAGGAATGTAAAGGTCTGAACAGCTAGTCTGAACATTTGTCATGGAAATAGCGATAGAATAGAGAGAGGCTTAGCTGTAAAGGTCTGAACTGGTGGAACTTAGGAATGAACAGATGGAACTAGTCTGAACATTTGTCATGGAAATAGCGATAGAATAGAAATATTCGAATAGAATAGAGAGGCTTCGTTTTCTTAGCTGTAAAGGTCTGAACTGGTGGAACTTAGGAATGTAGCTCATCTGAACATTTGTCATGGAAATAGCGATAGAATAGAGAGAGGCTTAGCTGTAAAGGTATGTATGGAACTGGTGGAAATTAGGAATGGAAATAAGAATCTTAAGAGGCTTGCTGTAAAATAGCAACTTTGTTAGAATGAAACGAGTCTGGAACATTTGCGATAGAATAGAGAAAAGCATTGGGCTCTGATCTTTAACATTTGCTTAGCTGTAAAACGAGGTTGATTCGACTGAGACTTTCCTTAGCTGTAAAGGAACTTAGGAATGGGGCTCATCTTAACATTTGTCATTGAAATAGCAATAGATATGCAACCTTCTTAGAGGAAACGAGGTTGATTCGACTCGTAGAAGTAACAGTTCGTTTCCTTAGCTGTAAAGGTCTGAACAGATGGAACTAAGAACTGGGGTTTCATCTTAACATTTGCTGTTGGAATAGCAATAGATATGCAACTTCTTAGAGGAAACGAGGTTGATCATGGTAAAGTAACAGTTCGTTTCCTTAGCTGTAAAGGTCTGAACAGATGGAACTAAGGGATTGGGGCTCATCTAACATTTGCTGAACATTATGTGAGGAAACGAGGTTGATTCGACTCCGTAGAATTCGTTTCCTTAGCTGTAAAGTCTGAACATTTGGAACTCATGGGGCTCAAACATTTGCGAATAGCAATAGAATGCATTCGACTTAGAGGAAACGAGGTTGAACAGAAGTCCGTTCGCTTAGCTGTAAAGGTCTGAACAGGTGGAACTTAGGAATGTAGCAGTCTGAACATTTGTCATGGAAATAGCAATAGATATAGAACCTTCTAGAGGAAAAGAGTTGATTCGACTCCGTAGAAGTAACAGTTCGGAAATTTCCTTAGCTGAAAACGGTCTGAACAGGGAACTAAGGAAGCTCATCTTAAACATTTGCTGTTGGAATAGCAATAGATATGCAACCTTCTTAGAGGAAACGAGGTTGATTCGACTCCGTAGAAGTAACAGTTCGTTTCCTTAGCTGTAAAGGTCTGAACAGATGGAACTAAGGCTTGGGGCTCATCTTAACATTTGCTGTTGGAATAGGAATAGATATGAACCTTTGTAGAGGAAACGAGGTTGATTCGACTCCGAGAGAGTTCGTTTCCTTAGCTGTAAAGGTCTGAACAGATGGAACTTAGGAATTGGAGCTCATCTAACACATTTGTCATAGAAATAGATATGAATGGAAACGAGGCTGATTCGACTCCGTAAAGGTTCGTTTCCTTAGAAAGGTGAACAGATGGAACTAAGCATTGGGGCTCATCTTAACATTTGCTGTTGGAATAGCAATAGATATGAACCTTAGAGGAAAAACGAGGTTGATTCGACTCCGTAGAAGTAACAGTTCGTTTCCTTAGCTGTAAAGGTCTGAACAGATGGAACTTTGGAGCTCATCTTAACATTTGCTGTTGAATAGCAATAGATAGATATGCAACCTTCTTAGAGGAAACGAGGTTGATTCGACTCCGTAGAAGTAACAGTTCGTTTCTTAGCTGTAAAGGTCTGAACAGATGGAACTAAGCATTGAACTGGTGGAACTTAGGAAGTGTAAAGGTCTCACAGATCTTAACATTTGCTCATGGAAATAGATATGCAACCTTCTTAGAGGAAACGAGGTTGATTCGACTCCGTAGAAGTAACAGTTCGTTTCCTTAGCTGTAAAGGTCTGAACAGGTGGAACTTTGGGGCTCATCTAACATTTGTTGGAATAGCAATAGATATGAACATTTGTAGATGGAAACGAGGTTGATTCGATAGAGAAGAACAGTTCGTTTCAGCTGTAAAGGTCTGAACAGATGGAACTTTTGGGGCTCATCTTAACATTTGTCATTGGAATAGCAATAGATATGCAACCTTCTTAGAATTCGAGTAGAAGTAACAGTTCGTTTCCTTAGCTGTAAAGGTCTGAACAGGTGGAACTAAGTATTGGAGCTCATCTTAACATTTGCTGTTGAAATAGCAATAGATATGAGAGGCTTAGAGGAAACGAGGTTGATTCGACTCCGTAGAAGTAACAGTTCGTTTCCTTAGCTGTAAAGGTCTGAACAGATGGAACTAAGATTGGGGCTCATCTTAACATTTGCTGTTGGAATAGCAATAGATATGCAAACTTCTTAGAGGAAACGAGGTTGATTCGACTCCGTAGAAGTAACAGTTCGTTTCCTTAGCTGTAAAGGTCTGAACAGGTGGAACTAAGTATTGGAGCTCATCTTAACATTTGTCTGTTGAAATAGCAATAGATATGCAATTGATTCGACTCCGTAGAAGTAACAGTTCGTTTCCTTAGCTGTAAAGGTCTGAACAGATGGAACTAAGTATTGGAGCTCATCTTAACATTTGCTGTTGAATAGCAATAGATATGCAATTCTTAGAGGAAACGAGGTTGATTCGACTCCGTAGAAGTTTCGTTTCCTTAGCTGTAAAGGTCTGAACAGGTGGAACTAAGTTGGAGCTCATCTTAACATTTGCTGTTGAAATAGCAATAGATATGCACCTTCTTAGAGCTTAAACGAGGTTGGATTCGAAAGGTCTAACAGTTCGTTTCCTTAGCTGAAAGGTCTAACAGGAACTAAGTATTGAATAGATCTTAACATTTGCTGTTGAATAGCAATAGATATGCAACCTTCTTAGAGGAAACGAGGTTGAACATTCGACTCCGTAGAAGAACAGTTCGTTTCCTTAGCTGTAAAGGTCTGAACAGGTGGAACTAAGGAATGGAGCTCATCTTAACATTTGCTGTGGAATAGCAATAGATATGCATTTTAGAGGAAACGAGGTTGGATTCGACTCCGTAGAAGTAACAGTTCGTTTCCTTAGCTGTAAAGGTCTGAACAGGTGGAACTAAGTATTGGAGCTCATCTTAACATTTGCTGTTGAATAGCAATAGATATGCAACCTTCTTAGAGGAAACGAGGTTGATTCGACTCCGTAGAAGTAACAGTTCGTTTCCTTAGCTGTAAAGGTCTGAACAGGTGGAACTAAGTATTGAGCTCATCTTAACATTTGCTGTTGAAATAGCAATAGATATGAACTCGTTTCCTTAGCTGTAAAGGTCTGAACAGGTGGAACTAAGCATTGGAGCTCATCTTAACATTTGCTGTTGGAATAGCAATAGATATGCAACCTTCTTAGACGAGGTTGATTCGACTCCGAAATAGCGACAGTTCGTTTCCTTAGCTGTAAAGGTCTGAACAGGTGGAACTAAGAATTGGAGCTCATCTGAACATTTGCTGTTGAAATAGCAATAGATATGCAACCTTCTTAGAGGAAACGAGGTTGATTCGACTCCGTAGAAGTAACAGTTCGTTTCCTTAGCTGTAAAGGTGGAACAGGTGGAACTAAGTATTGAGCTCATCTTAACATTTGCTGTTGAATAGCAATAGATATGCAACCTTCTTAGAGGAAACGAGGTTGATTCGACTCAAAGTAATAGTTCGTTTCCTTAGCTGTAAAGGTCTGAACAGGTGGAACCAAGTATTGAGCTCATCTTAACATTTTGGAATAGCAATTTGAATAGAATGCAACCTTCTTAGAGGAAACGAGGTTGATTCGACTCCGTAGAAGTAACAGTTCGTTTCCTTACTGGTGAACAGGTGGAACTAAGTATTGGAGCTCATCTTAACATTTGCTGTTGAATAGCAATAGATATGAACATTTGTTAGAGGAAACGAGGTTGATTCGACTCCGTAGAAGTAACAGTTCGTTTCCTTAGCTGTAAAGGTCTGAACAGGTGGAACTAAGGTTGGAGCTCATCTTAACATTTGCTGTTGGAATAGCAATAGATATGCAACCTTCTTAGAGGAAACGAGGTTGTCAAAGGGAACAGGTGGAACGTATTGAGCTCATCTTAACATTTGCTGTTGGAATAGCAAACAGTTCGTTTCCTTAGCTGTAAAGGTCTGAACAGGTGGAACTAAGGATTGAGCTCATCTTAACATTTGCTGTTGAAATAGCAATAGATATGCAACCTTCTTAGAGGAAACGAGGTTGATTCGACTCCGTAGAAGTAACAGTTCGTTTCCTTAGCTGTAAAGGTCTGAACAGGTGGAACTAAGTATTGGAGCTCATCTTAACATTTGCTGTTGGAATAGCAATAGATATGCAACCTTTTAGAGGAAACGAGGTTGATTCGAATCCGTAGAAGAACAGTTCGTTTCCTTAGCTGTAAAGGTCTGAACAGGTGGAACTAAGGATTGGAGCTCATCTGAACATTTGCTGTTGAATAGCAATAGATGTGCAACCTTCTTAACTGAGGAAACGAGGTTGATTCGACTCCGTAGAAGTAACAGTTCGTTTCTTAGCTGTAAAGGTCTGAACAGGTTTTGAGCTCATCTTAACATTTGCTGTTGGAATAGCAATAGATATGAATTCTTAGAGGAAACGAGGTTGATTCGACTGTAAAGGTTCGTTTCCTTAACTGGGTCTGAACAGGTGGAACTAAGTATTGGAGCTCATCTTAACATTTGCTGTTGGAATAGCAATAGATATGCAACCTTCTTAGAAATAACGATATTCGAATCCGTAGAAACTAACAGTTCGTTTCCTTAGCTGTAAAGGTCTGAACAGGTGGAACTAAGGAATGGAGCTCATCTTAACATTTGCTGTTGGAATAGCAATAGATATGCAACCTTCTTAGAGGAAACGAGGTTGATTCGACTCCGTCAGTTCGTTTCCTTAGCTGTAAAGGTCTGAACAGGTGGAACTTTGGAGCTCATCTTAACATTTGGTTGGAATAGCAATAGATATGCAACCTTCTTAGAGGAAACGAGGTTGATTCGACTCCGTAGAAGCTTAGCTCCTTAGCTGTAAAGGTCTGAACAGGTGGAACTAAGTATTGGAGCTCATCTTAACATTTGCTGTTGGAATAGCAATAGATATGCAACCTTCTTAGAGGAAACGAGGTTGATTCGACTCCGTAAAGTAACAGTTCGTTTCCTTAGCTGTAAAGGTCTGAACAGGTGGAACTAAGTATTGGAACTCATCTAACATTTGCTGTTGGAATAGCAATAGATATGCAACCTTCTTAGAGGAAACGAGGGATTCGACTCCGTAGAAGTAACAGTTCGTTTCCTTAGCTGTAAAGGTCTGAACAGGTGGAACTAAGTATTGGAGCTCATCTTAACATTTGCTGTTGGAATAGCAATAGATATGCAACCTTCTTAGAGGAAACGAGGTTGATTCGACTCCGTAGAAGTAACAGTTCGTTTCCTTAGCTGTAAAGGTCTGAACAGGTGGAACTAAGGATTGGAGCTCATCTTAACATTTGCTGTTGAATAGCAATAGATATGCAACCTTCTTAGAGGAAACGAGGTTGATTCGACTCCGTAGAAGTAACAGTTCGTTTCCTTAGCTGTAAAGGTCTGAACAGGTGGAACTAAGTATTGGAGCTCATCTTAACATTTGCTGTTGGAATAGCAATAGATATGCAACCTTCTTAGAATACGAGGTTGATTCGACTCCGTAGAAGTAACAGTTCGTTTCCTTAGCTGTAAAGGTCTGAACAGGTGGAACTAAGGATTGGAGCTCATCTTAACATTTGCTGTTGGAATAGAATAGATATGCAACCTTCTTAGAGGAAACGAGGTTGATTCGACTCCGTAGAAGTAACAGTTCGTTTCCTTAGCTGTAAAGGTCTGAACAGATGGAACTAAGCATTGGGGCTCATCTTAACATTTGCTGTTGGAATAGCAATAGATATGCAACCTTTTAGAGGAAACGAGGTTGATTCGAGAGAAGCGTTTCCTTAGCTGTAAAGGTCTGAACAGGTGGAACTAAGGAATGGAGCTCATCTTAACATTTGTTGGAATAGAAATAGATATGAACCTTAGAGGAAACGAGGTTGATTCGACTCCGTAGAAGTAACAGTTCGTTTCCTTAGCTGTAAAGGTCTGAACAGGTGGAACTAAGGATTGGGGCTCATCTTAACATTTGCTGTGGAATAGCAATGATATGCAACCTAGAGAGGAAACGAGGTAGAGAGAGTAACAGTTCGTTTCCTTTAGCTGTAAAGGTCTGAACAGGTGGAACTAAGTAATGTCATCTTAACATTTGCTGTTGAATAGCAATGATATGCAAATAGAGGAAAGAGGTTGAGAAGAGTTTCCTTAGCTGTAAAGGTCTGAACAGGTGGAACTTTGGAGCTCATCTTAACATTTGCTGTTGGAATAGGATATGCATTTGTAGGAAACGAGGTTGATTCGACTCCGTAGAAGTAACAGTTCGTTTCTTAGCTGTAAAGGTCTGAACAGGTGGAACTAAGTAAAGGTCTCATCTGTGGAACTTGGAATAGTAGATATGCAACCTTCTTAGAGGAAAACGAGGTTGATTCGATCCGTGAAGTAACAGTTCGTTTCTTAGCTGTAAAGGTCTGAACAGGAAGAATTGGAGCTCATCTTAACATTTGCTGTTGGAATAGCAATAGATATGCTGTAAGAGGAAACGAGGTTGATTCGACTCCGTAAAGTAACAGTTCGTTTCCTGCTAAAGGTCTTAGCTGTAAGTAAAAGGTCTGAACAGGTTGGAACTAAGAATTGAGAAACTCATCTTAACATTTAACAGCTGTTGGAATAGCAATAAAGCTCATCTGAACTGGTGGAATAGCTTAGGAATGTAAACTTCTTAGTCTGAAACATTTGCCATGGAAATAAAGTAACAGTTCGTTTCCTTAGCTGTAAAGGTCTGAACAGGTGGAACTAAGGAATGGAGCTCATCTTAACATTTGCTGTTGAAATAGCAATAGATATGCATAGAGGAAACGAGGTTGATTCGACTGTAAAGGTTCGTCTGAAAGGTCTGGGAACTAAGGAACATTTGCTGTTGGAATAGCAATAGATATGCAACCTTCTTAGAGGAAACGAGGTTGATTCGACTCGTAGAAGTAACAGTTCGTTTCCTTAGCTGTAAAGGTTTGAACAGATGGAACTAAGTATTGAGCTCATCTTAACATTTGCTGTTGGAATAGCAATAGATATGCAACCTTCTTAGAGGAAACGAGGTTGATTCGACTCCGTAGAAGTAACAGTTCGTTTCCTTAGCTGTAAAGGTCTGAACAGGTGGAACTAAGGAATGTAGCTCATCTTAACATTTGCTGTTGAAATAGCAATAGATATGCAACCTTCTTAGAGAAACGAGGTTGATTCGACTCCGTAAAGTAACAGTTCGAACTTAGCTGTAAAGGTCTGAACAGGTGGAACTAAGTATTGAGCTCATCTTAACATTTGCTGTGGAAATAATAGATATGAATAGAGAAACGAGGTTGATTCGACTCCGTAGAAGTAACAGTTCGTTTCTGTAAAGGTCTGAACAGGTGAACTAAGGAATTGGAGCTCATCTGAACATTTGCTGTTGAAATAGCAATAGATATGCAACCTTCTTAGAGGAAAAGGTTGATTCGACTCCGTAAGTAACAGTTCGTTTCCTTAGCTGTAAAGGTCTGAACAGGTGGAACTAGAGATTGGAGCTCATCTTAACATTTGAACTGTTGGAATAGCAATAGATATCCTTTGTAGAGGAAACGAGGTTGATTCGACTCCGAAAGTAACAGTTCGATTTCCTTAGCTGAAAGGTCTGAACAGATGGAACTTAGCATTGTCAAACATTTGCTGTTGGAATAGCAATGGAACTTTGATTCGACTCGAACAGTTCGTTTCCTTAGCTGTAAAGGTCTGAACTGGAACTAAGTATTGAGCTCATCTGAACATTTGCTGTTGGAATAGCAATAGATATGCAACCTTCTTAGAGGAAACGAGGTTGATCTGACTTAGAAGTAACAGTTCGTTTCCTTAGCTGCAAAGGTCTGAACAGGTGGAACTAGTATTGAGCTCATCTTAACATTTGCTGTTGGAATAGCAAGGATATGCAACCTTCTTAGAACAAACGAGGTTGATTCGACTCCGTAGAATAACAGTTCGTTTCCTTAGCTGTAAAGGTCTGAACAGGTGGAACTAAGGAATGTAGCTCATCTTAACATTTGCTGTTGAATAGAAAGATATGCAACCTTCTTAGAGGAAACGAGGTTGATTCGAGAGAAGTAACAGTTCGTTTCTTTAGCTGTAAAGGTCTGAACAGGTGGAACTAAGTCATTTGCTGTTGAATAGCAATAGATATGCAACCTTCTTAGAGGAAACGAGGTTGATTCGACTAGAAGAGGTTTAGCTGTAAAGGTCTGAACAGGTGGAACTAAGGTCATCTTAACATTTGCTGTTGAATAGCAATAGATATGCAACCTTCTTAGAGGAAACGAGGTTGATTCATGGAAATCCGTAGAAGTAACAGTTCGTTTCCTTAGCTGTAAAGGTCTGAACAGGTGGAACTAAGGATTGGAGCTCATCTTAACATTTGCTGTTGGAATAGCAATAGATATGCAATTTTCCTTCTTAGAGGAAACGAGGTTGATTCGACTCCTTAGAAGTGTTCGAAAAAGGTCTGAACAGGTGAACTAGTCTCATCTTAAATTTGCTGTTGGAATAGATATGCAGAAGAGAGGCTTAGCTGTAAAGGTCTGAACAGGTGGAACTAAGGAATGGAGCTAGTCTGAACATTTGCTGTTGAATAGGAAATAGGAAACGATTGAATAGAAGAGGCTTTCCTTAGCTGTAAAGGTCTGAACAGGTGGAACTAAGTGAAGCTCATCTTAACATTTGCTGTTGAATAGAATAGATAGCCTTCTTAGAGGTCTGAAGAGAGGTTGATTCGACTCCGTAAGTAACAGTTCGTTTCCTTAGCTGTAAAGGTCTGAACAGGTGGAACTGTCATGGAAATTTGCTGTTGGAATAGCAATAGATATGATAGAGATAAAACGAGATTCGCTTTCCTTAGCTGTAAAGGTCTGAACAGGTGGAACTTAGGAATGTAGCTCATCTGAACATTTGCTTTGAAATAGGAAGATATGATTAGAGGAAACGAGGTTGATTCGAGAGAAGCAGTTCGTTTCCTTAGCTGTAAAGGTCTGAACAGGTGGAACTAAGTATTGGAACTCATCTAACATTTGATTGGAATAGAGATATGCAACCCTTCTTAGAGGAAACGAGGTTGATTCGACAGAAGTAACAGTTCTGTTTCTTTATTGTAAAGGTCTGAACAGGTGGAACTAGTCTGCTGTTGAATAGCAATTATGCAACCTTTTAGAGGAAATAGGTTGATTCGACTCCGTAGAAGAACAGTTCGTTTCTTAGCTGTAAAGGTCTGAACTGGTGGAACTAAGGAATTGGAGCTCATCTGAACATTTGTCATGGAATAGCGATAGAATAGAGAGAAACGAGGTTGATAAAAGGTTCGTTTCCTTAGCTGTAAAGGTGGAACAGGTGGAAGGATTGGAGCTCATCTTAACATTTGCTGTTGAATAGCAATAGATATCTGAACCTTCTTAGAAATAAGGTTGATAGAATAGAGAGAGGCTTAGCTGTAAAGGTCTGAACAGGTGGAACTAAGGAATTGAGCTCATCTTAACATTTGCTGTTGAAATAGCAATAGATATGAACCTTCTTAGAGGAAACGAGGTTGATTCGACTCGTAGAAGTAACAGTTCGAACTTAGCTGTAAAGGTCTGAACAGGTGGAACAAGTTTGAGCTCATCTTAACATTTGCTGTTGAATAGAATAGATATGTAACCTTCTTAGAGGAAACGAGGTTGATTCGACTCCGTAGAAGTAACAGTTCGTTTCCTTAAAAAGGTCTGAACAGGTGGAACTAGGAATTGAGCTCATCTTAACATTTGCTGTTGGAATAGCAATTATGCAATCCTTCTTAGAGGAAACGAGGGAAGGACTCCGTAGAAGAGACAGTTCGTTTCTTAGCTGTAAAGGTCTGAACAGGTGGAACTAAGGAATGTAGCTCATCTGAACATTTGCCATGGAAATAGCGATAGATATGAGAGAGGCTTAGCTGAAAAGGTCTTCGTTTCCTTAGAAAGGTCTGAACAGGTGGAACTTGGAGCTCATCTTAACATTTGGTCTGGAATAGCAATAGATATGTAACCTTCTTAGAGGAAATAGGTTGATTCGACTCGTAGAAGTAACATTTCGTTTCCTTAGCTGTAAAGGTCTGAACAGGTGGAACTAAGTGAAGCTTCTTAACATTTGCTGAAAGCACAGATTGCGATAGATTGATTGAAAAGAGAGGCTTAGCTGTAAAGGTCTGAACAGGTGGAACTAAGGATTGAGCTCATCTTAACATTTGCTGTTGGAATAGTGAAATAGCGATAGAATAGAGAGAAGTAACAGTTCTTAGCTGTAAAGGTCTGAACAGGTGGAACTAAGGAATGTAGCTCATCTGAACATTTGTCATGGAAAACGAGGTTGATTCGAATAGAGAGAGGTTTCTTAGCTGTAAAGGTCTGAACAGGTGGAACTAAGGAATGGAGCTCATCTTAACATTTGCTGTTGGAATAGGAAATAGCTTCTTAGATAAACGAGGTTGAGAGAAGAACAGTTCGAGAGGCTTAGCTGTAAAGGTCTGAACTGGTGGAACTAAGGAATGTAGCTCATCTTAACATTTGCTGTGGAAATAGCAATAGATATGCAACCTTCTTAGAGGAAACCTGAACGTTTGGAAATAAGTAACAGAAGAGAGAGAGCTCTGAATCTGGAACTAAGAATGTAGCTAGTCTGAAAATTTGTCATGGAAATAGGATAGAGTAGAGAGAGGCTTAGCTGTAAAGGTCTGAAATGGTGGAACTAAGGAATGTAGCTCGTCTGAACATTTGTCATGGAAATAGCGATAGAATAGAGAGAGGCTTTAGCTGTAAAGGTCTGAACTGGTGGAACTAAGGAATGTAGCTCGTCTGAACATTTGCCATGGAAATAGCGATAGAATAGAGAGAGGCTTAGCTGTAAAGGTCTGAACTAATGGAACTGAACATTTGGAAATGTAGAGAGGCTTAGAAAGGTCTGTCTGAACATTTTTGTCATGGAAATAGCGATAGAATAGAGAGAGGCTTAGCTGTAAAGGTCTGAACTGATGGAACTTAGTAATGTAGCTCGTCTAAATATTTGCCATGGAAATAGCGATAGTGTAGTGAGGGGCTTAGATGTAAAGTTCTGAACTGTTGGAACTAAGGAATGTAGCTCGTCTGAAAATTTTCCATGGAAATAGCGATAGAATAGAGAGAGGCTTAGCTGTAAAGGTCTGATCTGGTGGAACTAAGGAATGTAGCTAGTCTGAACATTTGTCATGGAAATAAAGGGACAGAATTGAGAGGCTTAGCAGTAAAGGTCTGAACTAAGTTGGAACTTTTCCATGGAAATAGAGACAGAGGCTTAGCCATAAAGGTCTAAAGAGCTAAGGAATGAGAGTCTGCTAGAATAAGAGGGCTGAAAGGTCTGAACTGGTGGAACTAAGGAATGTAGCTAGTCTGAACTTTTGTCATGGAAATAGCGATAGAATAGAGAGAGGCTTAGCTGTAAAGGTCTGAACTGGTGGAACTAAGGAATGTAGCTAGTCTGAACATTTGTCATGGAAATAGCGATAGAATAGAGAGAGGCTTAGCTGTAAAGGTCTGAACTGGTGGAACTTAGGAATGTAGCTAGTCTGAACGTTTGTCATGGAAATAGCGATAGAGTAGAGAGAGGCTTAGCTGTAAATGTCTGAAATGGTGGAACTAAGGAATGTAGCTAGTCTGAAAATTTGTCATGGAAATAGCGATAGAGTAGAGAGAGGCTTAGCTGTAAAGGTCTGAAATTTGTCATGGAAATAGGATGGAACTAAGGTCTGATCTAACTAGTCTGAACATTTGCCATGGAAATAGCGATAGAATAGAGAGAGGCTGTAAAGGTCTGAACTGGTGGAACTTAGGAATGTAGCTGTCTGAACATTTGTCATGGAAATAGCGATAGAGTAGAGAGAGGCTTAGCTGTAAAGGTCTGAACAGGTGGAACTTAGGAATGTAGCTCGTCTGAACATTTGCCATGGAAGTAGCGATAGAATAGAGAGAGGCTTAGCTGTAAAGGTCTGAAATGGTGGAACTAAGGAATGTAGCTAGTCTGAACATTTGCCATGGAAATAGCGATAGAGTAGAGAGAGGCTTAGCTGTAAAGGTCTGATCTGGTGGAACTAAGGAATGTAGCTAGTCTGAACATTTGTCATGGAAATAGCGATAGAATAGAGAGAGGCTTAGCTGTAAAGGTCTGCTCTGGTGGAACTAAGGAATGTAGCTAGTCTGAATATTTGCCATGGAAATAGCGATAGAGTAGAGAGAGGCTTAGCTGTAAAGGTCTGATCTGGTGGAACTAAGGAATGTAGCTAGTCTGAACATTTGTCATGGAAATAGCGATAGAATAGAGAGAGACTTAGCTGTAAAGGTCTGAACTGGTGGAACAGGAATGTAGCTAGTCTGAATATTTGCCATGGAAATAGCGATAGAGTAGAGAGAGGCTTAGCTGTAAAGGTCTGATCTGGTGGAACTAAGGAATGTAGCTAGTCTGAACATTGCCATGGAAATAGCGATAGAGTAGAGAGAGGCTTAGCTGTAAAGGTCTGATCTGGTGGAACTAAGGAATGTAGCTTGTCTGAACATTTGTCATGGAAATAGCGATAGAATAGAGAGAGGCTTAGCTGTAAAGGTCTGAACTGGTGGAACTTAGGAATGTAGCTAGTCTGAACATTTGTCATGGAAATAGCGATAGAGTAGAGAGAGGCTTAGCTGTAAATGTCTGAAATGGTGGAACTAAGGAATGTAGCTAGTCTGAAAATTTGTCATGGAAATAGCGATAGAGTAGAGAGAGGCTTAGCTGTAAAGGTCTGAAATGGTGGAACTAAGGAATGTAGCTTGTCTGAAAATTTGCCATGGAAATAGCGATAGAGTAGAGAGAGGCTTAGCTGTAAAGGTCTGATCTGGTGGAACTAAGGAATGTAGCTAGTCTGAACATTTGCCATGGAAATAGCGATAGAGTAGAGAGAGGCTCAGCTGTAAAGGTCTGATCTGGTGGAACTAGTAGAGTCTGAACATTTGTCATGGAAATAGCGATAGAATAGAGAGAGGCTTAGCAGTAAATGGTATGAACTGTTAGAACTTAGGAATGTAGCTCGTCTGAACATTTGCCATGGAAATAGCGATAGAATAGAGAGAGGCTTAGCTGTAAAGGTCTGATCTGGTGGAACTAAGGAATGTAGCTAGTCTGAACATTTGCCATGGAAATAGCGATAGAATAGAGAGAGGCTTAGCTGTAAAGGTCTGAACTGGTGGAACTTAGGAATGTAGCTCGTCTGAACATTTGTCATGGAAATAGCGATAGAGTAGAGAGAGGCTTAGCTGTAAAGGTCTGAACAGGTGGAACTTAGGAATGTAGCTCTTCTGAACATTTGCCATGGAAGTAGCGATAGAATAGAGAGAGGCTTAGCTGTAAAGGTCTGATCTGGTGGAACTAAGGAATGTAGCTAGTCTGAACATTTGCCATGGAAATAGCGATAGAATAGAGAGAGGCTTAGCAGTAAAGGTCTGAACTGTTAGAACTTAGGAATGTAGCTCGTCTGAACATTTGCCATGGAAATAGCGATAGAATAGAGAGAGGCTTAGCTGTAAAGGTCTGATCTGGTGGAACTAAGGAATGTAGCTCGTCTGAACATTTGTCATGGAAATAGCGATAGAATAGAGAGAGGCTTAGCTGTAAAGGTCTGAACTGGTGGAACTTAGGAATGTAGCTAGTCTGAACATTTGTCATGGAAATAGCGATAGAGTAGAGAGAGGCTTAGCTGTAAAGGTCTGAAATGGTGGAACTAAGGAATGTAGCTTGTCTGAAAATTTGCCATGGAAATAGCGATAGAGTAGAGAGAGGCTTAGCTGTAAAGGTCTGATCTGGTGGAACTAAGGAATGTAGCTAGTCTGAACATTTGCCATGGAAATAGCGATAGAATAGAGAGAGGCTTAGCTGTAAAGGTCTGAACTGGTGGAACTTAGGAATGTAGCTCGTCTGAACATTTGTCATGGAAATAGCGATAGAGTAGAGAGAGGCTTAGCTGTAAAGGTCTGAACTCATCAGAACATTAGCTATGGATTAGTAAGCTTTTTGAAGACTTTTCCTCTGCGGGAAAAGATCTTGAGAGTAGAAAATAATTCATCACCCAGAAAACTACGTAGACTCTTTTGGACTCTGCTAGAACTGGAAAAGACATTCAGGAATAGTCAACAACGTTGTGCCTCAAGGTGAGGTGTTAGAATGTTTGACCATTACTAATGAGTAGTGCTTCATCGGGTGCTTCATACTTATGTCCTTGTGCCAAACTAATTAAAGAAAAAGATTGGACGGCGCCGGAATTCGAAAAGCAATTCCCAAAAAAAAGGTTCTTCAAAAATCTCAGAATACATACGAGTATAGATGAATGGAGAAATTGATCAATCGATCGGATGATTGATTTATCGATTCAAAGGAGTGCATCACACATTCATTCGTCGATAAATACGTTGCTAGTTTAAATAGTCCAGAAAATAAAGAAAATTATTTTTATTTAGAATCGGAGCTTGTGAAATCGAAATATATTTGTGGAAAATGTCAAAGAAAAATTGTCTACACTCTCTATCTCTCCATCTCACTCTCCCTTTTATCTCTTTCTATCTCATTCTCTATATTTCTCTCTTCTTATATATATATATATATATATATATATATATATATATATATATATATATATATATATATTCTGTCTGTCTGTCACTCTCTCTCTCTCTCTCTCTCCTCTCTACATATATATATATATGTGTGTGTGTGTGTGTATATATATATATATATATATATAAAAAAAATCTAGGTAAGTAATCCAAGTGAATCCTATTAATATAATATATTTATACTGATCGTCGAATGAGAGCTCAACTTATTTATTATAGAGTATATAAACGAATTACATAAAAATGAAACTCAATTGTACCCAATTTTTATGTCCATCTCGCTCCCCGTGATAATTTCTCGGAGTTTGTCAATACTAAAACGTTTTAGAAAAAAAATCATACGTTTTAGCATTGACAAACTCCAGGGAATTTGTCCCAAGTAGCGAAATGGCCATAAAAATGGGGTAAAATTGATTTTCATTTTATGTAATTCATATATATATATATATATATATATATATATATATATATATAAGTGGTCATTGACGTCAACAGAGTCGAGAGACTGCTTCATGCTATGCGCATTCGTCAAGCCTATGAATGCGTTTCAGTCTGTCGCCTCTGCGTGTTGACTTTAATGACCATTTTTATATTTTATATTTACATACAATCTATCTCTGATATTGAGCACTTTATCCCATAATGATATCATACCTTAAAACTATATTTCTTCATATATATATATATATATATATATATATATATATATATATATATATAGAGAGAGAGAGAGAGAGAGAGAGAGAGACTGATTGGTGTTACTTTCAGCATCTCGACTCTAGAGATTCGTAGACAAACCCACCAGCACTCACTCTGTCCATTTGTTAGGGATATCAGAAAAGTGGACTTTGAAATCAAAACCTAACGGCGACTTAAATGTTCACTATTATATTTACATACGCTCTATCCCTGATATTGACCGCGTTAACCCATAAATAGAGCATACCATTTAATTTTTACATATATATATATATCTATATATATTAAATGGTATGCTCTTTATTTAATATATATATATATATATATATATATATATATATATATATATATATATAATTATATATTTTTTATATGCGCGATGCTTATTGGAAACTGTTCAATATCAGTGATAGAGCTAACATATTTATTTGAATGGATGAGTTTGTAACGTTGGGTTTCAAAAACACACACACACATATATATACATATATATATATATATATATATATATATATATATATATATATATAGGGATTGATGTGAGTTTGTGACCTGAGTTTCACTTCTATTTGTGATCGTCAGAGTTTGTCTGACGATCGCAAATAGTGTAAACCCAGGGTCACAAACTCACTTCAATCCAAGTAAATATATATGTGTGTGTGTGTGTGTGTGTGTGTGTATCACAATATATAATATATATATTTAGTTGGATTGGTGTGAGTTTGTGACAAACTGTTTGTCTGACGATCGCAAATAGCGTGAAACCCGGGGTCACAAACTCAAACTATCTATGTTAGCTCTCTCACTGATATTGAGCCCTTTCCAATAAGTACCGCGCATATATAATATATAAATAATATATATATAAAATTGCATATATATGTATATATATTTATATTTATATACATACACCCCCCATATATATATATATATATATATATATATATATATATATATATATAATTGCGCATAATGAGTGCTGGTGGAAAAAAAGTTGCTCTCAGTCTGTACCTGGTGATTGCATAGTGCATGAAACCCTGAGCTTTGCTAATTTTGAGGAAAAATTGTACATTTATTATTGGTATATATTCGGGGATCTTAATGAGATATATAAGTAAGTAGGTATATAAGTCAATAGACTGAATGATATTCAAGTGTAGTATAATACAACTGGCCTGTATTCTTTCCTGTAAGAGGAGGAGATATCAAGTGCAGTTTATGAAATTACGTAGGAAGGATAGGAAGGATATCGGTTAACTCTAGTAAAAGTTAAGATTGTGGTGACTGGGGAACCGACCTTTCGGTGTTTTCTTTCGCAAAGTAGCGCCGATTACCGACCGTTGATACTACTTCAGTTTACAGCTTGGTTAGACTCTGAACTTTTCAGCCGATCCTCTTATGCCTACGGGCACGTAAATCATCACTTTCCGATCATGAGACCCGGTTTCGAATCTTCGATTTTTTCATAAGGTGACTACTTGATGTTATCGGCCTAGAGGCGCAGTTCCAACGTGTGGCACCTTCGAAAAATGCCTGTAGACCATACCACGGATGAGATCACGTAGACGGAACTATTTGGGAGCTGTCGATGGTTTTGCTAGTCATCGTGACCGAGGGTTTTAGTGTACTGGCTTATTTCAGACTGTTGATCACGCCAGAAAATTCGCTCTCTCCCAGAATCCGTTTCGCTCTACATAGTTGCTGTATGAACCATAGGTGGGCTGCATGGGAGTTGAACAATCCCAAATGTGACTGTGGATGCATAAATCGTCGCCTAAATTCCACAAAAATTAAAATAACACTGACGTCTAATTTTAACAAATATATATACCAAAATTACACAAAACTATCTTGAAACAGTAAAGTCTAAATTTATTGAATAAAATCGCCAGAGGACTTCGAAATCTCCTGCAACTTTTCTGGGCGGTCTCCTTTTGTAAGTTGGTGAATGCTACCATAATCATTGCCTTCAGTTCATCTTTTGGTGTTAAAAGGAGTTTTGTTGGTCTCTCGCTTAACTGCACCCCTTCCTTCACACACACATAATAATCAAGAAGGTTGCAGTCTGGGGGTTAGGTTGCCAGATGTAAGGAGTGATGTAGTTGCTGTCTGACAACCTTTTCTTGTGTGACATGGTGCAGAGTCCTGTTGCCAGATATACGGTCTTCCAGCAGCCACCCTCTTGACCCTGGGCGGAACTACCTCTTTAATTCACTTGATGTAAGCCTCCCTGTTGAGTCTGAGGCCCAGTGGGAAGATAAATGGAGGCATAACGTTGGCATCACTAGTGCTTACTCCAAAAACCTTCGTAATCACCATTAGACTCATCCAACTCTTTCTGAATACTCTGCACTGTTCTCAGATCGACATCCAAACAATCTGAAATGTTCGTATTGAAGCTTCCGGTGTGAATGCCAAGCAGTACAGCATGCCGTTTCCAAAGTTTTGGCGGGGTGAATTGCGTCATCGTGCTCTTTTTCTTACAGATGGTGCCCAACTCACCTTACTATAGGTGCAGTCGACAAAATCAAAAACAACAATGCGCATGCGATAAATTAATAATATTAAATGGCGACAATTTACCCATCGCACCATATATATATATATATATATATATATATACACGTATACAATTGGTATATACGGAATGAATTCCAATAACCAACAATTATTTCAATGAAGAAAGGAATTGAATAAACATATATATTTTTTCTTTTCTCAATAATTTTGTAGTTTTTAAACTTAATAGTGATTAAATTTGGATTTTAAAATTGCCAGTTTTTAATTTTAATATTAAATTTTATCATATAATTTTATAATTATTGGTTAGTATAAATTATTTTTAGTATTACACGTATTTTAAAGATCTGAATAGCCATTATAACATGATTTCGTTGTCAAACCTTTGAATCTTTCTATACTTGGTTTTTGATTGGTTATTCTAGCTTTTGTAACAATGTTTCCCCCTAGTGTAGGATCGTTAATTAATCTGAAACTTTTAAAACCATTTATTTTATTTTCAACATCATCACTTGCTAAGACACAGAGTGTGTTGAAACAAAATGGCTATTTTTGTAGTGATTTTATAACATACTTATGTTATAATTTTTTTATAAATAATAATTATATATATATATATATATATATATATATATATATATATATATCCTTTCACACTGAGTTTCCATTTTGCTTTTCCTTTTTCCTAACATCAGGAAGAGACAATTGAAATTTATGGGGTACATAATGAGGAAAGGGGGCTTGGAAAATCTGTTACTCACAGGATAGATTGAAGGCAAGGAGGGGGAGAGGAAAACAACGCATAATGTGCTTGACATAAAAAATGGATGGCGGAACAGCGTTTAGAAATAAAGAAACGACATAATTTATTTAGAGCTGCAACGAACAGGAAATTGTGGAGAGCCATGACCGCCTATGGGAGCACAGCACATAAAGAAGGAAAATTTGCAAGAAAACAAAGAGGAAAGAATATACAATGCCAGACTTACATTCTTCTTTTTCCCCAGCTTCCTCTTCCTGACGTCTACACATCTCCCTTCCACTTCTTTACCCATCTCTTGATGTATACTGATTAGCGGAAAATTAAGCCTTTTGTGTCTGTAATCTCTCATCGGTCTGTATTCCATCAATAACTCTCCCATAATACAATCTACTTCCGCTTTCTTCCAAATAAATTCTCCCTTTCCGTGGTCTTCCGTTTCACTCGTTTTCTCCTCCTACACTGGTTCGTTGTCGGAGACGAAGGTAAGATTATGTAACTCATTTTTCTCTCTTTCTTTTTTCTCCTTTCCCAACTCGGTAAAATAGCTGTTAAAAATGTTATCAGAGTTGAAGCGCTCCGATTGATTTAATTCACAGTACAGTTACCAGTTATCTTTATCGTTGTTCATCGAATCCACACGCAAAAAAAAGCACAAATTCGGTTAAACACTTTCAAGCCTAAGCTAAATTCCAATTTTAATCTCCAGTTTATTTGTGACTCTTTATCCAATCAAATTGCTTCCAATGTCACGTGGCCATATACATTCAGTAAAATACAACTCAAAGATATATTTGAACTGCTACGAAAACTTGATTTGTGTGGTGAATATTAGAATACTAAGAAACATTTTCTGGGAATAATCCCCCTGCATACAAAAGGAAAATGAATTCAGCGAATATACAAAAAATAAAAAGTGGTGCAAGACAAGGGTGCATCTTCTCACCGGATTTATTTCATCTATACAACGAGGCGATCTAAAAAAAAAAAAAAAAAAAAAAAGGAGTCCAACCGGGATTTATTGTTGGTGGACTCAATCTCAACAATATTTGATACGCAAGTGACACTAGGGTTTTTGGACAGCACATGTGCTTGACAGTAGACATAAAAAGAAAATTGAAAAAACTCCGACAACAAGACTGTAAAGAAAAGCGAGAAGAAAGGACTAATTGTAACAGGACAGAATGCATAGTTGCCAATGTTAGGGGCAGTCCATGATGCGAGCTATGAATTGGAGATTTTAAAATCAATCAAGTGCAGAAGTTTAACTATGTGGAAATTGTTTTTACAAACGACGAAAAATGAGACATAGATATTTGAAGACACACTGGAATTGTGAAAGATATCTTCCAAAAGTTAAAGAAAATATTAAGAAACGGGACAATTTCATTCGAAACACATAAATGAGTGCTGAACTGTCTAGGTAGACAGGCCCTGAATCCGTTTACGCGGGTTCTAAGGGAGTATATTTGGCCGAGCCTACGGTAAACTCAGCCTTGTGCCACATACATCCCTCGAGTAGGGAGAGATGTTAAATATAACAGTCGAATAGATTGTTCAACTGTCGAACTCTCTGCCTCGGCAGAGAGGAATTCGGACGAGGCTTTGCCGAGGGGCAAAGTTTCGTCCGGGGAGGTAGACAGGCCCTGAACCCGTTTATGTGGGTTCTAAGGGAATATGTTTGGCCGAGCCTACGGGCTCGGAGAACCCACGGTAAACTCGGCTTTGTGCCACATACATCCCTCGTGGGGGTGGGCTGTTAAACATTAACAGTCGCATAGGGCGTTCATTACTGTAGAACTCTCTGCCTTGAGCAGAGGAACCCGGGTGAGGCTTTACCGAAGTGCATAGTTTTGTCCGTGGAGGTAGACAGGCCGGGACCCGTTTATGCGGGTTCTAAGGGAATATTTTTGTCCGAACCTACAGGCTCGGAGAACCCACGGTTAACTTGGCCTTGTGCCACCCTTGCATGGAGTATTGCTGCCATATATGGTCTGACGCCCTTTCTGTTTGCCTCGGGGTTCTTGATAGGCTCCAGAGGCGGATATGCAATATAATTGGCCCTGCTCTGGCATCTCGTCTACAGTCACTTTCTCACAGACGCGCCGTCGCCTCTCTTTGTCTGTTCTACAAATACTTTCATGGCAATTGCTCCGAGGAGCTGCATTCGCTGGTTCCCAAACTTCATGAGTTCAAGCGCCCGACGAGGCTGGCATCCCGCTCTAACCCCTTCACTGTCGAAACTCCTAAATGTAGCCATCTCTTTTACTCCAATAGCTTCATGTCTCGCACCTCTCGCCTGTGGAACTCCCTTCCCTACTATTCTAGTTTCCCTGAGAGCTATAATCTCTAGCTATTCAAATGTAATATCAATCGACATCTCCAGTTGCCTTGATCCTTCTCCTCATCCTTTCTTCTTTCACTCTCTATCTGATCTTGCTCCAAATTTTCTGTAACCCCTTGCGTCCTAGTGGCTTCCCGCCTTGCTTGTTGTGAAACGCTTAAAAAAAAATATGCATCCCTCGTGGGTGGGGGGGGGTCTGTTAAATATTAACAGTCGAATAGATTGAACGCTTGTCAACCGACCCACACTCACTAGTCGTGTAGTATTCTTCTGCTGTATTTACTGTTTGATATATGATATATCTGTAACACTTGTTTTGCTATTTCTTAAACCATTTACTTGGTCACAACAAATACCATAGACGGAACATGGGAGCTATGAGGAAGTTTTAAGAAAAATATAAAGCAAATGGACACTTATACTGAGAATAAAAAAAGAGAGAGTTGTGAAATTTCTCTGACACAATGATGAAAGAGGGCTTAGAAAATCTGATACTCATGAGATATATCGAATCCAAGAGGAAGCGAAGAGGGAAACATTGTGTATTCTACCTAACAGAAACTGAGAGGGATACTAAGGGCACAAATATTGCTTAGCGCGACAAATGATAGAAAGTTGTGGAGATCCATGATCGCCTAAATCCTGAAGGGAGAAGGGCACATAAAATAATACGTATTTCATTATCTCCCTTCTGTGATTATAAAGTTGGCCGTTAATATATAATTGAGAATAATTCCCCTCCTCTTATAATTTATGTCGGTTCGCCATTAACATTGATTTTGCTACGTCTCTTCTTAACTGCCACATTGCGGAGCTAATAATATATTCATATGATTGATTAGCCCTTGTCAAGGTTTATTATGAGTGTAACAGCTTTTTGCTTTCTGATAGAGCCAATGGATACCAGTGACGAAGCAATCTGTCAGTATATAACACTTTGCAATTATCTTCTTTCTTTCTTTCTTTCTTCTCAGCGAAGGGGAGTTATAATTCTGGGCAAATAATTATAAATCCCCTAATATTTATATATACAAAATACTCGTAAAGATGTGTCCTGGGTAAGACGATAAACTGCATCCGCATCCTGGGTAAGACGTGGAAACAACAAAACGAGTATTATTTATTGTGTAGTGTTGGAGACATGAAAGAAAGTAATACTGAGTAAAATTGTGAGTTTGAGATCAAAAGTAGATCAAATATAGATTGGAATCTGACAGAATGATTAGATAAAGAATAATTGAAGCGTATAAAGTCTTTCTCGTATGTTCTTTTTCTATATAGATTTGTGTAATGAAAAAAATAAGTGTCTAGGGTTTTCTTATCTGGAATTTTTACTAACTGCTAATTTTAATGTTACGGCCTGAAAAAGGAGGCGAAATTTTCGTTGATGCACGTGTTGACGGTCTGTCTGTGTTGCCTGCCTGCCCAATAGTGAGGATGTACATGCGTTGTAGAGGAGTTATAACTCTTAGTAAATAAGTATAAGTCCCCTATCATTTATATATACAAAAATATTCATAAAAATAAGAAACAGTAAGATGTGGAAACAAGAAAATAAGTATTATTTATTATCTGGTGGTTATGTGGTGTTGGAGACACGACAAAAAGTGATACTGAGTAGAATTGTGAGTTTGAGGTCAAAAGTAGATCAAATATAGATCGTAATCCGACAGAAAGATTGGATAAGGAATAAGTAAGGCGTATAAAATCTTCCTCATATATTATTTTTCTATATAGATCTGTGTAATGGAAAGAAAATATGTGTCTAGGGTTTTCTTATCTGTAATTTTTATTAAGTGCTAAGAGTATAATTTTACTATTATGGCCTGAAAAGGGGAGGCAAAATTTTCGTTGATGCACGTGTTGACGGTCTGTCTGTGTTGCCTGTCTGTCCAATAGTGAGAATGTACATGCGTTGTAGGGGAGTTATAACTCTGAGTAAATAAGTATAAGTCCCTTAACATTTATATATACAAAAAGACTCATAAAAATGAGAAACAGCAAGATGTGGAAACAACAAAACGAGTATTATTTATCATCTGGTTGTTATCCGGTGTTGGAGACACGACAGAAAGTAATTTTGAGTAAATTGTGAGTTTGGGGTCAAATGCATATCAAATATGGATCCGACAGAAGGATAAGATAAATAATAAGTAAAGCGTATACAGTCTTTCTCGTATGTCTTCTTTTTTTTATAAAGATGTGTGTAATGAGTAATTTAGGCAAAAAATGAAAAAAAAATGTGTCTAGGCTCTTCTTATCTGGAATTTTTATTGAGTGCAAAATCAATGTTACTATTATGGACTGAAAAAGGGAAAAGAGTCGAAATTTTCGTTGACGCACGTGTTAACGGCCTGTCCGTGTTTATTGCATGCTCGATAGTGAGAATGTCACGTGTTTGTGTGTGTAGAGCGTAAAAATGTGGTCGATTCTTATTGGTTTAGAAAGAGTGAAATAATGATAGTTATATTTATTATAATTATTTTATTATAATTATTTTTACCCTATAACTAATTTTTATTTATTTACATTTTATGGATACGACAACGGTACAGTAAAAAATTTTTTTTTTATTTATGTATTTTTATGTACACGGCAATGTGCATTTTCATGCGTGTGTAAAAATTCAGTTATAAGTAAAATATATCTGTAACGATAATAAAATAAATGCAATGTCTTCTTAATTCTTTTTCTTTTACTGTCCTACTTAATATTGTTTTTTCTCATATAACACTCCGTAACACCTTGCATCTTAGTGGCTTTATTGCCTTAACTTGGGATAAAATGATTAAAAATAAAAAGAATAAAACGACAGGATAGAGTTCAAGGCGAAGTAATAATGCTTTTTTTTTTCCAAAAGCACCAGCGCAGTGTGAGTCGAGACCTGATGTCAGTTCGCTGAGTCCGTTTTCGAACCGATAGCATTTTTCCACACCACGCTTCTTTCTGGAAAGAAAAATCTATTTCTTAAATAATAGTTTCAGGCTATTACTTTTCTTTTTTTTTTTTTAGCGGCAGTGTATTTTGGCTCAGACCTTTTGAGGCTGATCTTTAAGGTCAGATGGTAGACAAAATAGGGATGTCGATTTTGATTGGTTGAACCGAACGTAGGAATGTTAGAGAGATAGAAAGTGATTTCTTGTTGGTAATATCAAGGTCTAAATCTGTAGTTTTCGTTAGTTTACCGCATTTGAATATGGCTTTCGCATATTTGACGATTCCGAACTCCAACCAAATGCCTTCACTGAAGTTTTTGACAATGGTGTGTAGTTTTTTTTTTTTTTCTGCTGGTTGTCATCCTTGGCAAGCATTTTAAGATCGTCAATATAGATTAGGTGATTCAGTATCGAACAATATAATTACAAAAACACAACGTAACAGAACCTACAAGGTGTTGGAGTCGTTGCGTGAGTATATATATCCAGTCATATTCCATGGATGTCCATAATTGAATTATGCTTGTTAAATATGCCTGCAAGGAATTTATTGAAACCTGGATTATGTTCCATATATGCTCAATGGAATTTAACTCTAACGAGCGCCCAGACGAAAGAAGAAAGACTTGGAATTTAGTCGACAGTTTTTGGAGCCTGTTTCGTGTCATGGCGAACATGAGGCGCAAATCGTTTTTTCATTTATGCCAAATTTCGCCCAGTACAAGGCCCGAAAACCACTCAAGGTAGAAAGTTAGACTTGTAATGTGAATGATGAATGAGATATGAATGAAATATGAGGTGGTACAAAGCAAAGGTCATGAGGATAAGACAACGATTGACTCATGAGCGGAAGAGGTTTAGATGGTATTATTCAGGGAAGCATTCACACGGGAGTCTCTTCTACAAAAAGATGTGTGAATGGAACTTTTTCCTTACATTTGGAACAAGAAGGACATGAGGTTTCATTCGACACCGTGGAGGTAGCGTGCCGTGTCCTATTGGTAAATGTTTAACTTGTTCGATTGATTGATTCGTTTTTTACGGTTTATCAACCCATCGCAGGTTATTTAAAGACAGAAATTATTTTGAGAGTGTAAGAATTTTGGGGGGATAATAATGGTTTATACTTACTAATTAACCTATATCTGAAGGGAGAAGAAGTAGATTCATATCTCATCAGAATTTGATAAACAAACAAGAAATTGGTTATAAAGTGGGGGATCAGATCTACATTACAACAATATATAAACTGATCCCTCACTTTTTGGTCACAGTAGATTAGCTACGTTTATATTCCAGAGAATGTACATAAACCAAAAGGACATGCTTGTGTGTCTAATCAGTATTTTATTGATTGCTTGATTCGTTTTTTGCGACTTATCAACCCTTTTGCAGGTTATTTAAAGCCAGAAAATATTTTTAGATTGTAAGAATTGGGGGGAAGGAGATAATAATGATTTAGGGAAACAAGACTTGCTAATTAACACATAGTTGGGGGAGAGAGGACAGGAATTGGAATTCTGCTCTCCGATTAACAATTCCATTATCCTTTACGCCACCCGCACATCCAAGCTGGTATCCTGGTATCCCCAAGCAGTCACCCATCAAGATACTGACCAGGCACGACATTGCTTAACTTCGGTATTCGTTCAGGAACCGGTGCTTGAACGTGATAAAAATAAATAAATAATATGTAGTAAATGAAATTCAGAGTTTAGGCGAAGACATTAGAAGTATAGAGTTGAAGTAGACTTTAGAAGGAACCAGAAAGCCAATCCTAAACAGGAAATAAGGGATAGACTTCTAGTCCTTTTCAAAAGACAAAGGAAGAGTGTTAACTGGACGATAGCTGAACCTATCTACTCCCATTGAGAAGCAGAAAATGTTAAATAAAATTTCAGAGTTTAGGCGAAGACATTAGAAGTATAGAGTTGAAGTAGATTTTAGAAGGAACCGGAAAACCAATCCTAAACAGGAAATAAGGGATAGACTTCTACTCCTTTTCAAAAGACCAAGGAAGAGTGTTAACTGAACGATAGCTGAACCTACCTACTCCTTTTGAGAAGCAAAAAATGCTAAATAAAATTTCAGGGTTTAGGCGAAGACATTAGAAGTATAGAGTTGAAGTAGACTTTAGAAGGAACCGGAAACCCAATCCTAAACAGGAAATAAGGGATAGATTTCTATTCCTTTTCAAAAGACCAAGGAAGAGTGTTAACTGGACGATAGCTGAACCTACCTACTCCTATTGAGAAGCAAAAATGCTAAATAAAATTTCAGAGTTTAGGCGAAGACATTAGAAGTATAGAGTTGAAGTAGACTTTAGAAGGAACCGGAAACCCAATCCTAAACAGGAAATAAGGGATAGACTTCTACCCTTTTCAAAAGACCAAGGAAGAGTGTTAACTGGACGATAGCTGAACCTACCTACTCCTATTGAGAAGCAAAAAATGCTAAATAAAATTTCAGAGTTTAGGCGAAGACATTAGAAGTATAGAGTTGAAGTAGACTTTAGAAGGAACCGGAAACCCAATCCTAAACAGGAAATAAGGATAGACTTCTACTCCTTTTCAAAAGACCAAGGAAGAGTGTTAACTGGACGATAGCTGAACCTACCTACTCCTATTGAGAAGCAAAAATGCTAAATAAAATTTCAGAGTTTAGGCGAAGACATTAGAAGTATAGAGTTGAAGTAGACTTTAGAAGGAACCGAAACCCAATCCTAAACAGGAAATAAGGGATAGACTTCTACCCTTTTCAAAAGACCAAGGAAGAGTGTTAACTGGACGATAGCTGAACCTACCTACTCCTATTGAGAAGCAAAAATGCTAAATAAAATTTCAGAGTTTAGGCGAAGACATTAGAAGTATAGAGTTGAAGTAGACTTTAGAAGGAACCGGAAACCCAATCCTAAACAGGAAATAAGGGATAGACTTCTACTCCTTTTCAAAAGACCAAGGAAGAGTGTTAACTGGACGATAGCTGAACCTACCTACTCCTATTGAGAAGCAAAAAATGCTAAATAAAATTTCAGAGTTTAGGCGAAGACATTAGAAGTATAGAGTTGAAGTAGATTTTAGAAGGAACCGGAAACCCAATCCTAAACAGGAAATAAGGGATAGACTTCTATTCCTTTTCAAAAGACCAAGGAAGAGTGTTAACTGGACGATAGCTGAACCTACCTACTCCTATTGAGAAGCAAAAATGCTAAATAAAATTTCTGAGTTTAGGCGAAGACATTAGAAGTATAGAGTTGAAGTAGACTTTAGAAGGAACCGGAAACCCAATCCTAAACAGGAAATAAGGGATAGACTTCTACTCCTTTTCAAAAGACCAAGGAAGAGTGTTAACTGGACTATAGCTGAACCTACCTACTCCTACTGAGAAGTAAAAAATGCTAAATAAAATTTCAGAGTTTAGGCGAAGACATTAGAAGTATAGAGTTGAAGTAGACTTTAGAAGGACCCGGAAACCAATTCCTAAACAGGAAAAAAATGGATAAACCTTTCTCCTACTCAAAAAAAACCGGGGTGGAGTGTTAAACCAGACGATAGGCGAATCTATGTACTCTTATTGAGGAAAATAAATAAATAGCTGAATTTCAGGGTTTATTTTATTGTATTCGGTCGAGCTAACTCGGACATTCCTGAGTCTAAGATGCCAAACATCATTATCCTATATCAAGGTCGAAAGGTCATTACGGTGGCATTCTGCGTCATAATACAGTAAGTCAACGTAAGTGATGCTGGTCGACCAGTCCGTCTTGTGCCATGGCTAGGTGTCCAGAGCAGTAGATAACTCTCTCGAGTTCTTGTATTGCTTGCCAGCAGTGTCCTGTTCACGTAGGTATGCCGGAAATAACGAGATTTTATATTTCTTGGTTGATTATCGAGCTGTGACTTATATTTCCTGAATCAGCTGATATCTGAGAACTGATATCCGATACATGAAGCTGGAAAATTAACTTTTATTTTATTTTATTTTTTGCCTTTGAATAACAAGCTTCATTTTAAATTTTGACACTTTGGCTATTTTAAGTCGGAGGACCAGTAAATAAGTCATTGGATGGACACATGATCTTCTTCCGTTCGCCTCGGGGTGTCCGCTTTCCTTATCCATCAAAGTAATCGATCACCAAATGTCATGTTATTGATTTGTGTCTTAGTTGCGTTGTGTGATATTTGAGGCTAAAAAGTTACAAAATAGAAAAACAGTACAAAAAAAACAGTACAAAACATGCGCATACACAATGCATCTACATACACACACACACACACACGATCATACAAACACAAAGAAACACACACACACACGCTCGTGTATTATATATATTTAGATACATATACCGAGTGTAACAGCAAAATTGCCCAAATCGAGTAACATCATAATTATCTATCTCACTAAATGTTTGTTATCTAAAAACCCACGAAACTAATTGAGTTTCTTTTTTCAGGTTCTCAAATAAAACACTTTGCCATCTTGATCCCATTTGATTTTTAAATACATACATATATAAATATATATATATATATATATATATATATATATATAGTCGACTCTCCCGTCGACATTCGACGTATGAGGGTCAAGCAGATCAGTTTCCAGGAAACCGACAGCCCGACACCGGCACATGAGATTTGATTATAGTGGTGAAGGCTTCGTGTAGGATCATCCACACTTTTATATATATATATATATATATATATATATATATATATATATATATATATGTATGTATGTATGTATGTATGTATGTATACGGTGTAACAGCAAAATTGTTCAAATCGTGTACAGCAGGGGATAATTCAGCTTACAAAATGTTTGATATCTAAAAAAAAAAAACACTAAACTAAT